>VZTE01003565.1:35218-80839 GCA_013397775.1 Eulacestoma nigropectus
GCAAAGTCTCGTTTAAACGCAGTTTGGAGAACCAGCAACAGTCAACGCAGAAACAGAACAGTAACGGAGTCGAGTTCAGAACACTTCTGGTTTGAATTCACAGTCAGAGGAGAGAGAGAAAGAGAGAGAGAGAGAGAGAAACAGAGAGACACCGAGGCGTCAGGAAACGAGAGGGAAGAAAGCACAAGGCTGGGATTGAATTTACAGTCGGGGAGGTCCAGAATGGGACGAGGGGTCTCACGCAGGAGGTCCTGCAGAGGGGCACGGCCCGGCGCCGGCAGAGCTCCTGTTATTGCTGGTGAAGTCGGACAGCAGCCTCGCCCAACCCGCCCTCCTCCCCGCGGGGAGCTGGGATTTGGGGGGACAGCGATGGATCTGCTGGAGAACAGACGACTCAGCGACGTGCATCGGTCTGGGGCAAGGAAAACCCTCCCCAGTGTGGTGCCCGGAGCGAGGCAAAGGCCAGCGCGGCTCCTCTGGGCTCACAGCGATTACCAGGTCCCGGAGAGTGCAAACGAAGACACCTTGGAGGAGCCCCGGCCCCGGGCTGGGCTCTGCGGGGACATGGCTGCCTGGGAAGGGACTGCATAGACACATTGGCCGGGTGTGCAGCATTGGGTGGTGCTGGGACGCTCCTGCGCCGGTGCTGGAGCTCTGCCCGCACATGTTCTGATCCTTTCAGTCACAGGAAAGGGGGAAAAGGGAGCCTTCTCCTCCGAGCCTGGCTCTCGGGAATGGCAGAGCCACAGTGTCCCACTGGTTGTCACCAAACGTGGCTCCGTGAGCTCGGACACCCCAGTGGCTCCCACATGGAGAAGACCCGCTGCAGGGACCCAGTGACAGCCGTGGGATGGGCACCAGGAGAGGATGGGTCACACCTCCTGGGCACCCGGGCTGGTGGCCTGCTGGATGTGGGAAGCTTCGGACTCTCCGGATAAACGGGGCCACCAAGCTCAGACCACTGTGGTTATTTAGAGCCAGACTGGACCTTGCATCCCTTTCCGAAGGAGTTGAGCCCAGGGCTGGAGCCACGAAGGTATTCACGGGAATGTTGGCTTGCCTGCAGGTGTCAGAGTTGGGAAGAGTCCCTTTTAAATCTCCCTGGAAAAACCTATTGCTTTGGGACAGAAAGCAGAGACTTCCTGCCAGAGAAAACAGATCTGTGAGAGAGCTGTGGAGACACGGCCTGGTCCCAGGCTCCAGACCTGACACGATCCCCTTTACTGGGAGAACCAGGGAAGAGGATTATCCTGAAAATGCAGGAGCTTGGTGCTGACGGCAGTTGCACTGCCAGCATGGAACATCCTATTGGGAAGCCAACACCTGCAAACAGCTGGATGTGATCCCAACCCTTTGATACACTGTGAGGTCCTGTGTGTCCCTATGGACCTCACAGACCCCTCAGACCCCTGATTTTCCAGAGGGTGGAAGGACCAGGGAGCCCCAGAGCTGGGTGGTGATGGTGTGAATCCCCGTGCAATGATCCCACGGGATTGCAGGCCGTGGGAATGCCCTTCAGCAGGAAGCCAGGTTGTCCTTGGAGGTAAAGCAGGGCTGATGGAGCTGCCATAGGAATGCCAGAGAGGAGAGGATCAATGTTCTGGAAAGCTCCTGAGAGCAGGGTTGGGATAACCCATTCTCAGTGGGGGCTGCAGCTCCAGCTTGTCCAGATGTATCTAGGAGAGTCCTGGGAGAGGCACTGACTGCTCCAACGGGATGGGAATTATGTAAAAGGAGGCAGGAGAGCCCGGAGAGCTGGAGCAGAGGAGCAGCAGGGCACAGGCAGCACATGAACAGATCTTTAGCAAGGGGTCTTGGCAAACAGTAACTTATAAAGGGGTTTCAAGGCTTAAGCTGAAGGTTTGGGTTAAAGTAACGGCGAGTTGGGCTCTCTCCCATCCCCGGGATGGTGTGGAGAAAGTTGAGCACAGCTGGGGAGCAGAGGCACAGTGAAGAGGCATCTGCCCAAGGCCCAGACCCACCTGAACACCCACCTGCAGGAGCCCAGATCTCCCACTGGCCTCCTGCCATGTCCAGGAGCCTTCATGGAGCAAAGGCGGGCGGAGATGCCTTCAGCACCCCAAGCAGGAGAAGCGAAGAACACGCTGCCTTCACCTTGGAATTTGGTTCCTTGATAAGGAGGATGCTGAGGATGCCCTGGGGTGAGCTGGGGAGAGGACACCAAGGGGGCAGCCAGCAGGACCACCAGCTCTCAGGATGCTCATTTTCCTGGACAGTTCCCACTGAGCCAGAACAATTGACTGGACCCTGTAGTGGTGTCTGCTGCTAAACTAGAGGACTGCTAAACTATTGCTCTGAAGACGAGAGGCATGAAGTTGCCTGAAGACAAGAGGATGCATGGCTTGGCGTGCATCCTCTCTTCTCCTCAAGAAGAAAGGGAATGGCATCCATCCCAGCTCCTAGGGACAGCCCCTGGTCCACATTCTCCATGGGAAATGTGTGGAGCTAATTGGTATGGCTGTGGCGGATACTGGTGTAACCAGCTGGGGATGATCACCTCACCCAGGAACTCCTTTCTATCCTGTCCTATCTCGCACAGGAAAGGCCCTTATGGACCTGCAAACATTCCCAGGTGGGACACGGGGAAATCATGCCCCCTGCCAGCTCTCATTCCCCTTTTCCAGCCCACACCAGCCTCATCTCTCCCCAGGAAAGCCAGGACACAGCTCCAAGCGTGCAACCCAGAGCTCTCTGGAGATCTTTGGTCATGTTGCTCGTGAGCTCGCTGCTTTGAGCTCGCTATAAAGTGCCACTGCAAGGGGCAGGAGGGGAGCAGGATGGTCCTTTCCATGGGCAGAGCTCAGGGGGGACACCTCTGGGAGCCGCTGTCTGCATGGAGTCTGGGTGTGACACCAGATGGGCAGAGGGGACTTCAGCCTTAACCAAGGGGCAGTTGCAAACCTGGCCCAGGGAGACAGCAAGCATCAAAGCAGGACAGAGTGACACCAGGCTGAGCTAATCCCAAGTGGATTGCTTTCCTGGGAGGTGCTAAAGCCCTGATTCCCACTGCAGCCAGGCACAGGTCAGGGTGCTGAGCACCCTGTGTGCAGCACTCAGCGCTCGGCCCCGCTCGCCAACAGAGAAGCCACAGAGCCTTCTTGTCTCCGTTTAATCATCAACATACAGAGCTGGGCTCTTGTTTACATCCAAGTACACTTCTCTCTGTACAACAGCATAAGAGCAACAATTCCATTCCTCTCTGGAGCGTGGAAACCTGGAGGTGAGTGACCACCACCAGTGACAGCAGGACTGGGACCACCGGCTGCCACCAGACAGTGGCAGGAGCTAAGTGGAACTGTGTGAGGCACAACAACATGCCCTGGTTGTGGTGTTCACCCTGGGGGTGAGAGAGGAGTGCTGGAATTAGCCCAGCTAGGTTGCTGGGACAGCGGCAGCAGCCAGCCTTGGAATGGTGGCGGAGCAAAGCAGCCCCGCTCACAGCAGAGTAAGACCTTCCCTGGCACCAGGATAGCCTGCTTAGCCCACATCCTCATGGATGGAAGCTGCTGGAGCTGATCAGTGTCCTCTCTTTATTGTGTGGATGTGCCTGGAGCATGACTGGGCTCTGTACATGGGGGTCTTGTGACACCAGAGCTGCTGCAGGACTTCCCACCACTGGCCTGGCTCTCTCTAAAGTCTTGGCTCATATTGCCCAGCTGCAAGTGTCAGGCATCCCAGAGCATCTCTAATGTCTGTGGACCCCATGTGTGGGCAACTGAGCTGAGACCCTTGTGGCCACAGCTTGTGGTGGTGGCCAGTGGCAAGTTAGAGAGGATTTTGGGGGCAGGACTTGTAGAATGACATGTGAACCAGGACGTCACGCTGAATTCCAGTAGCTCCAAGGCAGAGGAGACAGCTGGGGGATGGTCAAGCCCAAACTATGGGTGGAGTTCCATGGGACAGAAGCAATTCATCAACCCTGCCTGAGCCTCCAAGAGACACGCTGCCAGCCTCCTTGGCCATTCCCAGGATACGTCACCCGAACGACAGCCTGGCACCCCTTGGCTGTCCTAATCCAGGGCTAAGACCCCAGAGCCTCAACGAAGCTTTTGATGGGAGATTTCATCAACTTGTGAAAGTGTTAAGGTCTGGAAGGAGGCAGGTGAGCTCCCACCTGGGCACAAACAACCCGAACCCAGGTGTCCCACCATCATTTTGTTCTGTCTTTGCTGAGCAAAGGGCTGGCACCGGGGAGAGGACTTGATGGGGAGCAGCACACCCAGTTGTGGGGAGGAATCCTGAAGCACAGGAATCCTTTGTGGCAGTTTGGCTCCCAAAACCATCTGTATTTTCTGTCACTGTAGCACAGGTGGGGTGGTTTCTGCAGGACAAGCCAGGTGCTTGGGGGATCCTGGGAGAATCCCGAGAGAGGGAAAACGAGCAGCAGCAGCAGAGTGTCTTAATGCGTGTCTGCAAGGCTCTGTTGTCCAGGGAATGTCCACAGTCGAGGTCTCTCACATCTGGATTGAAACTCTGGATCGATGTGATGCAGTGAAGAAGGTGGAGGGAGTGGGCCTTTCCTCCTCCGAGGTGAAAAATCTTCACAGGCACAGACACCACACACCTGCTTTGGGAAGAAGGACAACGTGGGCTTGTCTGATGTGAAAAGAAAGCTGAGATGGTGCAAGACACCAGGTCTCCAACCCTGACACTGTGGGATGTTTGAGTCTGTCTCGAAGGCCTGGAGTATGACATGGAGGAAGCTCTGGGATTTCCCTGGCCAGGTGCATGTGGATGTCTCCCTGGGCATGGCAAAGTCTGCTGCTGGGTGGCACTGGCAGGCAGCTGTACTCCTTCCTTGGTGAGGTGCGCAGGCAGATGTCCAAGAGTGCTGGAGCATCTTCAGGATTTGCAGTGGGACTCTTCCCCACACCCATCAGGAGTCAGACCTGACCTAATCCTCTTTTTATGGCTGGTCCTGGGAGAGGGGCTTAGCCTGAGCTGCCCCTGTGTTTTCCATGAGTTATGTCTTCCTCCAGCTCGAAAGACATGGGCAGAAGTGGTGGGAAAAGACAAGGAACCATCAGCTGGGATCTTGAAATGCCCTGGTCTTGTTGCACGTCTCCATTTTCAATGGCTCCAGGGATCTCTGGCAGCCACCACCAGCTCCTGGCCAGTAGCACTGCCTGATGACCTGGGCTGGTGGGACTAACTGCAGTCTCCACTCTTTGCTCAGTCTGGAGCTCACCACAACAATATTTGTTCTCAAACTGAAGGTCAGACCCGGTCATGAACAGGGGAGCTTTGGGGAGACAGAACATGGAAAATGTGCAGCTTCAGGGCTTTTGTTTGGAAGGTCTTCAGCCCCTCAATGCCTCGAGGTTCTTCCTTGGTATGCACATGAAATGTAATCTGGCCAAACGCTCACTGGAGTCACCTCACAGACATTTCCAGATGTCCCAGTGCTAATTCTAACTTTTCTCTTCTAGCTGCTCCCCAGGGCAAGGAGACAAAATCCCCACTCCTATTGATCCTTTGGCCACCGCCCAGTCAGTGCAAGCTCCACTTTGCAACATTTTTCTTCTCTTTATTGTGAGTCGTGGTAAAAAATTGTCCATGACAGGAAGAACCGAGCTCACTTTGCCCATGTTTTCAAGCGGAATGCCGGGTTTTGCTGCCTCAGTGACTGTGCACGTAGGATTTGGTTTATTATTCTGCCAGGGCATAAGCACTTGCGTGATCTTAAGCGTTTTCCCCTCTTGTGACTTCTGTCATGCTCAGGGTTAGTAGCTGAGTATTTTCTTGAGCTAGGCCTGCGTTATCTCCATCCCTGGAGTATGGGATGCCCCGTGGGATGGCTGTGGGCGCTGTTTGGAATGGCTGTACTGAAGGCTGACCATTGCAATCCAGCCGTGATGCTGCTGTGCCTCTCCTGCAACTCCTGAGTGAGGCTTGAGTGCTGTTTTTAAGCAGACCCTGGACCAAGAGAGTGCACCAAGGTGTCACTCGTTTGGGGACAGGGTGGCACAATTGCCCACTTTTGGGGCAGATTGCTAAAGCTGCAGTTTGCATAAACATCCCATGGGTTTGGAGGCTTCCCCAAACCTCGGTTCCATTGACTTTGGGAAGTAAGAGGGCTCTTGGGAAGGGAAACTAGCTTGGATTTCCAAGCTTTTTTCTTGCTGTAGCCAGCTTGGGTATAGAGTAAGAGTAAGGGGACCAAGGCAGAGGTGGAAGGGTATTTCTGCTCCCAGGGTTGGTCACAACCTGGGAGAGGAGTGGAACTGCAGGAGGAAACCACAAGGAAGTGAAAACGCAGCATATGTTAAGCTCTGCTGAGCCTCCAGAGAGGCTCCTGCTGAGACATCATTCCTTGTTGGCGTCTGTTACCAGGACAGGCTCATCCTGCTCCTCAAGGATGTCCTAACCTCTTGCAACCAGGGCAAGAGGGAGTCATCTGGTAGAGATATGTCTGGTTTCACTGAAATCAGTGGTCAAGCTCGCACTGACTTCACTAAGACCACCATCTAGACAGGATACTTGATGCAGAACACTTGAGTTTGCTTGTGATCCCGAGAGCTTTGCTCCATTAGCCAATGTGGCTAAAAACGTCGTGGAAAAAATAAACCCCAAAAAACAACAAACCTGCCACTTTGAACTGTTTTGCTGCACGCAAATGCTTGGAAAACCAAAGAAACCAAATACAACCCTCCAAAACAACCAGCCAAAGAAGGGTGAATTGTAGGAGAGGGAGTGGCAGCCTCTAGTGAAGTAACGGTCAGGGCAGATTACAAAAGAGCCAATTGACCTTCACCAGCTGTACTAGGAAAAAACCCAGATGAGATGTCGCATTATCGATAGAAAACCAACGCACATCCACAGTTATTTTACCTACAGAGCACAGAAGTGGAGAGTAAGGGTGATGGAGCCTGGTGGGAGCACACTCACACCGCTCCGACGGGAGCGCATTATCCTTCGGAAGATCACTGGCTTGAGTAGGTAGTACATGCACAGCAATAAAAAATTCCGTTGTGTCGCCTCGGCCCCTCCTCAGATCTCGGTGGACTCTATTCGCTCGAGTCTGGAGGGAGTCCATGTCTTCTTCTCCTCAGTGTGCGGGGGGCTGGTGGTCTTTGTGTTCATCTCATTGACCTTGTGCTCCAGGAGCTGGTTCTTCTGGTACATCTCCACGTAGTTCAGCTGCAGCTGCTTCTGGTACTTGATGACTTTCTCCTTCTCCTCCTGCCACGTCCGCCGCTCCTCCTCAAAGTCCATCACCTGCTGCTCCCGCTGCTGCCGCTCCAGCTTCAGCTCCGTCTGCAGCCGCTCCACCTCCCTGCGCAGGGTGTTCACGCTGTCCTCGCTCTGCCGCTGCATCTTGGCCTCGTCACTCTCGCAGGCCAGCGGGTCCCGCAGCTTCTCCCCGAGGTCCCCACCAAAAGGCCCCGCAGGTCCCATGCTGGCAAGTGTCCGCTTCAGGCCGGAGACCTCCAGCTCACAGTGGTTCAGTTTTTCCCTCAGCACCTGGACCTCGCTCATCTTCCGCTGCAGCTCGCTCTCACAGATCTCTAGGTTGACGCTCTTGGAGCTGTAGGAGTCCTTCAGAGTGAGGATCTGCTCCTCTTTCTCCCGTAGGAAGTTCTTACCTTCCTTGAGCTGTGACCGCAGTCCCACGATCTCGTTGAGCTTCTGGGAGACGTCGGCTTGGGAGTCCTTCAGCTGCTGCTTGAGCAGGGAGATCTCACCTGCCTTCTGGCACACCTGTGGGGAGAGCACCTGTGAGGCTGGCGGATGGCAGTGAGGAGCTGCTTGTCCCTGCGCTACCCGTGGAACGACCCTGCTCGAGGACCCAGCCTTCACCAGGACCTAGACCATGCCACAGACCTAGAGGTTGTCCCCACCTCTGTGTTTTTCCCTGGCTCTCAGGGTCCTGATGTTTTTCCCAGCTGGAGTTGCCCAAAGAGCCAAGCCCAGTGCTGCGGTCCCCACCAGCGATGCTTCCCTCCTGCCTTGACCTTACTCCCCCACCCACAAACCCGCGGTACTTGATCCCAAACATTCTCAGCTGGAGTTTTCCCACAAAATTTACCTCAGTGGCATCTGGACCTTGAACAAGTCTGAGACAGAAACATCTCAGACCCAGAGACCGCCCGAGTTCTCCCCAAGACCTGGGAGCATTGGACAGGAGGCAGATAAGTAGATTTTACTTACTCATCCTATGATGGCTTCCTGCCCAAAGACTCCTAAAGAACCCTGGAAGTGCTCATAGCCACATTGGATGGGACTTGAAGCAACCTGGTCTAGTGGAAGGTGTCCCTGCCCACGGCAAGGACGTGGAACTGGATGGGCTTTAAGATCCTTAAAAAGACCTGGGCAGAACTGCTGGTCAAAGGAGGGACAATGCAGTCTGCTCGTTCTGGGATTTATCTTGCAGAGGTTTTACAACAAGCCTCTAATAAGCTCTGCTGAACATCTGCAAATGGCACATTTCAGAGCGTAATTAATCCCAGCTTCATTGACTTTCCATCAGTATTAACAGAATAAGGTCTTCTTGATTCTAGAGCTACATTTTGCCTCTGCACTCTTAATACATTTAAAGTTTCTAGCCTGTGCATGGAAGGATTAAAATTCTTCACATGATCAAGCTGAAAAAAAAGGTATGTTAGCACTGGCTATACAAACAGACCTTGATAAAAGTTCTAAAAATAGAAACAGTAGGAAAAATTTATGTAGCACTCAACAGGAGAACTACAAAGAGGAATTTGCCTTTCTAAGAGAGTTAAACTTACTAACAACTGAAAATTGTGTTACAATGGAAAGCATGAGGTAGACATGGCTATCGATATAATTCTTATCTCAGTCGCTTTTATAGCTTCAATTTAAAAAAAAATCAAATATCTGAAAAGTTGTTTCAAGGTTTGCCCAAATGCAAATGGTAAAAGAATTTAATTAAAATAGACTTAAGCCCATTTTTGGCAGGCACAAGTACCTGTGTGGAAAGACCTGTGTTCCCTAAAACTGGATTTGAATGTCATGACTTGGGAGTGACCAGACTGTGAAGGCAAATTATTAACCAGCGCAGGAGGGTGTGCACAAAAAGTTGTGCTTATTTTAGCTTAATTGAAATCAACAGGCCTGGAACTCAGACAAGTGAGGTGACAAGTGTCACCTGTTACCTGGAGGCCACCAACCCGTGGCTGTTACCTGGGGGCTCCACTTAGGGCACGTGGGAGGTACTTTGGGTCACCAGACCCTGCGATGGAAACCTCACTCAAGGTCTGTTACAACAGCGCTCTTACCTCCCACTTGGTCTCTTCAATCTTCGGGAGAAACTCAGCCTGCTCCTTCTTGAAAGCCACAAATTTCTTCTCCAGCTCCTCTCGTTGCTGGAGGAGTTGTCCCATGTCGTCCTGGAGTTTTTTTTTCTCCTGCTGGAGCTTGAAGATTTGCAGCTGCAGAGCCTGCTGAGCCCGCTGCGCCTTTTTGGAGACCTGCTGCAACTTGTTGGCGTAGTTCTGCCTCAAGTCCTCCATTTCCCTCTCCCAGATCTTCTGCTTCTCCTCGAACACCTGGAAGATGGCCGCCTCGCTCTTGTCCAAGTTCCTCCGCATTTGGAGCACCTCCTGCTCCTTCTCCCACAGCCGGTCCTCCAGGTCCTGGATGATATCGTCGGTCGAGGGCGAGTGGAAAGGCATCGTTTCATTGAGATGGTTCAGTCTGTTGAAGGACGAGGTGCTCTTGCTCGAGGACCGCCCGCTGTCTGAGGTAGATATCCCGTTGTATCCCACGATGTTCTTCTCCACGTAGGTGGTCCCGATGCGGTTGATGTGGCTCGTGGAGGCGCTCATGGGGCCCACGTGCTGGCTGTAGCCCGTCCCGTAGGTGGGCAGGCTTGTCAGCGAGTTACGGCCCGAATCTGAGAGCCCCCCGCCTTGGTTTGTAGTCCTGTTAAGGCTGCTCTTGTCGAGTCCACCCTTGGGTGCAGACGGGCTATTGCTGTTGGCATGGTTCAAGCTCTTTCTGTTCTCTGCCATCCCGTTGCTCTGCGGCGGGCAGAGGTTCTGCATGGAATGGAAGTTTTTAGGAACTACTGGTTTAAAGGCTGAGGGTCTAACTAAGGGCTCATTGCTCTGCAAAAAGGAAAAAGGACCACGCATCAAACACAGCAGGAGGCTCGGTAACAACACACAAAAGAGACACGTCGGCGCAGGGTGGGGCTGATGCAGCTTGGGCTGGCTCCTTATCCCACCCTGTTACACTCTGGATCATGTGGGGTTGCACATGAGGGACCTGTGGTCACTCGTAGGGCAACACTTTGCCTTCCCTTGCCCCAGCTGAAAGGAAATAATTTTAACTTATCCCAAACCTGCGTGATTTTTGCTCACAATACTCCTTGGGTTCTCTTAATGCTCTTTACAAGGAAGGCTGCCCCTTGCTTACCAGACCTGACCAAAATAACTGTAATTTTGGCTGATTATTTCTAGCCTTGAAGGTTGCATTGCCCTTTTGCTGAAAGCCAAATCGAACCCTTGGATTAGCAGCCCTTTTGCCTCAGGAGCATCACATCTCCCTGCTGCCAGCAGTGACCTGTGCCTGTGGGGACCTCGTGTCCTGCTTATCCTTGGACAGGAGCAGGTAGGAGCTGTGACCCCAGCAGTGACACCAGGCAAGGAACATGCTGGAGCTGCTCTTCATTTGAAATTTGTGTTTTCTGTGGGCCTAAGCAATGCTTGGGAACAATGGACCACAGCTGTAAGGGATTTAGAAAGGATTTTAAAGCCTCTCACATTCCTCACCCCATCAATGCACCGTTAGAAACAAAATTTTCCTTAACATGGGGTTGAGTGTCTCCTACTGCAGGTTGGATTTTAGGTGAAAATTAAACTGGAGGAAGCAAAGGTGTTTTGAAAATGCCTTTTAGGAGAAACAGAACAAGCCCCAGTGAACAGGTTGGAGACCAAGTGTGAGACTGAGATGGACTGCAGGGGCTATTGGATTAAAAACCCAGGAGAAAAGGCCACCAAATGCTGCAGAAATAATGCTGGACACAAATTATGGAAATCACTGGAGCAGTGCAGCAGGCTACATAAAACACCGCTGGCTCTGGGGCTCTGCTACTCCAGGCCTGGGAGATTTTGCTCCCTGAAGCCAATACGAGCCACGAGGACTTGGCTGGGCTGGGAGATAAAGTTTACAGGGGTGTTCCCAAGCCTTGTCCCTCACAAGGGGCACTGGGGTTCTGAACAGATGCTCAGGGCTGCTTTCAAGCAGCTTTAGGTGGCAGCGGGTCGTTGGAAACTGCCTATAAAAGGCACAAAACATAAAGAGTGGGACTCAGATGCTGGACCTACTGAAACTGGAGCCCACTCCAGCTCCCTCCCCATCCTTCAGGGAGGTAGGAACAACATCTCAGGGAAGCTGGAGTAGCCAGTGACTTAAACACAAGCTTAAATGAGCTATATGTGGAAGACTTGTGGTCATGCTCTTGGGTTCCCCAAGAACTAACAACCCCCCTGAAAGTCGTAAGAATTATATCATCTCTACATAAAAATGTACAAAGTAAGAACGAGACCACCAGGATTGCACCATTGCCCAAGGCCTCCTGGTCTGTGCTTCCAGAGATGTGCCACGGCCACCCAGCTGCTCCAGGAGGTTCTCACCTGGTCTAGTTTGCCGGAGATCGGCAAAATCTTTGGTGGGTTACTGGGCTCTCGGTACTGGGGAGGCGGCGGCAGGTTCTTCTCGTTGTTGGTGGTCACGTTGCCGCAGATGTCCATCTTCACCTTCTCGCTCTTGCGCAGGTCGCCGTTGATGTAGAGGGAGTTGGAGACTTTCTCTGACTTGTAGGTCTTCTCCTCGCCGGAGTAGCGGTTGGAGATCTCCCGCGCGGAGTAGCCGTTGCGGGGCCCCTCCGTCTGCCGGCCGCTGCTCTGCGTCCGGGTGCCCACGCTCTTCATGGCGAACTCCTGGTCGTTGGCCACTCCGCTGCCCACGCTCCCCATGGCGCTCTTGGGGATGGTCTGGGAATAGCGGGGGGCGAAGCCGTGGAAGTTCTCCGGGCTGGGGTAGGCCGGGTCACTGAGGACGGGCAGCGTCTCTAGCGTGGCCATGGCAGCGTAGGGGTGAGGTGGAGGCACAGCTCAGTGGCACTGGGACAAGGAGGGAAAAGGGGTTGTTAAAGAGATGCCTTTTGTCTGCCGTGCTCTTTGCAGATCGAAATCATGTCCCAGTGATGGGGTTCTCCTCCTCTCTGGGACCCCCAGATCCTTGGAGGAGCAGCATTCCCCAAATCCCACCCACTGCTCTCCAAAAGAGCTCCTAATCTTCTCAATCCAAGAGTTGTGGTTCCCGGGGGAATGGGTTGCATGGGTTTTAGTTGGCACAGCTCTACAGCATCGATGAGATACAACCATTTGCTGTTCCCAAGCTTGGACTATTTCTGTCACTTTTCCCAGGTTTGAACAAGTTTGTGTTCCCATGGGGATGGAAGGTCTCCATCCCTGGTCCTGGCTCATACAAGTGCTCCCTCCAGGACATCCCCCGGGGATGACATCACAGGGATTAAGCAACACGCTTCCCATCTCTTCCTTGGGATTGTTGCTCGCCTGAATTTGAGCTTTTAAAAAGATGCTTTTGTCCAGGTGTCATCCTAAATTTTCTTTTAAATCTTTATTCCCCTTCTTCATTTGACTCTTACTTAGGCTGTGCCTTGGGTTGGCCAGAACTAGGCCATGGGACATGGGTAACATGCAAATATTGGTTTCAAAAGTTGTCTTTGACTGGGGTTGCCCTGGGAGCAATTATCCTTGGGACCAATTCTCACATATCTAGATGCTCTTCATCAGCTTTTACACAAAGGTGTAAAATCTTATTTGAGGAAATAAAAGACCCACAACAACTTTTTTTTTGTTGCTTCATTGAATAATGGAGAATTTGAACCCATACCAGCCAAGGATCTCATTACCTGAAGGAAGGGAGAAGGTGCATTGCAAATTTTGGGTGACTGAACCAAACCTGGAGGAGCAGGGTCAGTGGCTCGTGGACATCTGTGGACACTCGGCTGACCAGTGTCCACCCAGCCCTCCAGAGTTCATTGACTCGGTCCCCATGGGCCAGAACAGATGTTTTTTTTTTTTTCTTGGGCACCCTCAGTTCCAGGTTTTCCAGGATAAACTATCCTGGCAGTGTGGGGACTAAGGCAGGACTTACGGGCAGTGGGAGGTACAAGTTTCCCTGTGGGTGGGATAAAAATAGTGATGCCCTTTGGAGAAAGGTTCAGGGATGGCAGAGGTCAGGCAGGACCAGCAGGAAGGGAAGATGGAGAAAATCCCCCTTTTAGTGGGGTCTTCCCTCTCCCTGGGGTAGGGATGTTCATTCAGCCCTCCCTGAGTAAAGCAGGAGAGCTGGATTTATTTCCCTGGAGAGCAAGCTGAGATCTGGAGCTCAGCTCCCATGTGGTGTCTCACAGGGCCTTGCTATTTGCACTAATAATGGAATGGAAAAAGAATTAAAAAGGTTAAAGCAGGGCCCGTGCTGCTCAGCTTTGCTTTTATCAAACTGCTTTTCTGGAGGCTTCTCCTCCCTCTTTCCCAGCATCCCGCCCTGTCCAAAGTACAGCCCGAGTGGCAGATGTGGCAACTGCTGTGCCAGAGGGAGAGGACACAGAGCTGTTGAGATGGGACTTAAGGTCCCTTCCAACCCAACCCATTCTGGGATTTCATGAAGCAACGAGCATTAAGTGAACACTTTGTAGTCCCTGCTAAGGACACCCTGCGGTTTGCGCCTCTGTCCCCCACAGATGATCTCACGTCATTCCCTGATGAAAGTCTAAAGACCAGGCAGTAAAAGAGGATCACATGAGCACCTCTGGGGATCCACTGCAGTCAAAACACAAGTGTTTATTGGTCCTAAGTGATAAAACCTCTGCCAGCAGCAAGAAGTGGCAGGGTCTGGTCACCTATCCGGCATGTGACATTTGGACACGTGTTCCTCCAGTGCTCTGAGCAGCACTCAAAGGCTCACGACCCCACCACACCCTAAAGACACTTCCCAAAGAACATCATCGCTGACAGGTCACGAGTGCACAATGCCCAGGGGTTAATCCAGGTGCCTGCTGAGCACCTGGACACTTGGCTGGGCTGTGGAGTGATGAGGAAGGATGGAGGACACCCACCTGAAGCTGCACTCAACCAACGGTGCCTTTGGATTTTATGAGTCAAGGGAAGAGTTTTTGTCCTGCTAATTTAGGAATAACCTGCTTTTCAGTGACTTTGGGAACCTTTATAGGCTGTGACTTCTTTTTATGGGACACCAGGCACCATGGGAGGGATGTGCTGGAAAGTCTCAGCTCCAGACAAGGAACTGGCATAGTCTCCTTGCAGTGCTCCCCAGCCAGCAAGGGAGAAATCCAGGTTACTTTTCCCTCACTGGGTAAATTTCACGGTGACATTTGCACATTTACGTTGACTCTCTGAGGGCAGGATGAGGTCACTGGAAAGTTTGATCCTTCCAAAAGGGAAAGGGAAAAAAAAAAAAAACAACAAACAAGGCCAACACAACAACAAGCGTTTTCTTTTAACTGGGAATCATCCAAGAAAATATGCTGAAAAAAACCCTTGTTCTTAGCTTATGTTTACTGCTAACCCGGGATCTGATAAACAGAGCATACAGACAAGTGTTACAAATATGTTATTAAGGAGATTCCAGAAGTGCCAGCAGATCCCCGGCAGTACAGCTTTGTTTGCCAAAAAGGGACATTTTTTTTCTGAGAACAACAACTCTTGGGTTTGTATCTTCTGGCCAGATCCAGTTCCCAGTCAGGTTTTACGTTGGTTGTTCCTCAGCTGAACTGTGAAATCAAATTCTGAGCACAGGAATAGCGTTGCCACGCTCCGGCACAGAGCAGGAGGGGCGTTTTTTCTCCTTCCAGGTTTGAAGGAATGTGTGACTAAAAACTTCCCCAGGACATTTCTTCTCCTTAAATCTCATCATCTCTGTGGTGACAGGACAAGGGGGAATGGCTTCAAACTGACAGGGCAGGGTTAAATCGGATACTGGGAAGAAATTCTTGATTGAGGGTGCTGAGGCCCCGGCACAGGGTGCCCAGAGCAGCTGTGGCTGCCCCATCCCTGGAAGTGTCCAAGGCCAGGTTGGACAGGTCTTGGAGCAACCTGGGATAGGGGAAGGTGTCCCTGCCCATGGCAGGTTCAAGGTCCCTTCCAAACCAAACTATTCCATGATTCCATGATAACTGCCTCCCTCCCATGGGAATGTGAACTAGAAGTGGGTGATTCCCAAGGGTGCCGAGCCTGTCCATAAGCACAGGGAGGCTGAGGGAAGCCAAGGGGTTTGCCTTTGCCAGCATTTCATTCCCAAGTCCGTCCTTTAGAAGGGAAGAAGAGTCACCCTCGAGCATGGCTGGGCTTGGAAGAGACCCCCAGGCCACCTCAGAGGGGCAAAAGTGTCCCCGTGGTTACAGTGGGAACCCGAGTGACGGGACTTTCTTGCAGACACAAAGAAGAAAACCCCTCCAGAACAAACACGGAGCTGAGGTCCCATTTCCCAGCATTCCTGTGTTAATAAAAGCTAAAAAGGTTTTCTTTGTCTGCCTGGATTGACTCAAGGCTCCCTTCCTGGGAGGCATCTCCATACCAAGGAAAGGTGCCATATCTCATTGATACAGTCAACCTTCTCTGGCCAGGGATACTGGGAATCCACACACTCCACATTGTACCACCGCCCCATCTCATCCAGCTCTTGGCCTTTCCTGCAGCAGCCTTGCCTCGGAGACAGCAATATTTTGATGCCTGATGCAGAAAATCCGGGGTGAAATGTCCTTTTCCCTAGCTGGGGTGGGCAAACTCTGCATGTCCACCTCTTACCAAGCTTTCCCGCAGTGCCTGCAGCTCCAGGACACTCCTAGATGTTATTGTAAGTACAGCAGTTTGTAAAATAACAACTGTGTGAAGAAAAATTGCTCTGAGATAAGCAGCTGAATGGTTAACTACGACTAATTTATGGAGGCCTGGCTCTGTTTCTGCCTGAGGAGGTTAATTGTTAACACTCTCCTAACGAAGGCCTTCGGGAGACAGACATACCTCGGCACTGTGCCACGGGAGAAGGGAATCAATCATCGGTCTTGGGCACAGAGAGCTCCAGCAAAGAGCCCCAGAGCAAGGCAGGGCCTTGGCACATGCGCCATCCCAGGCATGTGGCGCTGGCAGCACGGACGGCGAAGGCATCTGAAGGTCAAAAATTCCCCCCCTTGCCAAGTGCGGTAACAGGTGTGCCCCTGACCTTCGTTAGTCAGGTTTGTTTGCGTGGCTTTAACGAGCGAGCAATTGCTGACACCTTAAACCCGTGCCCTGCTCTGTTGTTTTCATAGGGGTAGGAGCTACACCTGCCCCGTGTTTAGGGCTCGGGTTGGCTCTGCCGGTCTGTTGGCAGCGGTGCCAAGGGGTTGGTTTGGCTGGAGGAGAAAAAGTCAACACGTCCTGGGGTGGTGGAACAGGTTAGAAAGGGTGGAAAAAGAATGGCTGTGGTAATTTCAGCTTTTTCCAGGAAGATGCGTGGACAGGGAAGGAAAGGACAGGAATGGGTTGGCAGCAAAGGCACAGACCCTGTAGGGAGCAAAACCACCTGTGTCCAGTGAGGCATTAACAAGCCCTGGGGAAAAGCCACCACTGAAACCCAAGACTTGCAATTGCACTGGTAGAATCATGGAATCACAGAATTACTGAGGTTGGAAAAGTCCTCTAAGACCATGGAGTCCAACCATTCCAAGGCCACCACTGACCCATGTCCCCAAGTGCCACATCCACACAGCCTTTAAATCCCTCTAGGGAAGGGGACTCCACCACTGCCCTGGGCAGCTGTGCCAGGGCTGGACACCTTTTCCATGAAGAAATTTTCCCCAACATCCAGTCTAAACCTCTCCTGTTTAGAAGCTGTTTCCTCTTGTCCTCTTAGTTTCAGGTGCAGGTTTCAGTCACATCCCTCTTCCTCTCCCTCACCTCTCCTTGCACATCCTCCAGAAAAGCCACCCAGCTACTGCTCTGCCTCCTGTGTGTCATGTGCCACCTCCTTATGGCGGTGCTGGACCCAAACCTGGCTGAGAGCTCCTCCACTGGGATTGATTCAAGAGGCAGGGACACCACGGCTCCCCTCCCACCTGGCTCCAGTGCCCCGGCACCTCCTGTTCTCCTACACCCTTCTCAAGTTGCTCAGTCTGAAGAGGGGAACAGAATGAGCTTTTCTTGTCTCTCACAGGCATTTTTTCCAGCCCTCAAGTAATTCTTGTGGCTCTTTCCTGCACCTCCTCCAACTCCTTCCCCCCCAGTCCTGGCTCGGTGGCTGCCAGGTTTTCCTCCACCACTGGAATACGGCACGAACGCACTTGAACCTGTCTGCGAAAACAGGCAGATCTCGAGCTTTTCAACCACAGGCTTTTTCCACAACCAAAAGCCAGATGGAGTCAGAAGAACAGCTCCTGCTCCTTCCCTGGGACACAAGCCTTTCTTTTCCCATTTATCCCTGCGCTGCAGTTCTTTTCCCCTCACTCAGAGCTAGAAAGCAAACTCAGGAAGGCAGGTTGGAGGGTCAAATAGTGGCAAGTTCTTGCAGCCACTGTCAGACACCTCTTGGGCCGGGGGCTGCTGAGCATCTGCACATTTTCCATCTTTCTGTGCAAAGGATTTATGGTTGGATTTACTTTTGGACACAATCCTGAGTAATGTGCTCTAGGGCACCCTGCTGGAGCAGCGAGGTTGGACTTGGACTGCCCAGCATGGTAGTCCTGCCTAGGAACAACCAATTTGGGAAGGTGGGGACCATTCTGACCCCTCTGTGACCCCCCCCCCCTTTCCAACTACACCCATCCCAGCACCTGCGAGCGCTGAGGGGTCTGCACAGGGACCTGCAGCACCCTCTGGATAACTGGGCCCAGTTAAAAGCCGTCAGCCCTCCCAGTATAAACCCATTTCTGACACGGGAGGATCACGCTTTGCTTTTCTCTCCTGGAAGCGCGGCAGCATCAGGAGGGGGTGGCAGGATTAGGGGCAGGCAGGTCCCGGTTTTGGGGGCTGCGCTTCCTGGGGCTGCTGTGGGAAATAAAAGCGAGCGGGCTTAGAAACGTTTCCTTTTCCTTTCCGCCTGCTAATGAGATAATTACAGCCTTTTGTATTCTGGGAAACTACTTTCTCATTATGGGGGCCGCATCAGCTATTTACATAATAAGCCTGAAACAAAAGAGATGAGATGAAAAGACCCAGGCGGCCCTTCGGGGGAGCTCTTGTTGAGCTGCCAAGGGACAGCGCTCAGGATGACGGATTCCTCCATCCCCAAAGCTCCTCTGGGCTGGAGTGGGTGGCAGCACTTGATTCAGGATGTCCCCAGTGTGGGATGATCCTCACTCTCAGCTGTGAGGGTCCCCAGGGTGCTCAGAACCAGAACTTTCATAAACCACCCTTTGCAATTCCCGATGACAAAGGATTTGGGGGGTGGCCATGAATCCAGACCCTCGTCAAGGAGAGCCATGTCAGCATTTGTGGGGCTCACAGTGACAGCTGGGGATGAGTTCCCACCACCCGAGGATGTTTGGTACCAAACTGGCCCGTCCCTTGTCCCATCAGCTTCCTCCAGCTGTGGTCAAGGGACATTCTGGGTACCAACCTGTCCCATATCCCATATCCCATATCCCATATCCCTGTTCCTCGTTTCACTTTATGACCAAAGGACATTCTGAGTACCAACCTGTCCCATCCCATATCCCATATCCCATATCCCATATCCCATATCCCATATCCCATATCCCATATCCCTGTTCCTTGTTTCACTTTATGACCAAAGGACATAATGGGTACCAGACTGTCCCAGCCCATTTCCCTGTCCCTGTCATTGGCCAAGCGATGCACTGGTTACAAACCTGTCCCATCCCATTTCCCATTTCCCATTTCCCATTTCCCATTTCCCATTTCTCCGTCCCCCCAGCTGGCCAAGGGACACAGTGAGTACCAACCTGTCCCACCCCATATCCCAGCTCCCTGCCCCCACAGCTGGCTAGGGGGACACTGGGTACCGAACTGTCCCATCCCACATGCCAGTGCTCCGTCCCCCAGCTGGCCAAGGGACTCTCTGTGTACCAAACTGTCCCTGCCAGCCCCACCACCTCCCTTCCCCAATAAAGGCCCCATTGTTCTCCCCGACAAAGCCTGAACAGTGCAGCCTGCTCCACCTTCCCTGGCCAGTCCTCCCACTCTGCTATCAGTTTTCCTCCCTTGGTTGGTCGCTGTGTTTGAGGGACACACTCCACTGCCACGCTGTCCCCATGCCCCAGGACATGGCAGGAGGGGGAATCATGGCAAAGCACAGCCACAATCTGCACTGTGGAGCACATGGCCTTGGCTCCGTGCCCTCCTGCTTCTCCCTCCTTCCCTCTCCGCTCCCTGAGGGTGTTCCTGGAATGGACACCCCCTCCACAGCTTCCTAAAACCCCCTTACGGACAGTAAAATAATCAATAAATCCATCTGGGCTATTGCTCATCCCGAACAAGCTGCTCCACCTGTCCCAAGCCCACCTCCACCCCAGCTCCTCATCTCAGGGTGTTCCCAGCTTTAATCCACGGGGTTTTCTGGATCCAAAAGAGCAGGCTGAGTGGAATTAAAAGCCAAGCACCTGTCAGGCTGCACCAGTCTTGAGCTGTTCCAGTAAGGGAAGACATCAAAATTATTCTGGAGGCTGCAGCGAGGGGGGCAAAGCCCCAGAGAAACCTCGGCAGGTGATGTGGAGGTGTGACAAGGTACATTTGTACGGGGTCCTGGGAGGCTTTTTGGTCTCATCCTTGGAGGTTTTCAAGCCCTAAATGGACCAGCCAGGGTCCACCAGCAGCAAGATGGCCTGGAGAGCTCCTGGGATCCTTTCCACCAGGAATTATCCTGCCATGGAGTTTTTTGCAAGCCATGCTGGGGATATCCACCAGCATTTCCCTGGCCAGAGTCCTCATCCTCAGGGGGATTTTTCCCCCTTTTCCCCATCTGCTCTCAGAGCCCTGGGTTTGGATCCAGGCTGGCATCCTCCAGGATGCACCCAAGGGCAGATAGGAAGGACTTTCCATGACTTATCCGCCTTATCCGTCCCCATCATCCCAAGGGGCAGCAGGACAGGATGGTTTCAAGCTCAGCCCAAGCTGCCATCCCAAACCCTGTGTGTCCATCAGGAAGGGTTCATCCGTGGTCTCATGTGTGACCCCTGTGACTGCCCCCAGAAGATGCTCAGGACCAGCTCTGTCGTCATCCCCAGTGAGGTCCCAATGGCAACCTCTGCCCAGAAAAGCACCAGCTTTGGTGGCACAGGGAAACCTCCCTCAATTCCCTCAGCACAGGGAAAGGGCAGTCTGATGGAGCAGCCTCAGCGCTGGCTGCGGGCCTGAGGGTCTGGGATGCCCCATGCCACGGGCTGGACTGCTTGGGGTCATCCCGGCCCTGCGTGCCTCAGTTTCCCCTTGTTAAGGGGCTGCCAGTGGGATCGAGGGTGAGCTTTCCCCACCCTGAACGATTCATTTCCGTGCACCCCATCTCTGCTCTGAGCCCCTGCTGCAAACATAGCCCAGCAGGTATGTCCCATCCCCAAAAAGCACCTGGAAAAGGTCCCACTGGCTCAGCCCTGCACTAACCCACCCTTTTGGGAAGGTGGCTGGAGATGAGGCGCTACCAGCTGAGCCCATGGTGTCCCCAGCACGGGGGATATGGGGGAGCTCCTGGTCACCACTGAAAGCGTCCCAGCACGGAGCCACATCCCTTGCCTGGCTCCCCAGCATCAGCCTGAGCATCCTCACACACCCCCACATCCCAAATCTCAGGGATCCCGATGTGATCCTCTGCTCCAGCCGAGCTCCATGGCCCCAAATGCCAGGAGGACCCCCCCCCTCTTTGTCACAAGATCCCTCTGCACGGTTTAGGCCCCTGCCCCGGGCGGGATGTTTTGGGGGAGGCTGATCCGGCCCTTTGGGGTGAGCCATCACCCCCAGAGCGGTTCCGAGGAGCCGTCCCCACGAGCCCCGCCTGGCTCTGCCATCCTCAAACTTCGCCCAAACCTCTGTCCCCGCAGGAAGGACGACGAGGGGACCCGCCACCGGCTGCCACCCGCCGCCCACGCCACCAGCCCGGCCGAGATTTATCATTAACTCGCCCCGAGGAATTTCCTGGGCGCGGAGCCAGCCCGGGAAGTGCTCGCTCCTCCCCGGACACCGCGCTTGGAGCAAGCCCCCGTGGTGGCTCGTCGCGACGGTGCCTTGTCCCCACCGCCGGAATTAGCGCTGCCAAACCGGAGTGATGCCCTCAAATCCGCCCGGCGCAAGGTCCCGGTGCTGGGGGATTCCAGCTGGATCCAGGGGGAGTTTATAGGGGGGGAAATCGCAGCTTTCCCCACCCTGAGCCACCCAGCTGCGCGCACCCCATCTCTGCTCCGACCCCCGGGGCGAACGCAGCCCGGTGTCCCCCCCCAAAATCACCTGGAAAGGGTCCCACCAGCTCAGCCCTGCATTAATCCACCGAAAACCCTTCACTCCGCTGCCCGGCCCCAAACAAAGGCACCCAGCGAAAGGCGGAAGGAGAGGAAAGGAAAGATCCCGCAAAAAGCCGGCACCCACCGGGATTTACCTGGGCAGCCCAGGGGTGCGTCCTGCAGCTCCCCATCCTGCGCCGACCGCGAATTTCATTGTTTCCCTGCGTGGTATCCCGGGAAAAAGTCCAAAATAATACCTGCGGAGAGCAACCTGCTGCTGGGCTGGGGCCAAGGGCTGCCCTTCGCTCGGTGGGATTGGCCACGGCGCCCGCAGGAGCTTAACTCTTTGTGCCCCCCTCCGGCAGGGATTTTGGGAAGGGATGGCTCCGTCTTCCCCAAAGGGGGATTTGGGGCTGGTGGTTTGTTTTAGCTTTGGGGTCAGACGCTGGGTTTTGCTGAAATAAGGATTCGGAGTTCGCCTTTTTTATTTTCAGATGGGGATTTTTGGGGTCTGATGGCTTGATTCTGCATAAATAGAGATTTGTGGGTTTGAAAGGTTTTGGGGTTTGCTCAAATAGGGATTTGGGGATCAGGGGCTTGTTTTTTCTCAAACAGGGAATTTGGGGTCAGACTGCGTGTTTTTCTTCAAATGAGAATTTTGGGGTCTGACAGCTTGGTTTTGCACAGAGAAAGTTTTGAGGGTCCGACAGCTTGTTTTCCTCAACTGGAATTTTGGGCTCTGACTACTGGGTTGTTATTATTATTATTATTATTATTATTATTATTATTTTCTTCTCAAATAGGGAATTTCAGGCTCTCAATACTTGGTTTTGCTCAAACAGGAATTTTGGGATCTGACAGCTTGTTTTTCCTTAAACAGGGATTTTGAGGGTCTGATAGCTGAGGTTTGGGGTTTTTTTCAAACAGGGCATTTGGGTGTCTGATGGCTTGGTTCTGCTCAATTGGATGTTTTGGGGTAGGGTAAGTTATTTTGGCTAAAGGTTTTTGGTTTTGTTTTTTAATAGGGATTTTGGGGTCTGACAGCTGGCTTTTCCTCAGATAGGGATTTGGGGGCTGACTGCCTGTTTTGGTTTTTGTTTGTCCATTTTTTTTTCAAAATGGGATTTTAGGGTCTCAAAGCTTCTTTTTTTTTTTTTTTCATAAATACAGATTTGGGACTCTAACAGCTGGTTTTATTCCAAATGGAATTTTGGGGTCTGATAGGTTGTTTTTTTTTTTTTCCTAGTGGAGATTTCTCCAAGCAGCTCATTTTCACTCATACAGTTATTTTGGGATCTTTCTATCAGGGGACCCTTCTCAACTTTCCCATCCTTCTGGGGATGCTTCCCAGCTGCATGGCTGAAATGAAAGGCCATGAAGAGCTCTCAAAGAGGGCAGAGAATGGGATGAATGGGATGATGCATCCACAGAATCCCAGAATGGTTTGGAAGGGACTTTAAACCTCATCTCATTCCAACCCCTGCCATGGGCAGGGGACATCTCCTACTATCCCAGGTTACTCCAAGCACCATCCACCTGGCCAAAAGCTGGAGCTGGATGCTGCCCTCCTTCCTTTCCATCATTCAGAGCAGAGCCCTGGTGGCACAGGATGGCCCAGAGCTCCTTTTCCCGCTTTCCCAGCTGCCGGCGCTGCAATGGGAGAGCAATCAGGCTTCCCATCGGGGGCCGTCCAGCCCCAGCACTTACTCTGGATTATTTGCACTCGTGGAGGGAGGGAAATAAAGCCACACAAAGCTACCACTAATTTAGACTTATTTGCTCAAGTGAATTTTCTGTTGGCAGGATGTCTGGGGATCAAAGGAGTCGCCGGTCGGGGCCTCGCAAACGGGGCCGGCGCTGGTGGGCAAATAACAGCAAGAGCAGTAAAACAGCAATAATGCCAAAATAATCAAATATGGGTTAATGTGCATTTAAACCAGGGCCAAGAGCACTGCTGGGGTGCACGGGGAAGGTGTAAATTATACCAAAATGCATTCCTGTGGAGATTCAAGCTCTTAATTTTGCCTTTTAACTCCAGAAGCAGAGAATTCCAACAAACAGGCTGGTTTCGGGACGTGTGTGCACCTTGGAAATAGCCACGCAGACAGAGAGCCCTTTCCATCCCTGGCACTGCTCTGGCAGTAATAACCAGAGCTGGCTCAGGAGCTCGCTGGGATGTGGACCCTTCCCAGCAGGGATTTGGGGAAGCTGCCGGAGCACAGGAGCCCGTGGCTGCCCGGCAGGGAGCTGCAGCAGGCCCAGGCTCGGCAGATCTCACAGGAGGCAGGCGCTTTCCTGACACTGCAGCTGGTGGAGGCTGTGCTGGTGCTCCCTTTGGGAGCTGAGTTATGTCTTAGCACTTCCCACAGATGAATAAATCATGACAGGAGAGACTTTGGAGAGCGCTGGAAACGTCAGGATAACCCGTGCTCCTGGCGCTCTCAGGCAGGCCGTAAACTTTTGAACCCTGAACTCCCATTTCTAACCCAGGGCCGGGGTGGCTGAGACAGGAACCTCTCTGCCTGCCCAGCTCACCTCCAGCAAAGCCCCTCCAGCACCCCTGAGAGCCAACAGAGACCCCCAGTTCTCACCCAGCACCCCTTTGTGCCAGGGCTCCTGCACAGCCAGATGCACCCAGGCCACCGCGCTTCCCTGTCCCTGTGGGGCACAACCACCAGGACTTGGTGTCAGCCCTTTGTGGGCTTTACCCTTCTCTGCTCTGCCCTTTTTTTGGGTGGCCGTGGTCAAACTGTGGCACCCAGACCCAACCACCTGAGGTGACCTCTGGCCTGGGACTACAGGCTTGGGTTTACCCACCTAAAAAGCCTTCCCTACCCAGCCACGATGGCCTCGCTGTGTCTTGGGGACGAGGCTTTGAACATCCCCCCAAAGCCTTCTTCCTCTTGAAGAAAGGAAAAATTTACTCTTCCAAAATCCAAGCTTTTTGTTCCTATGTCCTTTTTTCTTTTCCCTTTTCCACGCAGGAGCAGCAGCCCCCTGGCAGGGTGATTTCCATTCTCTTGGAGCTGTTTCATGTCAAGATCCCAAAGCTCTCTGAGGTTCTTGGACTGCACCGGCAGGGCTGGTTCAGTGTTTCCTGCACCGATCAGGGAAGGAGGAAAACATCAGCTGCAGTGAGGTCTGAAAGAGCATCACTGGCCCGGGGCATTCCCCAGGGAACAGGGACGGGAAGCATTGATTTGCTCAGCGGCTCCCTGCACTGGGATTTCTTCCTTGAAATCTCTGGGGAGCTGCTTTTCAGTACAAGAGATCCCAACATGAGCAAGAGCCTCCCTCCTCTCTTCACCCAGACTCCTTTAGTTAGAGGGAAGATCATTTTCAAAGCTTTGAGGAGCAGAAAAAAACCCTAAATAAGGGTCAGATGGATACTGAACACACTTTGAGGTCATGAATGAAGCGGCATCTCCATCCCAGGATGTCTGAGTGCCTTGGCTGGGCAATGTCAAGGCCAGCCTGGTCTGGTGACGATGAAAGTTCTGAATTTGTGCTGGAGGCCTCCAGAGCTTTCCAACCAGCACCACAACAACTTCAACCCAGCTCAGAGCTCAGCTGTGAACTGACTGTGCTTGACATCCAACAGGCTGGATGCTGAAACCAGAATTCCTGCAGTATCTCTTCCCCGGGCTCTGTTTGAAGCTCTTCTCCACTATCTGTTATCAAAGCAGAGATTTCCAGGCTGGTTTTCAGAGGAAAGACCCTGTTTTCTGTGACAGTCAACGGGTGTGGAACATCCAAGGGGTTTCCCTGTGTTTGTGGAGAGATGCTGCCTTGCCTGATTTGTTGTGAGTGCCCCGCAGGGATCGCAGGGAGCACAGCCAAACGTGCAGGATGGGGCTGGTGGAGGAGCTCGACTACGCCATGCCAGGAAATCCAACCTTTCTGCTGGGAAAGCTGATAAAATCCCCAGCAGCCTGCACAGCCTGAGCAGCCTCTGCGGCTGAGCTCCTGGGAGAAACATCAGGATGACACCCAGAGTTTATTTGTGCAAGAAGAAACCGGTTATGTGATAAAACAAACCTTCTATGCACCTGGGGGTTCACCAGCACAGTGACATCCCACTGGTCTGGAAGTTAAAATGCTGGGAGGGGCCCGTCCTGCTCGTTAAGTGGAATAATTTGAGCCGGTGTGAGACCTCTTCAGACCCACACCGAGCTGGGGATGGGAGAGGACCTTCTCCCAGCTGCCACAGGGGGTGGCAGGGGGTCCTGAGGCTGGGTTGACCCCAAAAGCTGGGTTGATGCCAGCTGTGGCAACGGGGGACGCCTTCCATCTCCAATCCATGACATCTGCCTGCTCAGCTTGAGCCAGCACGAACAGGCCAAAAGACTCTGGTTTATGTCATCCAGAGGGATGGATTCCTATTCTGGAATAAACATCCCCACTGGTATAAGCTGTCTCCTCCTGTACCCGCACAGAGCAGACAAAGCCTCTCAGTGCTGGCAAGCCACAGCCTGGTACATGGGCCAGGTCTTCCCATAAATCAGGAGAGGCTCCTGCATCCCCATCTGTGGGTGCTGAAAGCCCCGGGTGTGTGCTGGGTGCTTGGCCATGGGGTGTGGGTCAGGTCTGAGCTGCCTGGGGGCAGGATGTGGATTATCAGGTTTCCCAAATAATGTCTAAACCAGAGAATTGTGGAATCAGAGAATCACGGAATGGTTTGGATTGGAAGGGACCTTAAAGCCCATCCAGTTCCAACCCTCTGCCATGGGCAGGGACACCTTCCACTATCCCAGGTTGCTCCAAACCCCATCCAGCCTGGCCTGGGACACTTCCAGGGATGGGGCATCCATAGCTTCTCTGGGCAACCTGTGCCGGGCCTCACCACCCACCCTCAGAGAGAACAATTGTTTCCCTATATTTAGTCTAAATCTCTCCTCTTTTAGTTCAAAACCACTCCTTAAGCATCCTTGGGTGATTATCCAGAAGGAAGGAAACAAACCTCCCGTTCACAGTCCCAAAGCATCAGGCCAGGCCTAGTAAAAATAAACTGGAGCAAACCAACTTGCAGCCAGGAGGGGCAGATTTCCACTGAAATCACCAGGTGTTCACAAGGATCCTGTTTGGAAGTGCCCTTCCTGTCCATATCAGGAATTAGGGATTCGGCACAGCCCCCTTGGCTCAGGGTGGGAGACTTTTTTCAGGGAGGAGCACCAGGCTCGGGACTAAGTTGTGTGTACCCACGTTGTCCCATCCAGCTCCATCTCCGTCGTGGCCAACCTCTGCTCTGGGGAAGAATTGGTGGCTGAGTGGCTTCGGCAAAAGCAGAAGCATGAGAATCCTCAAGTCTTGGGAAAGATCTTCTGGAGGGGCAGTGGAAGACCAGGCAGGAAGCCTGGAGCACCCCTGTGGAGGCTTCCAGGCCTCTCTGTGTAGGACCCAAGGTTGACAGTCTCTTTCCAGGCCACAAGGACCCAGCTGACACAGTCCATGGACCTCAGGGAGGGATTTGGCTGACTGGAGATGGGCATGGGCTGAAATGCCACCTGAATCCATGACCAGCTGATGGCCCTGGACTCCTGGGAATTTGGAGTTTGCAGTTAATAAATGGCCTGAAGTGTTACAAACACATCCCCCAGCTCCTGCCTCCCCCATGGCTCTTTGTCCTCAGAGGAATGTGGGTCTTCCCTGCCCTGAGGACAAATTCCTTTGCAGTCACTGGCACTGACCCATGACTGGAAACCGCTTTCCCCAGTGGGTGAACCAATGGTTTTGCCTCCAGTCCTGCTCCGGCCACCATCTCCATCTCCCTGGCTTCCTTTTCTTTAGGCTGTGTGGCCAATTCCCCCTTTTCCCAACTCTCTGAACTCTGCTTCCCAGCCACTGAAGGATTCAGCCTTGTTCATCTCCAGGCTCATCCTCCTCAATCCACGCCCTGGCTCGGATGCCGTGCAGAGAAAAGAAGAAGGAAAAGTCTTCACAACGCAGATTTGCAACTTTGGTGGCATCAGGATGGCCCAGAACTAGGAATCAGCCCTCTCCATCACGTATTAATCCTTAAAAACAGCAAGGAGGGATCCAGGTTTGGCCAGGAAGGGGGTGGGAGCAGAGAGGTGCACAGCCAGAATATGTGCTGCCACTACAGGGTGATGCTTCCAGGCTGCTCATCAACCCTTTTTCCTGAATGTTTGTGGTCAAGGCAAGGTTTTACTGGTCATGCCAGGGGATTGTGGCTCCCCTGCGCAGCACTGGTGGTGGGGGAAGCCTGTCCTGGAGATGCCCAAGGCTCGGACCTCAGTGGCCTGTGGGTGGTGGGACAGAGAGACTTCGAAGCAACAAAATGGAAAACCTCGGAAAGGATCCACAGGCAAAGTGGAGAACCTCGGAAAGGATCCACAGGTAAAAAACCCTCTTGTTTTGGAAGTGTTTTTGGCTGCGATCACGCTGCGATTTCGCCCTGTCAGGAATGACTTTGTGGATCACCTGGGAGATCCTCCTGCACTCTGGAGCAACCTTTGGAGCAACTCAAGCGTTTGTGACCCACCAAGCCTTCACCGGGCAGGGACAAAGCAGCTTTCCTGTGCAGTCCCCTTGCATCCTCGGCATCCCCCAGCCCGTTTTGGGGAGGGGGTGCTCCTCCACAGCAGGAGGATGGAGCAGTTGGCTCCTGGTCCAAGCCACAGGAGATGCCAGGGGTGGGGGAAACCTGGCTCCAACGTGATCCCCTTCCAGTCCACCAGGTGAAGAGGAGCCTTTTTCCAGCCATCAACTCCTTCTGCTCCTTCACTGAGGGATGATGGATGGGGAAACCCAGGAATGGGGTTTCTCTGGAGCTGCCCTTGTGCTCCCAGCTGGCCTAAGGACCTCACCCCATCGCCTTCTGAATGAGCCGCAGAGAGTTTAGGGCGAGGAATGAGAAGAAGGAGTTGAGGGGATGGGCCAGGGAGGGAAAATTTCCATAGCTGCATAATAAAGGTGATTACATAAGGGCATCCTGCGTCATCTGCGGCTGGCATCTCCGGAGAAGTAATTACATCTGCACCACACATCTAAAGAAAATATTATCACGTTGGCTTCCAAATTCTATAATTAGCCCTTGTGAGATGTGTGCCAGGGGCTTTATCACTCCGCGTACTTTGTCTATAGAGCCAGGCACAGACACACGGAGGTTTTCCTCGTTTGCCAGCTGGGAAAATATTTGGAGTTTAGTGTGGCAGCTGACCCCAGTCCCCCTGGAAAGGGCGGCTCTGAGGGTTTGAAGTGGTGTGTGAAGAGTGAAATATTTTCCCGGTCTCCCTCGGTGCCTGCCGGGCTGTGGGGATCCAGCGGGAGGGCAGGGATGGCAAAGCCAGGGCTTGGCTTTCCCTTCTCCTTCAAATGCTTTTTGATTTCTGCCCTAATGCTCTGAACCTTGGGAAGGCTTTTTCCCCTCGCTAAATAAATGACCTGATTCGCGGGGAGGTGTTGCCCTCACAGGTTCCCGGGTTCTCTGCTCCGTCATATGAAACAAACCTCTTTTGCTCGCCCAGCTTTGGACTTCAGAACCAACTCTGGGCTTTGAACACTTCTCCCATCCCTCCAGATCCTCGGCAAAAGGAAAAAGAGACTTTGAAATGGAAGCAGAGGTTGCAGAGCTCTTGGTTTGATGGAGAGCTTTTCTTGTGGAGCTGGAGACGGCCACGGGACGAGGCTCCTCTCTCCAAGCTGGCAGCACGAGGGACACGGCAGGGGCAGGGATGGATGGGAGGATGAATGAGGCAGGGATTTGCTTTCCTTCTGTTTTCCATTTGCTCATAACCAGCCTGGGAGCCCTGCTGCAAACAAAACAGTGAGGAGATTTATCCACCTCTCCTCCAAAGAAGCTCCTCCAGCAACGACTTCAGCTGGAAAGTGGGGCTGTGCACGACCAGGAGAGTGGGAGGGAGTGCCAAAATCCCGAGGGCTCGGTGAGAAAACGGTTGTGTTGTGTGTGTGAGAGCGTGTGAGTGTGAGAGCGTGTGTGTGCAGCTTGGATAAACCATCCTCGAGTGGAAAAACTTCCTCTCTGTCCTGGCCTCGTAGAAGGGGGTGGTGACAACTCCTCCCTGTTTCTCAGTTTTGCCTTACTTCCACTCAGAAGATGCAGAGAGCTGGAGGATGGGGAGAGAGGGGGACTCCAAAGCTCAGCAGAGCTGTCATGAGGGCCAGATCTAATGAAACGTGGGAGCTGCCCTGTGAGGACTGAATAACCAGCCCCGGGTACACGACGTGAGCCTTGCCCAGAAGAACCATTTTGCTCCTGTTCACAACCACTCTCAGGAGCTGCCGGGTCTGTCAGTGATCAGAAATGGTCTTTCCAGGAGAGGAAGACCCGGAGATTCAGACAGGAAATGTAAAAAAAATCTGTGATGTCTCTGCTGAGCTGACTCCAGCCCCGGTGTCCTCTCGTGCTTTTCCTGCAACACCCTGTGGCTGATATAAAACCTTTCTCCATTGCCCCACTCAGCCCAAAGATCATCACTGATCAAAATCATTGAGTCACAGAATGGTTTGGGTTGGAAGGGACCTCAAGACTCATCCAGTTCCACCCCCAGCCATGGGCAGGGACACCTTCCACTATCCCATGTTCCTCCAAGCCCCGTCCAACCTGGCCTGGGACACTTCCAGAGATCCAGGGGCAGCCACAGCTTAACTGGGCACCCTGTGCCAGGGCCTCCCCACCCTCACAGGGAAGAATTTCTTCCCAATATCCCATCTAACCCTGCCCTTCTGGCAGTTTGAAGCCATTCCCCCACATCCAAAGTCTCTCTCCAGCTCTCTTTTAGCCCCTTTAGGTACAGCCTTTGTGGCTTTCATTGCTCACCTGAGCTTTGCAGAGCACCTCAGGGACTGGTGGGGCTCCCCAGAGTGCGGGGTTGTGTTGCTTGTCTGCACTTCTGGGGACATAAAGCTGCTGGCCTTGCCCTCCTGCCCTAATCCTGCTCTCAACACTGCTTCCACCCCAGTGCTCCCGGGGAACCCTTAAAAAAACCCCTCTTCTTTGGATATTTCCTCTCTTCAGCACCGGTGTCCCGGGGAGAAGATGGGGAAAGATTCCCCGGTGACACAGCCCTGGGCACATCGTTCCCTGTGGGAAGGAGAGGGGTGGAGGGGGGTGGTGTGGGAGCAGGGAGAAAGGGAAAGCAGCTTTGTCGATGATTTGCAGGAGAGAAAACAAGCTCCTGGATGGTTCCGTGGTGAACACAGGGGTGCTGGGTTAATGGTTGGATTTCACGACCTTTAGAGCTTCTTTCCAGCCTCCACCATTCTGTGATTTTATGTTTCCAAAGGAATGCAGCAATTCCTACATGGGGCCGTCCATCCATCCTGAACCAGCCCAGAATCTGTGGCCTAAATCCGGGCAGAGATTCCCGGTGCTTTGTGCAAGGATTTGCCAGAGGAGGAGGCGCTGCCTGGGCTGAGGCACCACCTGCTCTCTGCACTCCTCTGTTTTCCTCTCATCCCTACCTTGAGCCCGGGGAAGCAGAATTCCTCAGGCGAGCGTGTAAAATGGGAAGCACTTGTGAAACAAACTCCAGAGGAGCTCGGCACATGTTACAAGCTTGCACTTCATATATTTGGGGCAGAGCTCACCCCGGCACAGCATCCTGATTAATTTGTCTGAGCTGGGAGCAATCCCACGCCGTTCATCTCACCTGTGCTGCTGACAGGGGCTGCCGTGGGATCTGCCTGTGCAGACACCAGGAGTATTCCCAGCGTTTTTCCTCGGTAGTTTTAGGGTTTTTTTTTTTAATGAATCCGTGCTGACAAATGGCTCAGACGTTCCCAGGAGCGTCGGTGGCTTTGGGGCAGCGCTTCAGACAGCACCAGAGCCACGGCCAAATGATGCACAGGTGTGGAGCTGTCTCCTTTTTCAGTGTGGAAAAGGAGGAGCCCTTAGCGAAAAAAAAACCCATCAGGAAGCAGGTGAAGGCAGAAATCAGGGAGAAAAGGAAGAAACCCCTTCCTCAGGCAGTGGTTTGGCGGCCTGGAGAGCTCCCTGCTGTGGGATGCAGTTGATGTTCAGTGTTTGAGGGGAAACTCGGCAAGTTCATGGAGCAGAAATCCATCAGGATCTGCTGTAAATTGCACAGAAGGCAGATTTGGGGGTGGGTTGAGGGAATATAAAGCAGGCTGTCAAACCGACCCCTCTCCACCTATCCCTGCCCTTTGTTGATAGGATCATTAAGGTTGGAAAAGACCTCTAAGATCATCGAGCCCGAAAGTTCCTATTGATTTTCATCTCTAAAACATTAAGTGCCCCCATTGTGTCCCAGGAGTGCAACAGACTGTGCAGAAAGAGCTGTGAAAATTCAAATTGCTGTAATCCAGAGGTGCTTGTGTTCATGATTCTACAAAAAACAAAACCAAAAACAAACAACCACCCCCCCAAACCGAAAAACCTAAACAAACAAAACCAACCCCCCCAAACAAAAAGCCCCAAATAAACAACAAAAACCCAAAAAAACCGCCCCAAACCCCAAAAAACCCAAGCCTCCCCCAAAATAGAAACCATACAAACCACCAAACACCTTCATATTTTGCTAAACTAAATGAAACCAGGGAATCTTCCAAGCTGAGGATGGATTAGCTGCCATGAAAGTAGCTAAATCTGCACGGTAGGACAAGAAATTCGCCTCCAGCAGGAAGGCGGGATGGTGGGGAAGGGGGGTGGGGGCTGATTTTTTGGGCGAGCTGTGGGGAGGAAGAGCATCCTTGGGAAAAGTCTCCCATGAGGAGATGGCAAAGACCCGAATTCCCTTGGTGAGGACGGGAGCAGCAGTGTGGTGCATCCCAGGCCACCCTCGGTGTGGTTTCCCTGGACGCAAGGGGTGGTTTTCCTCAGAGGCAGTGCTGTCCCAGGGCCCAGCTGGAAGCTGGACAAGTCCCATGGTGTCACTTTTGGAAGTAGAGGGGTCCCAGGAGCTTCAGGGGACGAGGCCATCGTGCTGTGCTGTGATGCCACGTGGCCCTTAGTCCCAGGAGGAAAGAAAATTCTGGGGAAGCTCTCCAGGGCTTGGTGAGGAGCTTTAAACCTTGATCCATGTGCATTTATAGAAGGGGCAGAGAGAGCTCTGAGTGCTTGGAGAAGTGACAGGCAGAGCTTGGGCGAAACACCTGGAGGGGCTGGAGTGTGTCCAGGGATGGGAATGGAGCTGGGGAAGGGTCTGGAGCAGCTGAGGGAGCTGGGGGAGCTGGGAAAGGGGCTCAGCCTGGAGAAAAGGAGGCTCAGGGGGAACCTTCTGGCTCTGCACAACTCCCTGACAGGAGGGGGCAGCCGGGGAGGCATCGGGCTCTGCTCCCAGGGAACAGGGACAGGAGGAGAGGGAACGGCCCCAGGCTGTGCCAGGGGAGGCTCAGGTTGGACAGCAGGGAAAGTTTCTTCCCCAAAAGAGGGGTCAGGCACTGGCACAGTTGCCCGGGGCAGTGCTGGATTCCCCATCCCTGGAGGGATTTAAAAGCCATGTGGATGTGGCACTGGGGGACATGGGTCAGTGGTGGCCTTGGCAGTGCTGGGGGAATGGTTGGACTCGATTATCCTGGAGGGCTTTTCCAGCCTGATCAGTTCTGGGATTCTGTCTGTGCATGGCTTCATGCTTTGTCTCTGTGGCTCCTGGCAGCCCCTTGCTGGTCACTGTGATCTGCTTCCCTCATCTCCTCATCCCGGGAAGCACCACCCCGTGAGGCTGGCACCTGTTTGCCTTGGGAAGGGTCTTTCTTTCCTTCTTCAAGGCACTGCTGAGATGCCTCTGTGGGAGGAGGGAGAGGGGTTAAACCCCCACCCCCCCAATGTCAGCGGCCCTAAAAATAGCCGGTCTTTTCACGAACTCCTGAGTCACGCCAGGGGCTGTGGGGAAATTGTCTGTCCCTGCTCTGCTCCAAACAGGGATTCAGTGTCCAGAGTGACCCTTGGTCACTCGTGCAGGGGTGGTGGGGTGGGAGGTGGCGCTGAGATGTGTCAGCATGGAGAGGATGATGAGCTGAGCATCCTCACCCTCTCCTGCTTCTCCTGGCATTTCCTTTTTGGGGCTCAGCCCTGCCCGTGGGGGTTTCTACACCTGCAGGTGCCTCCCCCTCTGGAATAAGGTGCCCAGCGGGAAGTGGGACCTTGTGTGGGTCTGTTTCCACCCCACTGGATTTAAGCTGTCTCTGGTTTGAATCCTGCTCCCTCCTGCAGCTCTTGGTCCTCTCCCACCCCTTCCCGAGTGCCAGAGCTTTAACCCCACGTGGGAACAATTCAAAATACCCTTCCCAAAAAGCCTCACTTAGGGCTCCCAGCTGAGGAACAGAAACGAAGGGAAAAAACCTAAATTATTTGGGAGGTGTGGGGACCAGGATTCTGTCCAGCTGCCTCTGGGATCACAGCCAGGAGCTCTAAAAGCCACAAGGTGACCCCAGAAGCCCTCACAGCCACCAGGGAGGTGGTGACCACAGGAAATGGGGCAGAGGAGGGGGTTCATGGTCCTTTGGTGCCAGCCAACGCCCTTGTCCCTGCAGGAGCCTTCCCTCCAAGAGCTGTCCCCTCTCCAGCACCCAGATCCTCATGATCCTAACCCAGCATTCCCAGAACTCTGCCCTTTGGTCACTGGGGCCCTCTCCCACCAAGAGGAAGGCGCAGAAGGATGTGCTCACATCTCCCCTGCTCCGTCCCACCGGAGCAGAGATCCCCATCCCACAGCTGGGGCTAAAGGAAAGGTTCTCATCGATATTTTGGGAGCCACTTCCTCCCCTTCCCCTCCTCCAGAATAGCTTTTTGTCTTTGGGTCTATTTTCTTTGTTGCCTCATAAAGGTTTGACCCTGGCGTGTTTTGAATGGGCTCCAGGGCCGCATTGAATTCCTCCTGGGATGTGGCTGCCTTGGGCCGGGGAGGGAGGAGAGAATTCCATTGTGCCCAACCTTGAGGACCTTCGAGGAGGAAAAGCAGCGGCTTCTCCTGCGGCGGCTCCTCTCTGCTGAGCCCCGTGCCCTCTGCCAGCTCCTCCCTTGGCTCAGCCCATCCAGCCACCCCCACTGCTGTCACTTGTCCCTGGCAGAGCTGCTCAGTGTCAGCCCCACCAGCACAGCTCCTCCGCAGCGGGAAAATGGGATATCCACGCCCTGGCCAGCTCCATCCCAGCCAGGCCTGACCCAGACTCCTCCCAGGGTCTTCACCCTTCTGCTGCAGCTGATAAAAGTCGCCACAAAATCCCCGTGGACCCCACGGATGGATCCAGCTGCTTCTTGTGTGTTTACAACATCTCGAAATAAAGAATAAAAGCTCTGGTTAATGATGCGGCCTCCTGACCCACCAAAGGGTCTTGGAGACCTCAGTTTTCATTCGGGCTCCCTCTTTTCCCCCTCAGGAATACTTCAGAACCAACGCTGGCTACCAGGACAAAAACTTGTTGGCACTCTGGCTCAATGAAGTTATGGAATTTACTCCACAATTCAGTTTGCAATTGGCCATATCAGGTCTATCCTGGAGGTTCACGGACAACACAGAGGAAGCGACGTTTAATTTGATTTTACAAAATTAAGAGCAGCGACATAACTGCAGCAGCAGCATTGCCTGTCCTCAAGCTGGAGATCAGAAAATTGCTGATAACAACGGAGGGGAAAAAAAAAAAAAGCTCAATAATTTCTGTCGTGGCTTTGGAAAAAGCAGGCTGATGTTCTCATGTTGCACAGGGACAACGAAGTGCTTTCCAGCCCATTAGTAACCCAGGAAGACACTAAATGGCATGGCCTGAGGATAAACATTTTTAAACAGCGGGTTCAGATTAATTTTCTCCCAAGAGTCCCGTGGAAGCAGAACGAGGAGAGGTATAGGCTGCTGCTCATCCTCTCTAAGAAGTCCTGGGATCTCTCTCAGATCCCAGAAGAGTGGAAAGATGGTAATTGCAGGGCAATATTAAAAAAAAAAGGGGGGGGGGGGGGGGGGAGGGAGGGTGGGAGGGTGGAGNGAAATGGGAAGCAAAAATAAAAAAAAAAGGGGGGGGGGGGGGGCGAAAGGAGAGCTGGAATGATGCAGCTTAGGCTGGCAGAAAGGGATGCAGGATTAGAGGGATGGAGCGTGGGAAGCTGTCAATAGAAATAGATGGCTCCTACACAACAGCATTTCACAGACTCCTTCAGCCTCACTGGGGGCAGGTTTGTATTGGGTGACCTCGGCAGCACCACAGATGGAAATGTGCCCGTGTGAGGAGCTTTGGTTTGGGGGTGTCGTGGTTATTCTGGTTAACAAATGAGTTATCACAGAACCATGGAGTGATCTGGGTGGGAAGGGACCTTAAGGCTCATCCAGTTCGACCCCAGGGACGCCTTCCCCTATCCCAGGTTGCTCCAAGCCCTGTCCAGCCTGGCCTTGGACACTTCCAGGGATCCAGGGGCAGCTGCAGCTTCTCTGGGCAGCCTGTGCCAGGGCCTCCCCACCCTCACAGGGAAGGATTTCTTCCCAATATTTCAGGTAAATCCACCCTTCTGGCAGTTTAAAGCCATTCCCTGTGTCCTGTCACTCACCACCTGCCCTTGCTGTCCCTCTCTCTTTGTCACTGCAGTCCATGATGGGGAGTGTTGGATCCTGACTGGATCCCGAGGGACTGGGACAGGGATGGTCCTCCCGGCCTCCCTCCTCCCTGTGCAGCTGCTGCTTAGGGCAAAAGGGACTGGGAAGAGGAGAATCCCACTCATCCCGCCCCATTTCCCCTGAGCCTCAGAGCTTTTCAGGGATGCCTCCCACCCAAAGCTGTCTTTGGATCCCCCAAAAGGTTTGCTGCCATCAGAGGACACCCTCCCTGACACTGCCCGCTCCCTCCTCGCTCATTCTGATGCTGTTCCATCCTCCGTGAATTTTTGGCATTGAATTTCAACCTCAGGGAAAAGCTGCTTCACTTGGTTTTATCTTTAACCCAGTGTTTGAGTCATCTCCAGTTGCATTTTGAGGTAGAGCGAAGAGTCACATCCCCTCATCCCTTCACCCCATAAACAGGGACTTTAACCCCTTTTAGGCTCTGTAATAGCTACTCTGGACATTTTGGTGGCTCTGAGGCACTCCAGGAGTTAAAAATCCCTGCACCCGGCTGCGGTTCCCCTCTGGAAGCTCCTCTGCACCTCCACGGGTCACCTGGAGCAGGAGCCACCTCACTGCTGCCATTCCCACCCGGTTTGTGGGACACGCCCGGCCACCGGCCACCCCCAGGGAGGCAGAATCCCCCGAGGTAATTCATGCCAATTACTGCAATCAGCTAATTAGCAAACAAGATCGATTCAAATGAAGTTACGGTGTCAACAGCTATTATGCAAGCTCGTGTGTGCTGGAGGAAAGCCATCCTGAGAGCCCTGGCGGTCAAAAAGCCCTCGGGGGTGGGAACTGAGGAGAGGTAAAAGGGATATGGGGGGGTAACAGGGGAATTAAGGGGGGAAAAAAACCCCATCGCTGAGACAAATAAAGGAGGGAAAGTGTCGAGGATGGAAAGTGATCCGGGTGATTGCTTGTAAACACAAAAGGGGTGATGGAGAGGGGCGATTCCCACCAGCCAGGCTGGGATGAGAGGGAGAAGTCAGCTCTTCATCGGGGAATTATCCGGGCTCCTCTGTAGGGCGTCCCCCAAAGGTGAGGGAGCAGGGGCGGGGGGTTCTCCCTCCCGGAAAATTCCAGGGTGAAACAGCCTGGGAAGAGCTCTCAGGACACCCCGACCCGCATCAGAACCAGCTCTCCGGTGAAGAAAACCGGTTGCCACTTTTGGAAGCGAGTTGCCAGCCTGGGCTCGCCTGGGACGCAGCGATCTCCCGACGGGAATTAGAGCCGGGCTGGCTCCATCGCTTCTCCTTCGGGAAGCTGGATGGGGCCACGAGGGTGGGACACCGGGAGCCGCAGCCTGGTGTAAAGCCTGCGGAGACATCGCTAATCCTCCCCTAAGCCCGCCGTGGTGGATTTAAAGGGTGTTTCTGTCGCTGGCCCCCGGGATCCAGATCCTTCGAGGATAAGCGGCCGAAGGAAATGAAGGGATTCCTCTCCCCGCGGTGGGGCAGGAAGGGAAGACGCGGCTCCCGCTGGGATGTACCCGGGGGTGCGGGCTCAGCTCCCCCGCGCTGTCCCTCGGAGCACAGGGATGCCGCCCTAACCTCGCGCTCAAGTTCGGGCAGGAGTTCGGCTGCCCGGCTCAGGAGCTGCCAGATGCCCTGGTTTTATCCCAGCAGCTGGCCCAGAGAAACATTATCCGGCAGCCCAAATCTCCGCCTGCCTTTTAAACCCCGGAGGGGTGCGAAATTGCTTTGCGCTCCAAAGGCAAGGGGTGGAGAGCTGAAGGAAAGGGTTTTTCCCTGGTTTCTGTCCCGGTCAAAGCCGGGGATGGGGCTGTAACACCACATCCTACCTGTCCTCAACTTCCCTTCTAAGGGTGGGAGGGAAAGACATCAACAGATTGATGGGAAACTTCATCAAAGAAGGAAAAATGAGGTTTTCCAGCTTTGAGGAGCAACCTCTGAGTGGTGGATGCATCCACGCGAATGCTGGGACAGCTGTGCCAGGAATGTGGGCACCCATGGCACGGGGTGGCTGCCCAGGGATCGCTCGGGTGACTTGCAGGACTTGTTTTTAAAACAAACAGATCCCTTTTATCGCCTGAAATCCCGCACCTCCGCCGGGAGGAAACGTGTGGGACAAAGAAATGCCACCATTAATCAGCTCTGGAGCTCAGGGCTTGGCCGAGGCACCTCTTCCCAAAGCCACGTACCCACCTCCCTCGGTGCCGGGCACAGCCCAGCCCTGCCTGGAGCCGGGCTGGCCGCTCCTGCCCAGCCAGCACATGGCAGGGAGAGGGAAATAATCCCTCCTTTCTTTTCCAGCTATCAGGAATGCACTACACCTGGTGCCCCTCGGGGAGTGTTTGCTGTCCCGGCGGGCGCCAAGGCCGGATTGTTTGCCTGAGGGATTTTTTTTTCATGAAATATTATTATTAAAAGCTAATTTGGGTCCCTGAGAGGGTGGAGGGGAAGGCAAAGCTCTTGGCTGGCACTGAGGAATGTCAACAGGCCCTGGGTTGCTTTGGCTGGTCCCAAAGACCTCCTGAGCTGCAGGAGATGAGTTTGTCTGGGCTCTGCTGGAAAACAAACAGGGGGATTGCCCACCCCAAACACGTGCAGGTGGCACATTCACCACTTTAACCACAAGATCAAGTCTTGAAATAGCTCATCCTAGCCCCCAGATTAGCTCCCATTCCAAACAATCCCTTGGGAGGCTGCAGGGCAGCCACGCAGAGGGAAACTGAGGTTCAGGAACGTGCCAAGGGCAGCACCAAGTGCCAGTAGCAGGGAACAAAACCGATTAAAAACTTCCCACTTGGGACTCCACAGCGCTAAAACCACTCCTGCGTGTTGGAGACACCCTGATCCCCACAGAGATCAAGCCCTGGGGCTTGGAAAAGCACCGGGAGGGAGGAGGAGTGGGGCAGGCGGGAGGAAGGAGCGGAGCGAACTCCTGCTGTGCAGTGCCTGGCCCGGCACCAGCCCGGCAGCAGTGATTTATTATTCACATTACTGGAGGAGCTGGGAGAACATCAGGGTCTCCCTGAGCCTGGCATGAGCTTTATGGGCTGTGCTCAGCCCGCTCCTGGAGACGGGTGTTGATGTCCTTGCTGAGCTGCACCGGGTGGGGATGTGGATTTTCCTAGCAGAGACCTTCTGAGAGATGTGTTTATAGGAGGAGGGAGAGATTGGAGCCAAGAGCAGGTCCTGGTCTTTGCAGAGCCCCCCTCCCCTGGGCAGGGACCAGCAGGGACCCCCTCCCCTGGGCAGGAGAGCCATGGGGTGCAGGAGCCTGTGGGGATGCAGCTCTGCCCGTCTCATCCCAGCGTCCCTGGTGATTCTGGGGGATGTTTTCATCCTCTCCTTTCCACCCCGCTGTCTCCGAGCCACCTTGAGGAGCACAGCCCGGCCAAAACAAACACCAGCACGTCCCTGCCCCCTGTCCCTCGTGCCCTTGCCTTTCCTGGCAGTGCTGGAGGCAGAGACCGCCCTGCAGGGAGGCGTCTGAGGTGACACAGCCGGTCCTGCCATCCCAACATCTCCGCTGGGATGGCTTGGCCGCTCCTCCAAGTGCTTGCCAAGGGCAGAGCCGGGGCTGTAAGGAAGGCAGCGGCCCATGGGGAGCGGAAGGAGCCTGTGCTAGATCAGCTGATATAATTAGAGAGCGGGGACAAGGAGAGCAGCTCCTGTGCCCGAAAGCTGGGTTGTTTTTTCCAGCTCCAGCAGCCGGGCTAATAAAAGCTCCGACCTCCCCCCGTGCATCATCTCCAGCGTGTGCCCGGGGGCACTGCCATGGCTGGGAGCGCGGGGAGGAGCTCCCACGTTCCGGCCTTTCCAGGGATAGGGCACCTACAGCCGCTCTGGGCAACACCCACCACCGTCACCTCGGCCGGTCGGTGTCCTCTGACCCCCTCACCTGGGCCCACCGGTGCTGGGCAGTGCCCGTCCCCCCAAAACCACTCTCCCAGTTGGCTTTGCCAACCAGCTCCGCGTCCCGGTTGTGTCTCCTCATGTTTTGGTTCAGGCAAGAACCCGCAAATGACCCCAAAATGAGCCCCAAATGGCCCCAAAATGACCCCAAATGACCCCAGAATGACCCCAGATGGCCTCAAAACGACAACCAGCTTGCAAAACCCTCAGGCCAAGCCCTCTGGAGATGGGGAGGAGATGGTGGGTTTGTATGGGAACACCTCCACCAAACGAGATGACAGCCTGGGAGAGCTGGTGAAGAGAAGGCTCCAGGGAGACCTTCCAGCACCTTGCAGTGCCTAAAGGGGATCCAGGAGAGCTGGAGAGGGACTTAGCTGGGATATTGGGAAAAAATTCTTCCCTGTGAGGGTGGTGAGGCCCTGGCACAGTTGCCCAGAGAAGCTGTGGCTGCCCCTGGATCCCTGGAAGTGTCCAAGGCCAGGTTGGATGGGTCCTGGAGCACCCTGGGCTGGAGGAAGGTGTCCCTGCCCATGGCAGGGGGTGGAACAAGATGGTTTTAAGGTCCCTCCCAATCCAGACCATTCCACGATTCTATGAAATCCCAACCCCACAAGCCGGAGTTTCCCCATGGAAGAAGGAACTGAGTGAGAGATCTCCATTCATCTGCAAACCCACCGTGTCTCCTCTGGCAGCACTGACCCCCCTAACAACCCCAAAGCCTGCAAACTGACCTCACAGCGAGGATTTAATAGGATTTAGCAACAGGGAAACCCTGGCTGTCTGGGGGGTGCAGAACACGCCTGGGCAGGCTGGGGCGAGCAATATTCCTGCTGGATTTATGGGACACATCCACCTGGTTAGGAGAGGAAGAGATCCAATGGCCCCTTCTCAGGGCTGGAGGGAAGGGAACATGGAGAACCCGGTCTTCAACAACAAGGTACCTTGAAATCCTGAGCCTACAGAGAAGATCAGTCCTGTGGGTATTTAGGAGAGGGTCGTGGCTGCAGGATGAGACCCAGCCTGGTGCACTGGGCTCCTTCTCACCTCCCCTGCAAAATAAACCCCGTCCCCATCCCATCCTGCTCCTGACTTGTCCCTGGATCTGTTGGGCATCACTCCACAGACTTTCCCAGCAGGGAACCGATTTCCTCCAGTGCTGGACAGCCAGTCAGTCACTGCTTATCCCAGGTTTTCATTCCTGGCTTGGATCATTATTTTTTATTGCTGGTGCTGGGCTTCCAGAGGAAAACATATCTTTGGGCCACATACCAAGGGATTTGGTTAATTCGTCACCCGCAGACGTGCAGATATTTATTTAAAAGCGCCTCTTGTTATGTTACTTGGCAACTTCCGAGCCCGTGTGTTTCTCCAGCTGATAAATATTTGTGAGGTTGGTTGTGTGAAGAGCAGCATGTGTTAATGATCTGATTGCCTTTTTCCCGGGCTCCCTGCGAAGGGAACGGGCTCCCTCGCCCATTGGTGCAGAAGAACCTGGAGGTGCTGGTCAGCAGTGGCTGGACGTGAGGCCAGGTGTGCCCAGGTGGGCAAGAGGCCAGTGACACCTGGATTTTGTCAGGAATGGGGTGGCAGCAGGGCCTGGGCAGTGCCTGTCCCCTGTGCTGGCACTGCTGGGGCACCTCCAATCCTGGGGGCAGCTCTGGGCCCCTCACAGAAAGACCTTGAGGGGCTGGAGCAAGGGAATGGAGCTGGGGAAGGGTCTGGAGCACCAGGAGCGGCTGAGGGAGCTGGGAAAGGGGCTCAGCCTGGAGAAAAGGAGGCTCAGGGGGGACCTTCTGGCTCTGCACAACTCCCTGACAGGAGGGGGCAGCCGGGGGGGGGGGTCGGGCTCTGCTCCCAGAGAACAGGGACAGGAGGAGAGGGAACGGCCTCAAGCTGTGCCAGAGAAGGTCTAGGATGGACATCAGGAAGAATTTCTTCATGGGAAGCATTGGAAAGGGCTTTCCAGGGAGGTGGTGGAGTCAGTCCCTGGAATTACCCAAGGAATGACTGGACGTGGCACTCAGTGCTCTGCTTTAGTTGGGGTGGTGGGTGGTGGTGTTTGGTCAAAGGTTGGTACTCGGTGATCCCGGAGGTGTTTTCCAACCTGAACGATTCTGGGATTCTGGGATTACACCTGTCTAAACCTGGAGCATCCTGCTGGCTCTGGAGCATCTCGCTGGCCTGTGATCAGGATTTGGCCCTGAAGGAAAGAGAGGCTCATGTTGGGCTCAGACAAACTCATCCTTCTGACTCAGGAACCAGATAAAGCCAACAGGAGCCACATCTTCACGGCAAAACCCCCCCAGTTTTGTGAGATGGAAACTCAGCCAAAATTCCTGGGAGCCTGATTCCCAGCCTTGCAGCCTTGCAGGAACTCCTGCAGCTCCTGCACAGCTCAAGGGGACTTTCTCCACCAGGAGAGCTTTTGGCTCCAGCCAGACCTGCATCACAAGGCATGAGCCATCCCAGTTTCCTGCCTTAACAGCTCTGTTCGCTTTCCTTGCTGTTTAGGGAGCTCCGTGGACCTTCTTGCCCCCATGGTGGGGCTCAGCCTGCTCCTTTCCCCCACGGAGGTGCCTGGGGCTGTGGGGCGATGGAAGGGCTGAGTTTTGGGTGCTTTGGGGAACCAGCAGGATTATTGCAGGATCCCAAGTGCTTGGTCCACCACCACCTCCAGGACGGAGCATCCCATCCTGCCTACGGCTCCCGGTGGCACCGTGTCCTGCAGGGACCGTGGGATCCTGGAATGGTTGGGGATGGAAGGGACCGGGGATGTCACTCCCTGGACCAGGTTCCATGGAAAGGGCTCCCACAGCCAGAGGATGGATCCAGGGGCCCAGCATGGAGGACAAAGGCTTTGCCCACGGAGCAGAGGTGTGGGGGAGCCAGAGGGGTTGGGGGCTCCCTGCCTGCCCCCCAATCCCGAGGGCAGGGGTGTCTGGGCTCCTGGCCTCGTGCCTCCATTTCGCTTTCAGATCCCTCAAATAATAACCGTGTTTGCCAGCTCCTGTGACGGGAATGACTAATGGGAAAGATCCTCTGCGAGGGGAAACAAGAGATCTCCTTGTTTCACCCTTTGTTTGCTGGATTTCTCTGACAGCCCCAGGCACGGCTCAGTTCCTCTTCGGGAGAAAGCAGATTTTAAGCCCTTCAACAGCTCCAGCAATAGCCTCTTAACTCTTAACCTTCCCTGTCGGGATATAACTCCCTCCAGAAACTTTTTTGCAGCCAGAGTTTATCCACATTCCTGCTCCATCCACATGGCGCTGTCACACAGCGAGTGCCTCCGACTGCTGATGCAACGTGGTTTTCACAGGGCATGTGGAAAACATCCTCCCCATCTGCCCGCTCTTTTGCAAGTCAGGGGACCTGACTTTCTTCCTCTTTTCCCGTTTTTCCCCGGGATGGGTGACCAAAGGTGCCCTTATCGTGGTGATGCCCCTGTGATGGAAGCAGCAGGGGATGCCCAGGGCTGATGCTGCAGCCCCCAGGGAAGGGGGCCTCTCCCAATCCCGCCTCTTGCAGGACAAGCTGCTGCTCTCTCCCAGACATCTACAGCCAGATGCTGGACCTTCAGATGCTCCTCTCCCTGCTCCTTTTGGATCTGAGGGGGCTGGGAGGTGGTCCCTCGGGACGCCAGCCTGGTGACCCAGCAAGGAAGAGTTTGAGGAGGAGGGAATCTCTTCCCTGGAAGGAGACATGAAGCCACACAGGCACCGCGCCGCTTTTTAAATGCCCACCCCTGCCCCCGGGGAGCCAACGGGGACAGTTTCAGCCCCTCCACACATTCCTCCTCTTCCCCGCTGCCATCACAAGGCCGACACTCGGGACAAGGTGCCCGCTGCCCTCGCGTGAGCCCGGACACCGCAGCCGGGGAATCGCACCGCTCCGGCGTTTCCACGCCTGTTTCCAGCCCGTTCGCCTCCCAGCCTTTGCAGAAAATAAATTCCCCAGCCAGGCTGAACTCGGATGACAGCATCGCTGCTATATTTAGCCACGGCAGATCGCCGCTCCAACCAGGGCCACACATAAACAAACCCCCGGCGCACGGAGCCCGCCCGGAGAGGGCACGGCCGAGCGAGCGGCGCGGGAGGCAGCAGCCCCCCAGCCCTGCCTGCCCCAAACCGGGGGTGCCTTGCGCTCCCAGGTAATGCCAGCACCTCCCCGGAGCGGGTTTGAGGATGGAGGATGTGCCGGAGGGTGTTGGAAGCAGAGCGCGGAGAGCTGAGGGAGTCGCCAGAGGTTATCCCACGGGGCAAGTGGCATCCCCCGGCTGGGGCTGCACCCGCTGGCTCCCAGCTGGAATTCGGGAAGCTGTTGGCATCCCCCCCTCCCGTGGTCTGTGCTGTGGGGCAGAAAATGCCGGAAAATGCCCCGCTACGGCTGTGCCCGCCCTTCCTACCTCCACTGCACATCTCCCTGCAGCCTTCCTGCTGGCATCTGCCTGCTCCTCTCCCTGTCCGTGGTGCACGGAGCTGCTCGGGGATTCATGGAGCTGCTCGGGAATTCATGGAGCTGCTCCGGGACTCACGGGGTGCGGAGCAGAGGGTTGTTGATGTGCAGCACGGTCCATGCCTGGCTCGCTGGCAGGCCTTGTCCTCCTTCCCCAGCTCCCCACGTGGGGCAGAGGATTGGGATGCTCAGGGGGTGCTCAGGGAATGCTCGGGGGGATGCTCGGGGATGCTCGGGGAGTGCTTGGAGATGTTCAAGGGGATGCTGAGGGGATGCTCAGGGGGCTCTCAAGGAATGCTCGGGGGGATGCCTGAGGAGGGTGTGGAGCATCCAGCAGCCCAACACCCTCCTCTGGAGCAGAGGGAGCATCTGGCCTGGGGGGGCCGCTGGCAGCCACAGGTCCCCAGGCTCTCGCCTCGGCTCCGAGGAGGGGACGGGGCGGCAGAGGGGGTCCCTGCTCCCCCCGGGCACACCCACAGCCCCGGATGGGGCTCTGTGCTGCAGTGCAGCAGCTCCAGCCCCGCTCCCTCCCGGGGAGCTGGCGGAGGGGATGCCCACCTTCACCCTCCCTTCATCGCAGCGCCCGCTCCGCCTGCTCCAACCCCGGCTGCCGGGCCGGCGAGCGGGACGAGCAACAACCCGCTCCTCTCCTGCCGGGGATGCAGCCCAGGGACCCCCAGGAACAGCGGGCAGGGGGGTGGGCGTGCACCCACGGCTTGGGGGCCGCGATGGGCAAAGCCAGGGAGGCACCGCTGCCTCCTCGGGGGGGGGTGTCCCAAGCGGAGATCCCCTGTCGGGGTGGGGAGGAACGCTCGATACCCAAGTCCTCGCCAAGCCGGGGAGGCATCGGCGCCTCCTGGGGTGAAGCCCCAGGCGGGGAGCCCCATGTCATGACGTCCCCCCACGTCCTCCCTCCCTCCCCACCGCCGCTGCTGGGCGAGGGCCACCCAGCACCGAAGCAGATGACATAATTCCCAGCAACTGCACGCTAATCACTCGGCCGCCAGCGACCTCCTCGCCGTGAATCCAACCCCCAGCCCTCAGCCACCGCTCCCCTCCCTGACATCACCGCCGAAGAAATAAAGAAATAAATAGGAGAAGATGAGGAGAAGGTGACGAGGGGGGATAACCTGGCACTGGCACACAGGTCTGCCCCCCCGCCGCTCCTCCCCGCCTCGCACTCTATTTTTGGGTGCTGTCACATCCCGATGGCCCCGCGGGGCCAAATCCAGGCAGCTGCGACTTTAGGCACAGGCACGGCTCCCTCCCCTCCATCACACCCGAAATCGGCGCTGGC
>VZTE01003565.1:81830-120740 GCA_013397775.1 Eulacestoma nigropectus
CCCCTGGGGGTCTCCTGTGGGGGTGGGATGGGCAAGTAAAGTCAATGTGGGGATGAAACAACTTTTCCCACCCCACGGAGAATCCAAGGACTGAGCTTGAAGAGGGGCGGGGGGAAACTCCCTGAACTCCCTCTTGCACAGATGAGCTGGAAAAGGGACATCCAAATGGCCAAGGACTCCACCTGAAGGCAGGGCTGCTCCCGACTGTGACATGGCACGGAATTGTCTTCTCCAAGGAGAAATGAGAGGTGCCAGAAGGGAAAGGGAAAGGGAAAGGGAAAGGAAAAGGAAAAGGGAAAGCTCATGACGCTGTCCATGGAGAGAGAGGTTGGTGGCACATGTCCCTGCTCCCAGCTTCACCTCAGCACTGGGTTTCCTGCAGCAAGTTTAGGTCCTGCAATGCACACCGTGGGGCTCTGCCTCTCCCCTTGGCCTTTCCATGGGTAAATGGAGGTCACGCCCCTCCTGCTCATCTGTCGGGAGTCCCAGGAGGGAGGAAAGAGGCAGGAATTGCTGCCACTTAATTCTGCAGCTTTCCAGTGAAATGGCAGGGCGGGTAATTAATTATTCTTGCTAATGGTGCCGGACAGGCCCTCGGCTGCTCCCCGAGAAGTGCAGGCTGTGAGTCTCTCCCTGCACAGCTCATTACTGACAGCGCTCCGGGGGCTGTGTGTGATCCTGCTCGGATGGAAAGGGCAACTGAGGCTCCCTGATTTACTTGCAGCCCGTCACCTTTGGGGACCGGGATTAGACCGGCTGGGCAAAGCCACCTCTGCTGTGGGTGGGGTTCTGCTGCTTCCCACCAGCACCGAAAGCAGTGGAGCAGCTCAGGTCCTGCATGGACAGCGGGGGGGGGGGGCCTGTCCTGTGAAATCTGGCAAGGAGAGAGCAGGGCTGTCAATAAGAGGTAGAGAAGGTCAAGTCAGACATATTCTGGGACTGTCCCACCAGGAATGAAGACGTGCCCAGCACCCAGCAGGATTACTCCTGTCCGTGCAAAGCTCTTCTCAGGTAAAAAGTGTTCCTGGGCAGCCTGGTCTGCTCTGAGCTGGGCGGTGCAGCCTCCTTCAGGGGCCACACAAGGGTAGGGGGTGTCCTACAGGAAGCTCATGGAGCTTCTCGTGCTGCTCCAACTTCAGATGAACCCTGCTCCAATTGTCACCCCACCACACACCTCCAGGATTGAGCACCAGCGTGGAGCTGGCACCTGATGGGGGATAAGCTCCAGCTGCCCTCTCCAAAGGGCACTGGAGTGCTCCTGGACACCCTGAGGGGAAGAACAGGGAGCCTGCACGTGTCCCCCTACCCAGCCATGGGTCATGCTTAGGCTGGGCCAGGTCCAGTTTTGTAGCTGAGAATCAGAATCACCGAATCATTTGCGTGGGAAAAGACCCCTAAGATAACCAAGTCCAAAAGTCAACCCAGCCCTGGCAAGAAGAGGATGCTCTGATGGTGTTACAGCTGCACCAGGCCGGCCCAGCATCCTGTCCCCAGCTGCAGCTGTTCATGGACACCCGAGGAAGAGCAAAACCAGGACAATATTTCCCCCTTGCAGTCTCCAGCCTCTCCAAAGGAGAGGTTTTTGCCAGGTCCAGACACCTGTGGTGGCTGAGAACTTTCAGCGTGCTCTGAGTCCCTCCCCACTGCAAGGTGCTGCCTCCTTGGGTGGGCTGAAGCCCAGAGCGTGTAGGACACCCCCCGTTCCCCCTCCCATTCCAATGGCTGAGTCTTTCGATGAGGATTATCCCGGGACCAGCGCTGGGAGTGCAGGATTTTCACTCTCCTCCTCTGCACCAATCCCTCTCCAAGTGCTTGCAGACGCAGATTCCCTGTGGCAGGCTGGGACGAGCTCTCTCTAAAGGGGACAGCGCTCTGCCCCTGCTCCTCATCCTCATCCCAGCCCTGCCAACATCCTGAGTGGACTCTGTTTTCCCTTATTTGCCGAGTGTTTTGTGTGCCTCGCTGTGGTTATCATGCTCCAGCCGTCAGCTTGCAGCGAGTCCCCGGGAGAAGGTGCCAACTTTAACATATGCCTGAACAGTTCTTTTCAGACGTATACAAACTGGAACAATGCCTCGCTGGGAATATGCTTGTTGGTGCAATTTGCCAACTGTGGCTTCAGATCTGCTCTTTTCAGCTCGCACCAACTATTTGTAGACGGTGCAAAAGCCGGGATCGCCGTGCACGGATGGGGTCTCTGGAAGGCTCTCTCCAGGCATGCAGGAACCAGCGGGGAAGGCAGTCAAGGGCTGGGCAAAGACCTCTGAGTATCACCAATAATGTTCAGATCAAACCTTTTGCTTCCAAGAACCTCGGTCCTTTCCCCCTTTGCTTTAGGAAGTGGCCAGCGCTGATTTCTCTGCTGTTTGAACCGTGAGCACGTTCTCACCTCGTGCGAGCAGGACTTTGCTCAACTCACCACATTCCCTAGGTTCAAACATCTCCCAGTGCTTCCTCCACCGCTGGCGTTCACCTTTCAGGTAGGACATCATCGGGGTGTGACTCTGGTGCCACTCAGGGCGGCTCAGGGTGTCCCTACTCTGCCACGCCCTTGGGGAAAAAAGGGCTGACCAACCTCGGCTGGACATTCCCTGTCTTCTTCCCATGGTTTGTAGACACCATGGCAATGTTGGAAGGAAAGCTGGGAAGATGATAACAAAGTGGGGCTGGGGCTGTGTCCAGGCAGATGGCCAGGCTTTCCAAGCGGGCAGTGAAGGCCCAGGGGTGACGAGGCAGAGGAGTTTTCTCTGATGAGGCCTCTGATGAAGATGAGGCCGCAGCTCTGCCCTTGCCCACGTGCCAGCCTCCACCTTGCAAACTCCCAGGGCAGGGATCACGTCCCGTTCCTCGCCGATGGAACACCCCCTCGGCGGGCAGCGCTGGATGTGGAGGTGCCCACGAGCCGGCCCAGGAGCGGGAGGGTCAGTGCTCGGACTGCCTGTTCCCCACGGAGGGCTGCCAAAGGCATGTGTGTTTGAGATAGCAAATCATCAAGGGACCATTGTTCATAGCAACCTCAGTGGAAATATTTTCGCGCGTGTGTGTGTGCGTGTGTGTGCTGGCATCCAATTTGGCAATGGTTACTCAGCACAAGTGGGCGGCCTGTCCCTTTCTCTCAGCTGGAGCCTCCTCCTCCTCACAGGGACCCAGAAGAGGGATGAAAGGAGAGCAGATGGTTTGGGGGTGCTCAGAAGTACCAGTGCCAAGGGCTGTCTCATCGTGGCAGGCTGAACACGCTCAAGACCAAGGAGGTCTCTCCAAGTAATGGGGAGATGCAGGAGGTCTGTGAGCAATTCTTGGGAATAACGATGGTTTCAGCCTTGGGTTGTATTTTGAGGAGAAGGAGCAGAAATTGAGATCTTCGGGGTATCGTGCAAAGTATGGAGTTCTGTATCAAACTCTCTCTTTACAAGTCCAAAGGAATTTGAAGAACTGAGGCTGGAGAGGGACTTTAGACAACGGCCTGGAGTGACAGGACACAGGGAATGGCTTCCTGCTGCCAGAGAGCAGGGAGAGATGGGATATTGGGAAGGAATTCATCCCTGTGAGGGTGGGGAGGCCCTGGCACAGGGTGCCCAGAGAAGCTGTGGCTGCCCCTGGATCCCTGGAAGTGTCCAAGGCCAGGTTGGACGGGGCTTGGAGCACCCTGGGATAATGGAAGGTGTCCCTGCCATGGTAGGGGTGGGACTCAATGACTTTCAAAGGATCTTTCCAACCCAACCCAGTCTGTGATTCTATGCTGAAGGGCCACTGCTGGCTTTGCTAGGAAGAAGCCTCGGGGCTTCCTCCAAGTCAGAATCCGAGGATACCAGCCTGGAGAGCTGGCCAAGGCAGGCATGCTCCAGATTATCTCCTCTTTCAGCACCACACCAGATCTGCCACAGCCCTTTCATGGAGAAACTCCCATTGAAAGCTCCTCTGGCTGCTCTCATCTCTGCAAAAGTGAATGGAGAGATTTGTCCTGACCTCCATCCCCCTTCACGGCTCCCGGCATTTCGTTCTTCTCCAAAGCAACGCTCTGCTGCTAGAATCAGCTGAGATGAAACCGAGCTGGCTCCTACACACCTTGGAGATCAGGCAGGGCTGCTTCCCACACAGTGTCTTTCACCCAAATTAAACAGCTCCCAGCTGAGCCCTGCCATCCATCATGCCAAGCCGCAGGCACAGCTCGGGTTTGGCAGCTTTTACACCTCTGTGGGCTCACGTTTAGCGGGGAAAGAGCAGGGACCTTTTATCTGTGAGTGTGTTGTGCAGCCGTGGAGGCTGTGGGGCCATCCTTGGGATCGCGCTGGAATCAGTGGGATCACACTGGGATCAGTGGGAGGCTGATTGTTGTTAAAGATAGCAAAGACCTGGGCACTGAGGGCTGTTCTCTTGGGAAGAAATTGTTCCCTGCGAGGGTGGGGAGGCCCTGGCACAGGTTGCCCAGAGGAGCTGTGGCTGCCTCTTCCCTGGAAGTGTCCAAGGCCGGGTTGGAGCAACCTGGAATAGTGGAAGGTGGAAAGTTCCAGGTTGGAGCTGGATGGTCTTTAAGGTCCCTTCGAACTCTGACTCTACTCTATGATTCCCTGATCTTCAGGCGGCAATGCTGGACATTCCTAGGGGCGTGGGTGGGTGCAGACTGCCCACTCCTGGGGCTGTCACTCCTCAAGGACGTCTTACTGACCACACCTTGGTGTCCACACCAATGCCAGGTGAGCAGCAATCCCAGCTCCTCGGCTGTGTTGATCTGAGCTCGGTTCAGTTCTCCAAGTGGTGTCTAAGAGCTCTGCAGGTGTCCCAGGATATTTGAGGCTCCTACACGGAGCAGGCAGACATGGAATGGGGTCTTCATTGGCATCACCCGTGGTGGAGATCCTTGCTGGAGACAACACTGCCTGTTTTCATCCATGAATTGAGGTTTTTGTTGGATATTAGGAAAAATCTCCTCACTGAAAGAGTGGTTAATCATTGGAACAGGCTCCACAGGAAGTGGTGGAGTCGCTATCCCTGGAAGCGTTCGAAAAATGAGGTGTGGGGATATGTCTTAGCGGGAGTAGTGGTATTCAGTCAAAGGCTGGACTTGATCTGGGAGGTCTCTTCCAGCCTTAAGGATTCTGTGAGCCTAGGACAAGTGTTTCCATCTATTTGAGGTGGGAAATGGATTTTTGGCCACCTCAGCTCCCTGTGCCTGACACATCCTCACGGTCCTCACTCGTGCCAGATGGCCACAGCCAGGTTTCCCATGGACCCCCCTGCACAGAGAACTGATTTCTGGGGTCATTTTAGCACCTCTCCCCCCACGCCTCTGAGTGGCAAATGAACGTCTTCCAGCTCCTCTTAGCGTAGGCTTCACCCTGGGCTCTCCAGATCAGCCACTTCAGCAAGGTGGAAATCTCTGGCTCTTCGCCACAGAAAGGCTTTGGGGAGAGAACATCATTATCCTGATTTCTACCTTTTTTTGGGATCTGCTGCCAGGGAGAGTAGCCTTGGCTGGCAGATCCTCCAGCCCCTCACAGTCTGCTTGCTGGAGAGCAGCCTGGGGGAATGACCTTGGCCTCAAATTCCGTTCGGGAAGGTCCTCGTTAAACAAGGCTGTTCTCAGAGTCACAGTTTACAGGCATCCTAGGCAACCGCCTTGGGCTTTTTCCAGTCCTCCAGGGAGAAGCACAGTCCCAGAAATCAATAACTGAGTTCTTTTGGAAGTCAGCAGGGCTCTGATGTGATCCAAGCCACTCTCTTCAGTGCTTTCCCTCTGCTGAAAGCAAAGGGGTCCCTAAATGAGAAGGGGAGCAGTCCTGGCCCTCTGTCCCATCTCCAGGGCATGGTTTGCTCAATGCCCACTGCCCACACCGTGTCCCGTCCTTCTGGGCGCTGACTGCCCAGCTCCACCCAGCACAGAGCCAGGCAAGGGGAGCCAAGCAGGCTTTGAGGGAAAATACCTTTGTTTTTTTGGTGGAAACACCACCCTGAGGCTCTGCTGAAGCAAGGAGAGCTGATCTCTCCTTGCCAGCCCCCAAAACTCGTTTCGTCTTCAGATATTCTCCCTCACTCTCTTTAAAGAAGGGATTTCTTTCCTGACTCCAAATGCTCCTTACTGAACATGCAATGAACACCCCAGACCCTCCCCCATCCATGTTTTCCCCTCCCCAAAACACCCAAAACTTGCTTTATATTCGTTTTATATTCATTCCTCTCCCCGTAGTGCTTTCTCCGTGTATCTGGACTACAAGACTTCCCTCCAAGCTTCACTTACTGACTTGGAAAGTCTTCTTCTCCTTCCTCATCCCGACCCTGCATCTCCCTGAGGAAAATGTCATAAAACAGCAGCTGAGGACACCCTATAATCCCCCCACTTGGTGTAAAGCCCACCAAAGGTCCCTCCTGATGCTGAGACACCACGAAGTCAAGGCTAAGGCTGACACATCCTCCTGCCCAAGGACGGGAGCTGGGCTTGGAGCCCAGGGGAGAGGCTTCACTCCCGTTAATGGGAGGAATTAATGCATAATTTTGTGGAACACACTTCATGAAGGAAGGCAACCCAGAGGCTGAGGGATGCACCAGCACAAGAGCTCCACGTCCCACCAAAGGTCAGTCCTGCATCCCCCTCCTGTGCCTGCGGCTCCAAGGGAACAAAGGAAAACTGGAGGAGGCTCAGGAAAACGCTGCATTTTTAATGGCCTGAGAAAGCTGCCTCGTGGCCAGAGATGCAAAGAGGTCGGATGGGTTTGTGCAATAGGAGGGGAAGGGGTGAGTGGCTCATGGGCTGACCCTGTTTGTGCTGTGAAGGCCTTTTGGGGGGTTCATGGCTTGCCAGAGGAGCTGGGAAAAGGCACAGGGAGAGGCAACGAGGGGAAGATGGAGCTGCCTGAATTCCTGAGTTCACCCATTTTTTAGCGGTGAGGGTGTTCTACCAGCTGGACAACTTACAATTGGATCCTCTCCCAGTCTTTAAACTGAGCCCATCTGTGTTTTTAAATACTGAGTTTAACCCCAGAAATGATGATACAGACAGAAAAAATCAGGCTATGAGCCACTTTCTGGAACGGTCCGGCGTCGTTGCACTTCGTGACCCCTTGGAAAACACAAGGAACCTCTGCACCTTTCAGAAACAAACTCCAGGATGTTTGAAAATCTGTTCGTGCTGCGTCCAGAGAGGTGTAGCAAGAGCTGAAGGTCACAAGCACTGTATAAATAGAAAGGAGGTTTTATTGTGACATGTCCATCCGGAGCCATTGCTCCTGGGTATGCCATCTGGGATGGGAGCAGGAGCCTGAGCATCCCCTCTGCAGGAAAGGGGAAGGGATTCTGTCCTTGCAAGGATGATGCCATGGAAAGGAGGGGGAGAACTATGAGGTTGTAACCTTGCTCCTAATTTTACCGGTTTTGAAGAAAAATCAGAGGTGTGATGGAGCTTTGGAGTGCAAATTCCTCCTGTGGGGTTTCAATCACGTACCCAAGTGGGGGGAAGGAAGTTTTCACCCATGGAGAGCATTTTCTATCTGGAGAGTGGTTTGCAGTGACTGTCCTTCTTGTCTGGAGACCTCAGTGTCCCCATCAGAAGGGGTGAGAGGGGCTCCCTGGTGTCCTTTAGGTAGGATTTTATACCAGGCTCTGACCATGTGCTACTAAAGACCTTTTCTGGCCAAAATCCTGCTAAAATTCCATTTTCCTGTTCCATCCATCGGCTCCCTGCACCCGACGTTTGTCGTCCTCATGTATTTGGGTAATAAATTCTTCATGGTCTGGAGCAGGGCATGGTGCACCCCTGGCCCAGAACAACAGCAGCGGGAGGTTGCCTGAAACAACGGGTGGTAATCACTCCAGCAACACCCTGAGGATGTCCGGAGAGAAGGGCAGCAGCCGTGGGGGAGAAAACTTGGCTGGAATCTTGGTAAAAACAGCAGGAATGAGACACTGGGATGGAAGAGCTTGACCCAAGGAACGTGGCTGGGCAGGTGGAGGCGTTTGCTGGTGCAATTCCTGCTGCTCCTGAGGCAATGAGGCAGCCGTGGAGAGGAGACCTTGGCTTTCACCTCTTGGAGATAACTCCTGGTGTTTCAGGAAAGCACTTGGAGAGGGACACAGCCTGTAAACCTTCAGACATCGTGGCTGGATGGTGGCCAGGAAGTGTCTCAGCTCTGCCTGCCTGAGGTTCATCTCACCAGGGAATCTTTCCCTGTGGAAGGGACAGTGTCCTGTCCTGCCCCAGGAGACCCAGGCTGGCACCAGAGAGCTGTAAGTGCTTGGTGAGAGCCCTTTTTTTGGACACCCGGCCCTCTCCTGGGAGCAGATCCTCTGCCAGCTGCTCAACGCTGCCTCCTCCTGCTCCGTGATCCCACTCTCGGGAGGTCTCTTGCAGCCATGAATACGGATCAGGAGCAGCACCCTGCCCCCAACACACCCCTTTCCCAACATCCAGCTTGTCTGCGTCTCTTTGAGCTTGAAAAGTGTGGATAACTCCCCAGATTGCCATCTCCTGCTACTGCTGGCTGGAAGGAATGTGCTGATCCAAGGAAGAGCCGGAGGATGATGAGCCATGGCAGGGTAATCCAGGGCTTCAGCAGCACAGATGCATTCCAGCTTCTCCCACTTCAACACAGGCTTGCTGGATCCATTGTTGTTTTCCCACAGGATTATTTTCACCAGGTGATAAGGACGGGATCTGGAAGTCTATTGAAGCACCTAAAGGTGGCCTGTTGGAAACCCACGGGAATAGGAGGAGGAGGAGAATCCCAGCTTTTCTTTTCAGCTTGAAGGGAACAACTGTTTCTCCCCCTCCTTGAAGGACAGCTGGGTGAGCGGCATTCTGACCACAGAGAGGAAAATCTTTTCTCTCCTGCTCTGGCTGCTGATCTGGTATTGGATTTTGTGATGGGTCACACCTATTGATCACAGCAGGCTAAAAAAGACACAACCCATAAATAACTCCTGACGTCCCCAGCTGGGCCAGAAATCCTGAGCAAAGGGCTCTTGGGAGAGCTGCTGTTGGTATTTCTCTGGCCCCCTCCTCTGGGAAACGCTGGGGACAGGGTTTGGGTTCAGCCAGCTGACGGAGGCAATGTTTTTGCAGGTGTCTTCTTAGCAGGGGCTCGATGCCTTGAGGGGCTACCTAGAAACAGAGACTAGACAGGAGTAAGGGAATAAAGGTGGATATTTATTTGAAAGGCCTTCAAAGGTGCACCCTGGGGAGCCAAAGGCTGCATCAAAGACGGACCCCAAGATGGATGACGAGTCACGAGTTCTTCACACTTTTATAGGCTTGGTTCATTTGCATATCAGCATAAACTCGCCAATTAAAACTTTAGCTAATGATGGAATTTCTCCACCTCTCCATAAGCCCCAGTTGACACCTTTTGGGCCTAGGACAGCCTAAGTGTCCTTGAAGAGCAAGGTCAGAGAGGCTTTGTTGTGTCTATCTGGCATAAGAGAGCAGCAGCCAACAGGCTACAAGAAACTTCAGAGTTCCACACTGGGCAGTGCAGGATTTAAAAATATAAAAGCTGGAACCTAAGGCATCTGCTGGTTTATCTCAGTCCTTAATCCAGCCCTTCCTGGACGAGCATCACCAGCCCCACTGGAATGGGGCACTGCTGCTGTCCAGCCCTGTGCTGTTCCCATGCTCACCAGCACGTGGGCAGATGGTTGAGACATGAAGGCAAAGGTGACTCTCGTCTGCTCTCCCTTCCCCGAAGCCAGTCATTCCTGGTGCCCGCTCTGTCCTCGGAACCCACGGAACTGAGAGATTTTGACACAAGGAACTGTAAGAAATGCACGGCAGGGAGACCAAAGTGGGGGGATCAGATCGTGCTTCCTTAAGGAAACAGCCCCAGATGGTTCCGGGGTGGAGGAGCAAAGCCTGGTCCCTGCAGGGCACCAGGGACCCACCCAGAACCCAGGGCAGCTGCTGGCCAGGGCCAGGGCCAGGGCACGAGGGGCAGCAGCAACCCCCTCCTTAAAGCCCTTTCTGATGCTCCACCGGGTCCCACGTGCTCCGTGTGGCCTGACCATGGTGAGGGACACGTGAGGAGAGGAGAGGACACAGCCAGGCACCGGGTCTCTCCCTCCTCCCCCTTTCCCTTGTTTTCACACAGCTGAAAAAAAGCATTCCCCACGTAACGATGATTCGGCCAGCAGGTCAAGTCAAGCATGACAGATCTCATTCTGGAGCTGGGGTCAGGCAGCAAATTGCCTCCGTGCTGCTGGCACCGAGATCCCGGTGCTGAGGGGCCAGTGGGGTCCACCCAGCATCCTCTGGCTGCTCACACCCCCTGTGCCTTAGGTTTTGGGGGGCTGGGGGTGTCCAGCCACTGCAAAAGAGGCTTTGGGAACAGCACCGTGCTGGTAACTCACGGCCTGGGGGCATTTCCCACTTTATCAGAGGCCATGGCAACATTTTTGCCTGATCCGTGAGTTTTCCAACGTTTTACGGGGCACGCTGTGTCCTGCATTTCCCTGGCAGCAGGGAGGAGGAGGCAGGAAGTGACTCTGCTGAGCAAGAGAGCTCTGGAGGGAGCGAGGAGATGCAGGGTCCCTTCCAGGGAGCGAGGCTGGTGCTGAGAAAGCTCCAGAGGCCGCCCAGGCCCTGATCCGAACCCGAGGAATAAAATCCATCCCGTTGCAGGGAGATGGAGAGTCAGCCAGGGAGGGGAAGGTTTATTTAGAGAAACAACCGTGGGCTGCCTGCCCACACCAGGCTTTTAGCTGATGATCTGCACGTGCCATGGTTGGGGGCGGCTGGGGGAAGGAGTCCACTATTAAAAGCCTGGCAGAATCTCTGCTGAATCCTGCTGGAGCTCGGGAAGGGCCTGATCCAGCAGGATCCCACCTCCAGTGTCACCTCATCTGACCCCGGGGACCAAATCAGAGATGAACCCACGGCAGCTCGTCCTCTCTTCTTCCAGGGGTGCAGCCTGGGAGCAGCTGGCACTGGTGGAGAACACCCGCAATTCCCGAGAAACCGGATCCTTTGAAGGGTTATCCACCATTTATAATGTGCCCAGAGATCCACATAAGCCCCGAGCATCTCCTGGGAAAAGGTGGGGAAAGGCTGTGCTGGAGGGAGGGACGCCCTGGAGAGGTTGGAGCTGTGCAGATTCCCACACTCCCGAGCTGGGTGCAGCCTGGAACACTGATGTTCCGTGGCATTTAGGGCGATCCAGGCACTGAATCCATCCCCTTTACACTTCTCATCCCTCCAGACACGGCCAGCACCTCCCAGCGATGTGAATCGGCACGGGGCAATCCATCTCCTTCCCTCTGCATCCCTGCCTCCGTTAAACACGCCCTGCTCTGGGGACGGCTCTGTCCGCAGTGGTTAAGGTGGAGATTCCTCCTGCAGCCAAGGGCCCTTCCCGGCTCATTAACACCGGGAGGACACAGCAGGAGAATCTCTGGACACAGAGGGAGGACACAGAGAAAACAGCGCTGGGTGTACCCGGGGTGCTACTGCTGAGGGGTGCCAGGAATTCCCGTGCCTGGATGGGGACACGGGGACAAAGTGCTCGGAGCTTCTGGGATCTCAGGATCGTGTTTTGAGGTCAGCCACGTCCCTTTGCATCGGAGCAGTGGGGAATCAGCACAGAATCGTGGATTGGGTTGGACACCTTAAAGGACTTGTGGTTCCACCCCCACCCCGGCCACAGGCAGGGAACCTTCCCCTATCCCAGGTTGCTCCAAGCCCCGTCCAACCTGGCCTTGGGAAGCAAGAGGAGATGTGAGGAAGGAATTATCACCGTCAGGAATTACCTCATGCCCAGCAGGGCCCGATGTGCTGCAGCAGGACTGGGGGCCGTGGGAGCAGGAGCCCACCTGAGCACATCGACCTCCCCTGGACGAGGTAATTTTGGCACAGCTCGCAAGAAAATGGCCATTTCTTGCCCCAGGCATGGGCAAAACCCATCCCAGCTGGCGCAGAAGCAGGGAGTGCTGCTGTCACAGGGGTGGGGCAGGTCCAGGGCAGTGTTTTCGTGGCTCTGGGAGCTGGTCCTGCTTTCTCCTCACAGCTCAGGAGCTGGGGGAAGGACGCTGAAGGACCTGCCAGCCTCACCCCACCAGGCTCTCCTGAAGCCAGCAAGAAAACCTTGGAAATCCATTAAAGAGACAGTTTGCCACAACCTTTCCTTCTCAATAAGAGCAGAGGTGCTTTTCCTACCCAGAGTTTACCTGCAGGAGGTGACAAAAAGGGAAAAAACCCATATTTTGTGGTGTTTTCCCTGAAAACACAAACCCTGGTGCAACCCCAGGATGCTCCATGGTCATTCCTACGTTCACTCCCTGGGCTCCACAGGCACCAGGACCACCAAACAGCAGAGCTGCTCCCCCACCAGGGGATCAACCACAGAATCACAGGATGGTTTGGGTTGGAAGGGACCTTAAGGACCATCCAGTTCCACCCCCCCTGCCACCATCCCTCTCCTCCCGCCTCTCTCACAAGGATGTGCTGTGCCACAACCTCCCAGCAGCCACCTGGGATGGAGGAGGGCAATCCAGGGTCATTAGTGCCAAGAGGAAGGAGGCCAAGAGGGCTTTCATGCCTCAGCATCTTAATTGAAATGGGTTTCCCATCCTCCTCCCCCTGCTCCCAAGCCCAGCACATCCAGGCTCCGTCAAGGGCACCTCCTGGCCCGGTGCTGTGCGCTCTGCATCCCCCACGAACCACTCACATCTCTTTAATTAAATGTCGAGATATGCTGGGGTTTTTTTTACACCTTCTAAGCACCCTCTGCTCGGAAAGATTCACGGAGAGCTCAGTTATTGTGAGGTGAGGAGGGGGGGAGCTGTGGGCAGGAAAATCGTGGGGAAAACTGTGATCACAGCCAGGCAGGATCCCCTGAAATCCTTTGGGTTGTTTGTTTGAAAGGTCAGATATCAGGGAAAGGTTCTTCCCCCAGAGGGTGCTGGGGCACTGAACAGGCTCCCCAGGGAATGGGCACAGCCCCAGGAGTGTTTGGACACCGTTCCCAGGGACAGAGTGGGGTTGTTGGGGTGTCTGTGCAGGGCCAGGAGCTGGACTGGATGATCCTGGGGGGTCCCTTCCAGCTCAGGAGGCTCTGTGGTTCTGTGATCTACCAAACACAGCTTGAGGTGCAGCTCCATCATCTCCAAAGCCAGGGCCGGTCCTGGGGCATCACCCCCACGGGAAGCCAGTCCTGTCCTGCCGCAGTGTGGGACGTCCTGAAGGACCAAAACGGCTTCCCTGCAGCAAAAAGCAGCCTGGCATGACCCTCCAGGGGTCTGGGGACATCAGGGAGTCACAGAATCCCATAATCCCAGAATCCCAGACTGGTTTGGGGTGGAAGCCACCTTAAAGCTGATCTCATTCCACCCCCTGCCATGGGCAGGGACACCTTCCACTAGCCCAGGTTGCTCCAAGCCCTGTCCAACCTGGCCTTGGACACTTCCAGGGATGGGAATTGCACAGCTGAGGTGCTTCCAGCCTTCTGATTCTCCATACTGAGTCCCCTGGAGTCACCTCCTCCCTGTTCAGACCTCCCTGTGAAAGGCGCAGTGTCCGACATGGAGAGGTGCCAGATGCTCTTCCTTGCAGCTGAGGGAGGGCTGGATGCCGAGTGCTGGCACTCCCAGAGGATGTTTCTGCACAATCTGTCCTCCCAAGGAGACCTGGAGATGAAGCAGAGAGGAGGCAGCAGGGCAGGAAGCAGCAGGCAGGGCACATTCATCACCTCCATCCTCCCGCGGTCCAGTGCCAACCGAAAATACACACAGCTCCTGTCCCGGGCCACCCAGATCCTGACCCACCCCGGACCAGCTCCACCCCCTCCAGGCCCCTGCCTCAGCCTCAGACCTGGCCAGGGTCAGTGCTGAACCTGGGAAAAGCCTTTTTAAATCTTGATAAACTTTTAAATCTCAGTGTAAATCCCGCAGTGGCGACAGCGGGATTTGGGAGTCACCCTGCTAGGATGAGATGTGGTTTTGTCACCTTCTGGGGAGCCCACAGTGCGAGTCAGCTTCAAAATTAGAGAAATTCAGTGTTCCAAACCAACCATGATTTCTCCTGGAAAGCACTTAGGGAGGCTCCTCTGGTGGCAATTTGAGCAGGCCGCTGACTCCAGCCTGGATTCCCCTCCACATCCATAGGCTGCAGCGGGAGCTGACACATTCCGTGCGCACAAACACCAAAACTCAGGTGAGGAGAGAGCAAAATCAGGGTGGAGTGGCCAGTCCCTGCACCACAATAAGGAGAGGAGGTGGTGCCTGTGTCTGGGTGGAAGGCCCGTGGCCCGAGGAAGAGGAGGCTGGGAGGGAAGCACATCCCATCTTCGGCGAAACCCTTCGGAATTTCCAAATGCTTGAAGATGAATATTTCAGATTTTAGAAGCTGCTTGGGTTGGATGCCAGAAGGACGTGGGCAGCTGCCTGGACTCCCAGCACTGGCGCGTTGATGTCACCCCAGTGGGAACCACGAGCGTGGGACGCTCGGCCTTGCTGGAGCTGCTCCTTCTCCCCAGCGCCGTTTGGGGCCTGGGTTGTCTGGGAGGCATCACAGTTCCTCTGGTGGGATCTCATTATGTGACGAGCTGAACATCTGGATTAAAATAGATCAAATAGTCACTAAATCCTAAATATGCCCGGGAGCTCAGCGGCAGCCATATGCTTCCTACTGACAGGCTCAAAAAAAAATCTCTCCTTGCCATTACCTCACACTGCAGCAGTGTTTTATCCTCCTCCAAGCCAGCTCAGGGACAAACCTTCCTGCTCTGCCTCCCCAGCCCTCCCTGCTCTGGACATCCTCGGGACCAGCAGCCTGAGGCTCTTTCAGGCAGGGGATGTCAGCTGGAAAACGGGCACTTGCCCCACTGTGCAGAAGATTTGGATCTATTTGAATAATATTCAAAGGAAGCTGAAAAAGGGAAGAAAACCAGAGTTTCGTTGTTTAGCGTTCGAAGGATGCCAAATGTCCCTTAATGTTTGGGATTTTAGGGAAATCCTATAGGAACACATTGAATATTGATGTTTTGTTGTCTGTCTCCTCCTGGGGCCAAGAGGAAGGTGGAGGTCAAGCAGCCTCCAAGGGATGGATGGAGAGCATGGAGGGTGGGCTGGACCCAAGGGTGCTGCAGGAGGATGCAGGACGTGTGGAATCATGGAATGGTTTGGGAGGAACCTTAAATCCCATCTCGTTCCACCAGGGACACCTTCCACTGTCCCAGGGTGCTTCAAGCCCCGTCCAGCCTGGCCTTGGACACTTCCAGGGATCCAGGGGCAGCCACAGCTCCTCTGGGCACTCTGTGCCAGGGCCTCCCCACCCTCACACGGATGAATTCCTTCCCAATATCCCATCTAAATCTGCCCTTTTCAGGGCAGACTCGAGGGAGGACTCAGTGATATCACTTCCCAACACCGCCTTTATGCCCTGGTTGCACAAAAATTAGGTGTGACCACTGGCCTTAGGGCACAAGCCTTATTTAGCTTAGCAAGACAAGGGCTGAGGTCCTGGGAGGCCTTGGCAGGCTTGTCCTGGAGCTTTTTTTAAGCTGTTTTTAGCTGATTTCAGCTGATTTTTGCTGTAACAGCACATTGCCCAGCGGTCCTTGTTGTGTGGGGTACGAGACCAGCACCAACCAGGCCTCAGTCCCACCCTCGCCCCCGCCAGCAAAAAATCTGCGATGCCGGGGACTCGCCACGGTGACTCTGAGGAGGGACGAGCACAGGAGATGCTCAGGAGCCCGTGTGTGACCACCCTAATTGCACTGTTGATGGGAATTAGCAGTAATTGGGTAATTTGGGGGGCTGCGTGTCGGGTTTGTTACAGCGAGGCTGACGAAAATGCCGTGGTTTGCTGTGGTTTGCTGGTCAATGAGACCAACCTCGAGCTCCCTGCCCTGTGCACAGGGGTTTGCTCCCTTTTTGCCTTCTAAATGTTGAGTGCAACGCTTCGAAGATAATAATCTGGAAGTGGCATGGAAAAATCAGGGCAGGCCGTGACCCGAGTTAGCTGGGGAAATTCTCCCTCCTTCTCTGCCTCCCCCTGGCTTTCAGGGCGAGGAGGATGGCGGTGGCTGAGCTGTGTTGGATCAACCGCTTCCTGATGAATTATTAGTAGAATTGATTATTTATTTTAATTAATTAATATAATTATTTCCAAATCAAAAATTAATATAATTAATTAATTAATATTATTAAGCAAGTGGGAGCGTGGAGGTGTCCCACTGGTGTCCCCTTCCCTCCATCGCCCACGGGCACGGTGGCCCCAGGACATGACGTGAAGGATGAAAGAGGCAGCCCATGGACAACAATTCCCAGGGGCCAAATCCTGCTGGGAAAAGCCCGAGAGCCCAGATTTGTCCCACTGACGCCTCTCAGCAGAGGGAAGGACCAGACGTTCCCCTCTGGGATGCACGGCCTGAAGGAACCAGCTCTCCGTGTGCAGACACATCTCCCCAGCTTCCCGTTTTTCCTCGGAAAAGTGGGGCTTTTTTTGCTGTGGAAGGGGCTGGTTGTGCCGTGGCACTGTGGGATCCACGCACTCCTTTTTCCTTCTGGCCGAGCTCCCGTGATTTTGCACCCGATCTCCCAATTCTTTCGGAGGGGAAACGAGGGGGCAGGGGAGGAAATGACACCCGCTAAGGAGGGGCACTGCTCACCGAGCAGCCCCCTCAGGCTTTGTTCCAGCTGTGAAACACCTTCCTCCCCCTTGCCCTGCCTCCTTTTTCTCCCCGCGCCCTGGGAAAGGCCTGAATTTGGGGCCAGGGAAAACGCTGGGGGAAGGAGCGGGGCGGCGGGGGAAGGGATGCTCTTCCCGCATCGCCTCTCCCGCCTGCGGTCCTGTCTGCTCGTGGCCGATCCCTGCCGGTGCCGGGTGACGGAGATGCGCGGCGACACCCGGCTGTGCGAGCGGGGACACGGCAGCCCCCGCCAGCCGCTGCCCCTCCCGCAGCCACAGCGCCCCGGGAGCTGCTCCAGCCGCACCCCGGTCCCCACGTCCAGCCCCACAGCGTGGGGGCCAGGCTGGCTGAGGGGTGCCGGAGGTCTGGGGTGTGCTGGAGGGAGCGGTAAAGGGGCTGGGAAAAGGCTCCAGGCACTTGCCAGGGGAGAATCCCCCCTTCGGTGGGGCTGTGTTGCGGGGCAGGAGCATTTCTGGGATGGGGACTCGCCTGCCTTGGGGATTGGGGTGATGGGCTGGGGGAAACACACCCGATGGTTGAGGGTGGAAGGTGCCTGTTCAGCCTGGCTTCAGCTCCTCGTGGTTCCAATGCAAGCAAGGTTATCCCTTCTCCATGCCCAGACTCCCCTTCTCCATCCCCATCCTCCCTTTCCCCATTCCCGTTCTTCCTTTCTCCACTGCCATCCTCTTTTTCTCCATTCCCAGCCTCTATTTCTTGGTCCTCATCCTCCCTTTCTTCATCTCCAGCCTCCTTTATTCAGCCCCAGCCTCCCCTTCTCCATCCCCATCCTTTCTTTCTCCATCCCCAGCCTCTCCTTCTCTCTTCCCAGCCTCCCCTTATCCATCCCCAGGCTCTCCTCCTCCATCCCCAGCCTCTCCTTCCCGTTCCCCATCCTCCCTTTCTCCATCTCCATCCTTTCTTTCTCCATCCCCATCCTCCTTTTTTTCCTTCCCCATCCTCCCTTTCTCCATCCCCAGCTTCTCCTTATCCATCCTCAGCCTCCCAGCTCCTTTTGCTCACCCTGAGCTCGGCCCCGGCTCTCTGTGCTGCCCTGGGCTTGGCCTGGCCCCATAAATCCCAGCCCTCCAGGACCCGAGCCCAGTGCCACGGGGCCGAGCTCAGGAGCATCCCTCTGCCTCGAAGCCTGGAGCCAGCAGCAGGACGAGGGGAGTCTCCCCTTCACGCCCGAGTCCAGGGCACAGGGGAGCCAAACCCAGTCTGAGAACACAGCCCTGGTTTCTCACCCCGGCTCAGGAGGACGCAGGGATATTCGATGGCAGCGTTTGATGTTTCCCCTGCAAGGCAAAGCCAGCCCGGCTTCCTCTCCCTCCCGCTTCCCAGCCAGGCAGCCCGGGCTGGATCGCTGCCTTCCCGGGGCTTAAGAGCTCGTCGGGCTGGGATGGAGGGGAAAATGTGACTGTGCAGCCTCGGCAGGCGCCCAGATGTGCTGCTGATTCATCCGATAATTGCGTAAGCCCCGGCAGCGCTCGCTCCAGCCGGGAAGCAGCTGCTTCCTACGGGCTGTGCCCTGGAGCGGGGGGACCCCCTCCAGAGGGAAGCTCAGGCTACCACGTGGATCAAGGCAGAGGGCTCAGGGTGGGGTGCAGCACCCCAAAAACGCAGCAGCAAGAGGTGAAGGACCTGGAAAAGGCATCCCTGTCATTGTGGGAACCGGGTGAGCAGATCCAGGAGTGCTCAAAAAGGGCAATCAAAGGTGGCCAAATCAATCCTCCCGTCTCCCTGTTCAATATCCAGAGGGTGTTTGGCCTCTCTGAGAGATCCAGTGGCCCTCGCAAAGGGACAAATCTCTCTGGGGTGCTCCGTGCACTCCTCCACGTAATCGTGTGGATATAATTTGATTATCCCTTCCTTGATGTTTAGCATCACAAAGGGAAAAGCTGCCTCCCAGCTGAGCCCCTGGAGCCACCACTCTGGGACTGGTCTGGGGGGAGAAAGGTCTGAAACGGGGCTGGAGAAGCTGCAGCATTTGGGGCGGCTTTAAAAATGTCCTGCCTCAGCCTGGCGCTGTGTCCCAGCTCCTGGCTCTGTTCAAGAGGCATTTGGGCAACACTCTCAGGCACAGGGTGGGATTTTTGGGGTTGCCCTGTGCAGGGCCAGGAGTTGGACTGATGATCCTTGTGGGTCCCTTCCAGCTCAGGAGATCCCATGGTTCTCCCAGCAGCAAACTGGTCGGGCTCTTCAGGAGAAGATACAAAGCCCAGGTACTGCTTTTGTTCCAGGGCCCATGAAAACTCATTTGCTTTCCAAAAAAGACACAGGCATTGATAAGAAAGACCTCGATAGACCAGGCGCTTCTACACAGCCACCCTGCAAAGAGGTTTCAGCGAGGCCCCAAAACTCCTGATCTGCCTCAGCAAGGGGAGTTTAGGAGGTGAGATTGCACAGAAAATGTGTGTGTGTGCATCTGTTGGGTTTGCACACAAATAACACAACAGAGGCTTTAGAGGACAACGTTGCACAAAGCAAGAGCAGGACACGCTGTGTTTTATGAAAAATTCCCTGGCGAGATGAGTTTATGTCAGAAAACCAGCCAGGACCTCGTAAAGGATGTCAGTGTCCCCTGCACACCCATTCCCACACTCAGCCTGAGCTGCCATTACCTCTGAGAGTTTGGGATTTATTTTGGGGGGGGGGGGTGGATTTGGCAGGCTGGTATTTCTGAGGATGGCCAAGACCTTGGCCAACCCTTGGAGGAGGCCACCTGTCCATCTCATTGGCAGCAGGTCCCCAATCAAAGTCACCACGCAGGGGAGAAACCACGAAAATGCCGAATCTGGTCCTGGCAAGAGGGAAAGAAAAGCCCTTCAGTGGCAGAGGTGGTGGGTGAGCACAGGGAGAAGGGGGTGGCAGAGCCAGTCTCATCCTTTTGGGATGCCGGGAGGAAGGGGGGAGGCTTTTTCTTGCAAGGAAAGTGCTCAGTGAGTCACCCAGGGCCGGAGCAGCGTCTGGCTAAGCCGGGGTTTAGCGCGGTTCTAAGCGGCTTTGGGAGCTGCGAGCGCGCGAGGAGCGCACACAGAATAAAAGTCAGGAAAGGAAAAACAAACAGTGCCAGTGGTTATGTAAGGGATCAGAGGGCTGCCCACGTGCTCCCTGGGGTCTTCCAGCTCCCCCCGGGAATGCTCTGCTGGGCTTTGGTTCATCCCCATCACCCCTCGTGAGGAATTTGGGGGGAAGGTTTGTAGGGGAGTGAAAGAAGGTTCAGAGATAAGGGGTAGCTCCTGCTGGAGGGGTGACAGAGGAGGGTTTGGATGGGATGGAAGTGAACTGTAAAGTTAAGGGCAGCTGGCAAAAGGACGTGAACAACTCCTGGCTGGCCACCCTGTCAGGACACAGAGCTGGGGACAAATGAGCCACCAAGTGACACTCGGAGAGGACAGATCAGGCAGAACGGGGACCTGCTCCCCATCACCTGTACAGCTAAACAGGGAATTCTTGCTGCAGGACATGGCAAATATAAAATGTTCACATGGATCCCAAAACTTTAGCACCTGATAATCCCAAAAAAGCTCTTCCAGACAAAGATTCCACCTCTGGCTTGTGAAAAAGAGGGAGAGTGACTTTTTACATGGGCAAGTAGTGCCAGGACAAGGGGGGATGGATTTAAACTGATAGAGGCAGGGTTAGATGGGATTTTGGGAAGGGATCCTTCCCTGTGAGGGTGGGGAGGCCCTGGCACAGGGTGCCCGGAGAAGCTGTGGCTGCCCCTGGATCTCTGGAAGTGTCCCAGGCCAGGTTGGACGGGGCTTGGAGCAACCTGGGATAGGGGAAGGTGTCCCTGCCCATGGCAGGGGGTGGCACTGGATGAGCTTTAAGGTCCTTGCCAACTGAAACCATGCCATAGTTCTGTGGTCATTCTGTGACTTTTCCTTAGGAATTGTTTGAATTGGAAGTTGCTGGAGGCTGTGGATAATCACTGCACATTGGCTGGAGTTTTGTTCCCCCCTTCCCTGCTCTCAGAGGTCAGACACTGTGCAAGATGGACCATTAGTGGATGATCCACAGGATGGATGATCCACAGGATGGATGGATGACCCACAGCATGGATGGATGGCCCACAGGATGGCTGGATGATCCACAGGATGGATGGATGATCCACAGGATGGCTGGATGTTCCACAGGATGGCTGGATGAACAGGATGAACAGGCCGTTGGTCTGTCAGTGTGTCCACTCCTACAGGACGTGCTGCATTGAGATTCGAGCCCTTTTCTTTGGGTAAAGTTCCCCCAGGATCTGCCCCACTCCAGTGTCCAGGAGAGCTGCCCACCTGGGGGACCCTCACCTGCTCCTCCCAGCTAAGAGCGTTATCCCTGGATCTGCTAGGTCTGGAGGAGGAATAGGAAGATAATCCTAGGAAAGGACTGGCCTTGGGGCAGCACCGTCCCTCCTTCGCCAGGCACCCATGAGGCACCGGGTCATGGAATCCCAGAGCAGTTTGGGCTGGAGGAGACCTCAAAGATCACCTCATTCCAACCCCCTCCGTGGGCAGGGATGCTGGAGGGAGGTTCCTCCCAGGCTGGAGCCTGGAGAGAAGCAGCAGGGCAGCCCAAGCACCCCCACAGTGAACCCCCCCCAGTGCCAGCAGAGTTCAGCGAAGGCAGCCAGAACAGCGTGTGCTGAGCCTGCCTCACACCGACCTGCTCCGAGGCAGATGCCCTGAGCCTGCCCTCTGTGCTTCCTGCTTTTTTCCTTCCCCCTGGACTTCTATTTAAAAGACGAATTCCTGCAGCTGGGAAGTTTGTGCAAGCCTCTGTTGCATCACGGTGCCGCCGGGGTTGGCCGGGGCAGCAGAGCAGCGACGAGAACCCCGAGTTCTCCGGTCACCCCCACTGCAGGGACACCCAGGAACAGAAGGACGGGCAGAGGAGGGGGGATCTGTGTGGGAATCCAGTGCGGCTGGACAAGGAAACACCTCTGGCTTCCTTCTGCAGAGTCCCCCCCAGGCTGTGAGTGCTGTGTCTCCTTCAGAGAGGGGTTAATTATAGTGAGAGGTGATAAATGAGAGCTGAGATTTATGGGTTTTTTGTTGCCCTCTGGCCCACAAATCTTCCTTCCTAAAAGGGAAATGCATGATCCCAGGACTTCAGGAGGTCTGGCATCAAGGAATCGGGCACCCGTCACCTTTTATAGGAGGTGGAGAGCAGAGATCTGCTCAGTAGGGAGCCTGTAAGGCCATGAGGGGAGAAAACAGAGCTTGTCTGCTCTGGAGACAGGCTGAGAGAATTGGGATTGTTCATCCTGGAGGAGAGGAGGCTCCAGAGAAATATTCCAGCACCTTCCAGTGCCTAAAAGGGCTGTAAGAGAGCTGGAGAGAGACTTTGGAAATGGGCCTGGAGGGACAGGACACAGGGAACGGCTTCCCACTGCCAGAGGGCAGGGTTAGATGGGATATTGGGAGGGAATTGTTCCCTGTGAGGGTGGGGAGGCCCTGGCACAGGGTGCCCAGAGAAGCTGTGGCTGCCCCATGATCCCTGGAAGTGTCCCAGGCCGGGTTGGATGGGGCTTGGAGCACCCTGGGATAGTGGGAGGGGGTGGAATGGGATGTTCTTTGAGGTCCCTTCCAACCCAAACCAATCTGTGACTCCATGACTCTGAAATCATTTGCAGTGTTTTAGATGCCAGAGGTCACCTGAATTCCTCCTTCAGGTTGTCCTGGGCAGGTCCCTCCACGTGTCACTGCAAGCATTTGTCACGTTCTGCCCCGTGCCTCAGTTTCCCTGCTCTGGATTTGGGCAGAGTCACACACACAGAGGGTGCTGAAAATTTTGCAGAAACATCTTGGATGGAAACTGATGGAATTTGCCCCAAAGAAACATAAATCCCTGGGAGGAGACGTTCACTTTCCACGCCGGGTTTCAGCTCGTCGTTAAAGCAGAGCCAAAGCTGCCTCTTTTGGACGAAGCCATGGGGAAAGATTCCCACATCTCCAGCCGAACAGGAAGGTTGGTGTCCTGCAGCTTCCTAAGACATCCCATCGCTGCTGATGCCCCTGTGGAGGAGAGGACACCTCTGACCACCCCTGTGCCTCCACCCAGCCATGCCCAGGAGGTCAGGGAGAGCCTCGTCTCACCGGGATCCCCTGGAATTGTCCCTTCCAAATGGGACAAACACAATAATGAGACAATAATCCCCTGACGGTGCCCAAAGAGCTGCTGGGCCAATTAAGCTCCTCAGGACCACTTTTCCTCCAGTGGCTGCTCCTCTCTGGTTGTTTCCTGCCCCCCAAATTCCGCCCTTTGCTCACCCTCGCCGCTGTTTTCCCCTGTGGAGAGGATGAGTTGGATCCACGCTGCCGTCACGTCCGCCCTCAGTTTTTCCCTTGAAAAGCTGGAAATGCCATCCTCATCCAAAGCCATAAAACTCCTGACTGAGCCACCCTTTCCCATCCACTCCCAGGGTGCAGCACTCCTAGAAAAAATGGGATGACACTGTCGAAAAAAACCACTCTCGATCCACTTCTGGTGAAGTATCAGCTCCATCTCATTGGAAAAGAGTGGATCCCTGTCCCAGGTCTCCTTGGACATCCAGATTTGTCCCGTTTTCAAGCCAGCAGCTGCTCTGGAGTGTCCTGTGAGATCTGGTCTCACCCCTCATCCCCTTTTGCTGCTGCGTTACCGGATCCCATTTTCACCTTCTCCCGAATTCTGGATGCTCCTACCCGTGTGCTTGGCCTCAGTGCCAAGTGGGAACGAGGCAAATTCCTCCTGCCTTTTGTTTCCTGGAGGGTTGAAGGGGCCAGCAGTGGGAATTGGGTCCTGTTTGGGACAATCCCACCCTGGATACAGATGTAGCTCCCCAAAAAAGGGGCTTCAGAGGAGCGAGTCAGGTGGTGGCAATGGGAGACAGTCCAGGCAGGCAGGTGGATCCCATGGCTGGATTCCTCCTTCCCAGAGCCTGCTGAGGAGGGATTTTAGGAATGCCAAGAGCAGTTTGGCTGCGTGAGAGTGGAGCTGGCACCCGTCCCCCAACACCTGGCCTGGGATGAAATCATCCTGCTGGGGGGGGAGGTTTATCACCAGTCCTAATTAGACACAACAGGCTCCCTGATTAGCGCCTGTGTTTGGGACAAAACACCCGAGGGGCTCCAAGGAGGGGGGTGGAGGCAGAGGGAAGGCCCCATCCCTCTTTTCCAGAGGGGCCAAATCCATCCCAAATGGGGTGGCTGGTTCTGGGGAGCACTGGGTGCAGACTGCCACATCTGCTGGGACATCTGGCGCTTCTCCTGGCCTTCCTTCCATGTCTTTCATGTGCAACCTCACCCACCTCCTTTTCTTCCCATCCCATCCCATCCCATCCCATCCCATCCCATCCCATCCCATCCCATCCCATCCCACGGCAGCCAGAAAGGGGTTCAAGGAGCTCATATTTTTTTCATGCCCTGAGTGTTGCTGGACCCCAATTCCTCACCACAAACCAGAGCGATGTTTTTAGGGTGGCCCAAGGCAGACACTGTTTATGTTTTGCTTATTCTTAGCCCATTTCCAAAGGAAACCAGGTGTGGCTCCCCATGGCATTGCTGGGTGCCCTGGGCACAGCCTTTCCCTGGGGTCTTGCCTCGGGATGACGGAAAAGAGCTGAGGTGCTGAGTGATCCCTGTCTTCCCACAGGCCTTGGCCTCGTCTTCCCAGCTCCGCTCATCACAGGGCAAGGATTCCCAGAACGACAATTCAGAACAAAACCCCGAACTGGTGTCATGAAAGAAGTGTGAGGATAATGGAAAGGGTTCAAACTGTCAGGGTTAGATGGGATTTTGGGAAGGAATTGTTCCCTGGGAGGGTGGGGAGGCCCTGGCACAGGGTGCCCAGAGAAGCTGTGGCTGCCCCTGGATCCCTGGAAGTGTCCAAGGCCAGGTTGGATGGGGCTTGGAGCACCCTGGGCTAGTGGAAGGTGTCCCTGCCATGGCAGAGGGGTGGAACTGGATGAGTCTTGAGGTCCCTTCCAACCCAAACCACTCCATGCCTCCATGATTCCATGATTCTCTTGGATTTTGTCCAACAGCATCAACCCCACCCTGAAATTAATCAGACCCAACACCCTCTGCAGCTTTATTAAAAACACCCCTAAATATTCTGGTATTGGGGATGGGTAGAGGGGGGTGGATCCTGGAGGTTTTTTAGGGTTTCTTTTCAAATGAGAGGCTTCCTGTCAATATTTGGCCGGCGTTGCAGCTGGCTCTGCTCACTCATATCCCCACCAGCATCCAGGACGTGCAGATGGGAACAATCCTGGATTCGGGAGAGCCAGGAACCGCTGCCTCCAGCTCGGCCAACAGCACCTGCAGCTGGGGGAACGCTAGTGGGGTCCACCGTGACCCCCAGTCTGCCCTCACTTCCCGCTAATTCCAGCAACATCAACAGCCAGGAGCACATTCCCAGCCCATGGGCTGCTCCGCTGCCAGGCGAGCAGGGAAACCACGGCTCTGAGCACCGGAGAGCACAAACATCCAGGGCTGGAGGGAGCAGAGCGTCAGGCAGGACACGGGGAGAGAAGCAGCCCACCGGTTTCCATGACAACCAGTTCAGGTGTCACCGAGGGAGGGATGCAGGTGGGGAAGGGACCAGAGGACGGGGATGCTGCACTGCCAGGGATTTGCATTTAGCAGGGAACCGCAGCTCCGGGGCTGGAAATCTCCTCTGGCAAATGTCAGGCGGAGCTGGGAATGGCCTCAGCCGGGGTGTTGTGCTTGGCTCAGCTCAGCCCGTGAGCTCACGTCTCTGCAGAGCCCAGGACGAGGTGTGACAGCAGCCACGGGGCTGCGAGGAGCTGGGGGGCCACGGGGGGTGTGCTGCTGCTGTCCCTCACTCTGGGGGGACCCTGTTCCCTACCAGGACCTGCTGGGCCTTCAGGGTCCTTCCCTCTCCGTCCCCAGTGTCTTTCTTAACAGGATCTTAATAGGCTGCCTGAACCTCGGCCAAAATGTTTTCCCAGCTGCTGGCAAACCCAGACACTCTCCCAGGAAGGTGGAGAGGGAGGAAAAGGGAAGCAGAGAGGGAGGAAAAGGGAAGCAGAGACATTCCAGCCTCCAGCACAGCCTCTGAATGCATCCGAAGCCTTCCTCTGTCCCCCTCGGATCTGCCCCGACACCATCCCATCATGGCCTGCTTCCAGAGACGTGGGAGAATCCCCTCTCTACCCAAGGGACCCCTTGGATTCTGTGGTGGCACAGGTCATTCCCGTCCTGATGAGTCCCTGCCCTTTTTATGTTAAAAAATACGATTTTATTTAAAGCTGTTGGCAGGGACAGAGCCATGGGAGCCCAGCTGCAACCACTCCACTCAGGGTAGGATTTTTCCTCACAGAAGGTGTCTGGACATCGTAAGAACGTGCCAATTTCAATATCCAGAGGTGGAGAGGAGGGATGTGGTTCCTGACAGCCTGATTTAAGTCTTGCAGAGGAAGAAAAACTCCTTTTTCTCCCTTTTTTCTGGCCTTGGCTCAGAACAGGCACCATCAAACTCAAGATTTGATGTTCCCTGTTGAGCTCTGGTGGTTGGGAGAACAACAGGACTCCTGGCACCAGTCAAACCCTCTGGAGAAGATCCTTCTGCCACGTTTCTGTCCAAGTTTATTGTCTGGAGTAGACACAGGGGGTTGGGCTTGGGAGGAAGGGTGGGGAAGTGGAGGGTGGTGGTGAAGCCCAGTCCCTGTGCTCTGCGAGGGAGCGAGCCCCTGGTCCTTGCTACAGCTGATCCCTGGGCATGGGAAACGTGGGGTGACCCCACATCCTCACTACAGAGCTCCAGGAGGTTCTTAGGGGGGCGTTTTTGTGTCGGAACTTTTCCTTTTCTGCTCTTCCACACAGAGAGGAGCCCCACAGGCTGAGGGAACGTGTCAGGTCACTGCCAGCAGCCGAGGCTCCCTCGGGTCTCGAGGCTGGGGTCATTCCTTGGGTGGGTTTTAAGAACAGGACAAACAGCTGGGCTGACCTGGGTGCTTGTGAAGCTCCTCAGAGATTAGAAATGGAGCTCAGGCTGCTTTGGACAGCGGGCTGGACGGTTTTCCTGGCATAATCAACCTTCTAGCAGAGAATACCAAGGCCCTTTGCAAACATCACTGGTGCTTTCTGCTGTCTGCACAAGCAGTTGGCTTTGCATTCTGGCTTTATTCTCTTCCATTTCAATTTACCCAAAATATCTCAGCAAGCTGGTGAGTGGCAGCTCTCTGGGATGAGTGTGCATGTGAATAAACTTCTGCTAACTCAGTGTGAATCCTTTCTGCCAGTCAGGCAAATAATGACAGCAGGGAAAATTAGCAAGGGGAAAAAGAAGACAAAGACATGCAGCATCTCTGGAGAGCGACCAAAGATCCCAGGAGAGCTGATCTGTGCCTTTCCCACTGTCCTTGACTGGGTCCTGTGGAGCTGGGCACCACAGCTGAGGTCCCTGTCCTGCCCCTGTGCCATCCTCCTCCACTCCTGGCTCTCCAGACCTTGGGGACATGGCTTGGGGCAGTGCACCTCACCCACTGCTGAGCTGTAAAAGCTGCAGCCCTTCAGAGCCCTTCAAATTATAAAATGAAACGAGTCAGGATCTGTCCAATGAAACTTCCAAAGGAAAACAGGTGTGATCCTTCCAGAGAGGAAACTTGAAACTGCACAAGAGTAGGAGCCATCTGGCAGATTCCTCAGGATCCCAAAGGCCTGATAATGATGATGATGATGTGTGTTTTTCTGTGGGGTCATATCTGCTGTGTCAGTCCCTCTCTGGGACTTGAAACCCCAGCAGTTGGTCAGCAGGGCTGGAACAGCACCAGGGCAGTGCCTGGTTGTGCTGTGTCAGGTCCCAGCAGGGTGACACCAGCACAGTCAGCAACTCTCGCTGGAGCTGAATCCCAAAGGGAAAGATCCAGCAGCTGGAGAGCGGCCCTGGGACAGGATCTGTGTTGCTCCTGCTCTCTTTTGGGGGGAAAAGGGATGAACCAGCTCCAGGGATGAGCTTGTGAGCTTGTGAGAACAAACCAGGAGTGCTGGGTTATCCCCCCACTGCTGAGAGGAATAACGCTGGAATTACAGAAGGGCTTGGGTTGGAGGGGATCTTAAAGCCCATCTTGTTCCACCCCTGCCAGGGGCTGGGACACCTTCCCCTATCCCAGGGTGCTCCAAGCCCTGTCCAGCCTGGCCTTGGACACTTCCAGGGATGAAAGCATCAGACTGAGCAGACAAATGTAGAGTATTGGCACAACAGAGCAGCCTTGAGAACTTGATACAACACCTTCCAAACACTGCCCTTGCCCTCCTGGAGCAGCACTTTGAGCTGTGCCCTGACTCCAAGGAATGGTGGCACGTTTGTGCTGAAAGTGGGAATGGTTTAAACTGCCAGAGGGCAGGGTTAGATGGGATATTGGGATGGAATTGTTCCCTGTGAGGGTGAGGAGGCCCTGGCACAGGGTGCCCAGAGAAGCTGTGGCTGCCCCTGGATCCCTGGAAGTGTCCAAGGTCAGGTTGGACGGGGCTTGGAGCAGCCTGGGATAGTGGAAGCTGTCCTTGCCCATGGCAGGGGTGGCACTGGATGATCCTTAAGGTCCCTTCCCACCCAAATTCTGTGATTCTACGGAAAACCCCTTCCTTGGAGCTTTCCAGCACAGGTCTGAGCCGCCTCTCAGAGCTCGGCTCATGCCCTGCCCAGGGCTCCCCCCGCTGTGAGCGGCATTAGCCACAGACAGAGGGACACGTCCCCGGCGACAGCTCAGTGTTCTGCCGCGCCTGATCGCCAAAAACTCGCCGTGCAAACGCCCGGAGGAGCCGCGGTGCTTCCCGTGCTGCGGGAGCCGGGCTCTGCCACAGGAACACCGGCAAATGCTGATGAGCTCCCCGCGGTGCCCCTGCCGCGAACCCGGCCGTGGATTACAGCACGTGTGCTGAGCAGCTTACTCGGGGTGGAAAGCTGGGAGCAGCCAGCTTCCCAAACACTCCCGAGCCTCTGTTTAGGAGCGGCAGGGTCTAAACTCGCCAATAATTCCCTGCTCCGGCTGCTCCCGGCCGATGGCCGCTACACTGTGACGATGCTGCAAAGCTTTTGCTGTCGATCCTGCCGTTTTCAGTGCATCCAGGAGCTGCGGGATTTCTCCAGGGGCTTTTCTGTCCTGCATAAAGAAGTAAAACTCGGCATCTTTGGTTAATTCAACCCCGGTACCCCGGTTGTCACCTCAATGTCGCAATGCTGGGCGAGGAGCAGAGCAGCAGCGGGTTCCTCCAGCCTTTCCCGAGCCCCGGGAAGCCGGGAGAGGGGCTGTGTGCCGGGATGCGATGGTTCTCCCGAACCTCGTGCTCGCCCTCCAAGCTCTGGGGGATGCTTCGCTGCCGTTGCCATGGAAATGCTGCGCGGGAGGAGGGATGCGAGGTCTGCTGCTGCCATCTCCTGGAGGAGCCGGGATGGCGAGGGGGCGGGGGGTGAGGAAAAGCACGGGTAGGTCAGAGATGTTCCGGGCAGAGCTCAGCGCAAACCTGGGCAGGGACATCGGTACCGAGTGGTCTGGGCACAGCAGAGCTCACCTGGGGCCACCGGGTGCTGGCAGAATGTCACCCTGAATCCGCGGGCTCTGCCAAAAAGTCCTTAACAATTCCAGTGGCCGTGATCCCAAATCATAAAGTCATTAAAGTTGGAAAAGCCCTCCAAGATCTTCCAATCCAACCGTTCCCCCAGCACTGCCAAGGCCACCACTGACCCCTGTCCCCCAGTGCCACATCCACACGGCTTTTAAATCCCTCCAGGAATGGGACTCCACCACTGCCCTGGGCAGCTGTGCCAGGGCTGGACAGCCCTTCCCATGAAGAAATTTTCCCAAATATCCAACCTAAACCTCCCCTGGCACAGCCTGGGGCCGTTCCCTCTCATCCTGTCCCTGTTCCCTGGGATTAGATCCCAAATCCCCCCCAGCTGCCCCCTCCTGTCAGGGAGTTGTGCAGAGCCAGAAGGTCCCCCCTGAGCCTCCTTTTCTCCAGGCTGAGCCCCTTTCCCACCTCCCTCAGACACTCCTGGTGCTCCAGACCCTTCCCCAATGTCCTTTTTGTCACAAGGGGCCCAGAAGTGCCCCCAGGGCTGGAGGTGCCCCAGCAATGCCAGTACAGGGGACGGGCACTGCCCCGCTCCTGCTGCCACACCAGTGCTGGGACAAACCAGCATCATGCCCAGAACTGCCCACGCTGTATTTTGGGAGCTTTGGGCACATCTCGTGCTGAACTGGCCTCCCTGGGAGGACCCTGAAGGTCTGGTGAGGTCAGCCCCAGGATGGAGAGTGGCTCGGAGGTGGCTGCCCTTGGAAGCGAATATTTAAGGAGTTAATCCCACCCTCAGTGCACTGATGGAAACGGCAGCAAGGAAATTCATGTGGCAGCACAGGGTGCAGATGGGAGGGGATGGGTGTGAGGTTCCTCTGCCTGTGTGGAGGCACCACAATGAGCGTGGGACGTGTTGGAGCTGCAGCTCAGCCTCGTTTCTCAGGGTGACGACCAAGAGCTGCAGCTTTGCTGCACTTTTCCACCCGTTCCCATCCTTCCCGTCAGCAGGCGCCACCGGGATCAGGGATCCCAGCCCATGGGATGAAACCTCGGCTGCAGGTGGCTCCTGGTCGTGAAGGTGACATGAGACACGTGCCAGGCTGTTGGATGGCAGGGACACACCGTGGGGCAGGAGATGGGAGACACAGCCTGGATTCCTGGATCATTTTACGGACAGACTGACAGGGGCTGGAACATGGGATTGCCTGTGCTGATGGCCAGAAACACTGGGATATTAAATGATTTTCAATGGGGAAGCCTGACCCTGGGCTTGGTCGCCATCACCCAGGGGAAGGTGCCCTCAGGAGCTGCCGTGCTCCTGTGGGATGTCCTCGTCCCACCCCAGGGCAGATGAGAGGAGTTTGGATTATTGGTGCTGCCAGCTCAGCTCGGCTGCAGCAGCACCTCCTGCAGGGGCTGTCCCATCCCAGCCTTCTCCTTGCTTGGGTATCGTGGCCCCACGATCCCGCTGACCCCCTCGGACACCTGAGCCCTGCCCTCCCCAAAGAGCTCAGGCAAAGCGGGAGAAGTTCACACACAGCATTCCAGAGGAGCATTTTCCTAGCAGGAGGATGGGGAACAACAAAGCCACACCAGTGTTCCCCAACTCCTCTGGGTGTGGGAGATGGTCCTAAGGCACCAGCAGAACCAGGACTGTGGCACCCACACTCCTGATCCCAGAGGGCCCTGCCAGGCTCAAACAGGGCCACTCTTCTGCCCTGTCCCCTGCTCCTAATTCGATGCTGGCAGGAATTTTCCCCTGAGACAAACCAGGCATCTCTGTCCTCTGCAGGGACCCTGGATCCACCTGGCCAGGAGGTGTTTTAGGAGGTGCCCATCCCTCCTGCAGTTCACATCTGACCACACAGCGAGATCCCCTCTGCAACCATTGTGACCCTTTTAGGTCATCTTAAACAACTTTCGGGCCACTAAAAGGCCTGAAAAAGGGACAGCAAAGGGAATTGTGCCTCTCTGCTGCTGGACTGCATCCCACAGTGCAGGTCTGCACAGGGCCTGTGGGCTTTAGGGATAACCAGCTCAGCTGGTTCACTGCAGAAAGGGAAGGGCAGGTCTTTGACTCCAGGAGGGAAATGAACTGGGTTACTGGACAATGAATAAATCTGGAGCTGTTCTCCAGATCTCACCACCAAACCAGTCCATCCCAGTATGAGAAGCCTCTTGAAGAATCATTTTGGTTTGGGTTGGAAGGGACCTTAAAGCCCATCTCGTTCAAAGACATCTTCCACTATCCCAGATTGCTCCAGGCCCCATCCAGCCTGGCCTGGAACACCAGGATGGGTGAGGAGGGCAAAGCTAAACCTGGGCCAGGTGGGCTGGGAAGGGCTGGGGCACCCCAGGTGTGGGGTTTTATCCCAGGCCAGCTGATGCCACTCTTTGTTCCACCTTTTCCCCAGGGACAGAAGATGTCACGTTTGATGACTCCAAATGCATCCAGAGAGACCATAAAATGTTCTTTCGTCTTTAGGGCAGGAAGGAGATATTTCCCCTCTCCTTTATTTTACTTTTTCTTCTGTAGCAAAGAAGATGAAAAGAATTAAAGTCCCAACCCTGCAGTTGCTGCAGGCACAAGACTTCCCTGGGTATCAGCTTTTTTTTTGCAGGGATCCCTGCAGCCACAGATTGGTATTAATGATCTGGATTTGCTTTAGGGGTTAAAAAGAAAGAAATCTGTTGAATGCAGAACGTGGCTGTTCCTGTGCAGAGGGGAACACTGCAGCTTTGTGATTCACTGCCATCTTGTGATATTTCACATTTTCCTCAAATGATGAACATGCAACATGAATTAGAACAGAACCCCAAACAACAAGAAAAAAAACCCCAAATCTGTTCCCAGTATCCATAGCTACAGAGAAAACTCAGAGAGCCTGAGGGCGATGGGTAAAAAATGAAAAGTTGTGACATTTGTTTCTTTTATTTTTTAACCTGTAAACACTTCACCTAGACTCCATTCTTCCATCAGAGAAGAAGCTGGAGTTTTCCTTGATGAGATCTCACCTTGTGTGTTCTGGAGACAAGGTTTCCAATCTCATCTTTCCTGGCCTTTGCCTTCAGGTGGAATGGCAAAATTAGGACAAGCTCACTCCAATGAGCTCGTAATTATTATTATTATTATTCCTTCCATGTACAGCCAGAGCACCTGGGAGTCCTGTGCTACTTCAGAGGGGAAACATGAGGAAAAACGCTGCATAATGCATGGCAAAGTGTAACAGAAAATAGGGAAGGGAGTTTTTTGAAAGGCAGGTAACAGGGGGATGTTCCAACCTTTTAAAATTGATCAAAGTAGATCGGACAAAGCAGCAGGAAGCAAAATATCAACCCCATCCTGTCTCTAGCAAAGAGGGGCAGTGGGAGGAGCTGCCCTTGCCCACAGAATAATTCTGATGAGCCATTTGTGTATGGATCATCCCGAAGGGAGGAGCCCAAAATCTACTGCCCAGAATTTTACTGGTTTTACCATTTTACCAGTGTTTTCCTGCCCTGTATTTGGTGCTGACTGTGCCAGACTGTCAGAGCTTCAGCCAGCTGGCAGCTGAGCCCCACAGAGCCACAGGGGCACGGGATGAGGGAGGGAATCAGAGGGGTAAAAGTGAGAAAAATCATGGGCTGAGACCACGGAATGATGGAATTGTGTGGGAAGGGACCCTAAAGCCCATGCAGTGCCACCCCTGCCATGGGCAGGGACACGTTCCATTATCCCAGGGTGCTCCAAGCCCCATCCAACCTGGCTTTGGACACTTCCAGGGATCCAGAGGCAGCCACAGCTTCTCTGGGCACCCTGTGCCAGGGCCTCCCCACCCTCATAGAGAAGAGTTCCTTCCCAATATCCCAGCTAACCCTGCCTCTGGCAGTGGGAAGCCATTCCCCCTTGTCCTGTCACTCCAGGCCTTTGTCCAAAGTCCCTCTCCAGCTCCCCTGGAGCCCCTTTAGGCCCTGGAATGCTGGAGGGAGATAAAAACTGTTTAACACCTAAACATTGGGTAAAGAGGAACACTCCAGTACTCACAGACTGTTCCACATCTCCCTCAGCACCCTGAGCCACCATCCTCACCCAGGACACTGGGGACAACTCCCAGCTCAGCCAGGACACCCAGGGGTGTTCCCTATTTCAGTGCCAGCAGGGAGGGAACAACTCTCCTCCCATTAGATGTCTCTCTGGGATATATGAAATGTGTGTTAGGAATTCAGTCAGTGCAGTAAACTCGGGGGCACAGCCCTGAATTTCTTCCCCCTCCACTTCCACAAACAGAGACTGAAACAGCGGTGTAGGTTTGAAGTGCCTCATTTATAAACCACCCAAAGAAATGGCAGGAAGCAAATGTGTTCCAGACTTCCAACTGCCTCCTCGGACTTTGGAAGTGGATTCCTAGAAAATACCAATAGCTCCTTAACAGAAAACTGTGCTGCAGTTGAAGAGTGGTGGCTGTTCCCCAAGGCACAGGGTCAGAGCACCAACACCCACCTGCCCTCACCTCCTACAGCCACTCAGGGAACTCAGAGAAGTGGAACAATTCCTTCAGGGCAGAGCAGAGTTTGTTCCACAGGCGTTTTCAGCAGAGTTAGAAGCCCACTCGTGTTTTTTGTTACATTATTTTCCCCTGGCTCATGGAAGTCCCCAGCCTCACAATGCACATGCAGCAAAGCACCCCAAAATGAGAGACATTTAAATGAGTTTTGCTGAGTGCTGGGAGGATGCGGCTGGGTGAAAAGAACAGGAATGGAGATGGTGGGAGAGGATTAGGAGAGCAGAGCAGCTGCTGGCAGAGCTACCCAGTCATGTCTTACCCCAACTGTTCCTGCCCATTTCTAACACAAACCTCTGCAATTCTTTCAATATTGTTGATTTTATTACAAGAGTAGTTTAAGACAGAACAAAAAAATAATGGCAAACCCAAATATTTTATAAAATTTAGTATGAAAGCCGTAAGTAAGAGACTTTACAAACCTCAAATGTTAAATAAACTCTTTGCTGGCTGTGGCTGTACAGCACCAGTGATGTGCTGGTCTTTCACACCAACACGTGGTGCTGGTGGAACTCCACTCTCCTGCACTCTCACATCCTGCAGCAGTGCAGAGATTAAAAGGAAATGTTTCCTTCCATTGTTTTATTGCTGTCTCATCCCACTGATAACGTGGCTTTTAGTCTACTCAAGTTATCTCTAAGTTTGGCAGAGACAAAACTTCTTGTCCTCCCCAATTTATCCACATAAATTCTGCTGATTTCAGAAAGGAGAATGAATGAATTATTTAAAAAATAAATACTCTTATGCAGGAAATACACTGACCCATACAATTAATACAATAATAATCATTAACTTGGAACATTATTTCATGACTCAGAGCATCTGAAGTTCTTATTTAAAAACCCCCAAACTTGCAGAACACAGAGGCCACGGGGTGGGGGTGTCTGAGGCCTTCAGACACTCTGAGCTGGCTCTGACTTCAAAGGATGAATCACCAGGATCTGGTTGGTATCAGCAGAACTGGCCTGCACAATGAATGAGCTGAGTTAGCCCTTCCCCGGAGGGGTTTCTGTCTCCTGGCTACAGGGAAATGATGCAGCTCATCTGCAAGCAAACTTTTTATATTATATAAACCAAGGAAAACATATTTATATAGCAAAGGTTTCCTGAAATAGCCCCTGGAAGTTTTAACAACAGAGCAACCATCCTTTCCAGAGTTTCGGGATCTATTTCAGCAAGAACAAAGACACACTTAGAATATTTTCTTTTTCCTTTTTCCTTCCAATGTGGGTAGAGCAGCCAAAACCTACACACCTATGGCTGTGTCCATCACAAAGGTAAACAGCTCCACAGTGCAGAGCAAGCCTGGAGAATCTCGAATGCAATCAACCCCTAATCTATTTGATACAGACATCAGAACCTGCAAACAATAAAAGGTTTGTTTATAGCAACACGAGACTGACTGCCAAGGGATAAATTACTGATCTCCCAGGGCTACAGGTGCAGCAGTGTTTGAGTTCCTGGCCAGTCTCGTGTACAACCACCTGTCCCATTTAACACCAGTTCTAACAGAAGGAAAAGCAAAACTTCTGAGTTTGCAGCTGATGTTTCCAAAGAGCATCCTACCTTCAGGCACCACGAAGGGACAGGGAGGTTCTTGTTTGCTTTTAATTACGTGGTTTATTCATTAAGAGGTTAAACTCCCGCAGTGTTTTTCTCAGGCCACGGTTGGAGCCACGGCTCTGCTGTCGGGCTGGAGGTTGATGAGGGAGTTGCTGGCCTGGGCCAGCTCTGCGATGGAGACTCGGCCTCGCTGCTTGATGTACTGGGCCACGGCTGCCATCTCCTCTGCAGTGATGTAGATGAACTTTCCCCTGTCGTCAATCACACCTGCAGGGCAAAGACAGGACCCTGCAGTCAGCACTGGGGCTCCCCTCACTTCCCGACAGGCATCAGTCTGGGAAGGGACGTTCCAGCTGCTGAGGCAGCACTTCCTATCTAGGCCAGGCCAGCTGTTACCCCCTCGCCACTGCTGGCTGCTGCAGCAGGGCTGTGCCAGCAGCCCAGGGCCCTGGGAATGCTCATCCTGTTCCAAGGAGCATGTTCTGTGCACTGGGCACAGCTGGCTGGGAGCTCGTTTCCATGGAATCACAGAATGTCCTGTCATCCTGGAAGGGACCCACAAGGATCACTGATCCAGCTCCAGGCCCTGCCCAGACATCCCAACAATCCCACCCTGTGCCTGGGAACGTTGTCCAAATGCTTCTGGAGCTCTGGCAGCCTTGGGGCCGTGCCCATTCTCTGGGGAGCCTGGTCAGTGCCCCAGCACCCTCTGGGGGAAGAATCTTTCCCTGATATCCAACCTAAACCTCCCCTGACACAGCTCCAGCCATTCCCTGGGTCCTGTCACTGTCCCAGAGAGCAAAGATGAGCATTGCCCCTGGGGAGGAAGCTGCAGAACTTGATGAATCTCCCCTCAGTCTCCTCTTCTCCAGGCTGAACAAGCCAAGTGCCCTCAGCTGCTCCTTGTGAGGATTCCTCTCCAGACCCTTCCCCATCCTCATAGCCCTGCTTTTTTGGTGCTCAGCTCAGGCAGCTGGTGGAGAAAGGCAGAGCAGGAGGGGCCAGGAGGGCACTGAGAGTCCTTGTGGGGTCCAGCTCAGCCTTTCCAGCTTCCCCTCTGAAAGAGAACGAAGCTCACTTTCCTTATTTCTGTTGCTCCAGCCAGACTGAGAATAAAACTCTGCTCTTATGTATCACACCAAGGCAGAGCCTCCCTGGCTTTGGGCCACAGCCAGCCAGGACAGCACACACCCTTATCCCTGGATTCCAAGCACTTTCAGGGCATTTAAAAGGGCATCCACATGTGCTTGCTGAGGCAGTTGTTCCCCAGCCATATGCACAGGATCAGGTCAATAAATGTTCGTGCTGGCACCTTCCCCTACTTCACCCTTGGAAAGAACAAGGCTGCCCAGCAATACACCAGCCTTGTTCGTGCTCAAGTCTCTGCTGCCATCGCAGCTTGGACTGGGTGGGTATGTGGCTGGGAAAAACACTTCCCTGACTCCAGCATCCTGCAGTGCTCTGGGATGTTTGCCTCTCCCACGTGCCATACCCCAGTCCTGGCTTCAGCCACCAGGCTTGGAAACCACCCTGAATCATCCCAGTGATCCTCTCAAATTCAGATTTTGGAGGGGGCCCCACTTGCAGCTGGCTGCTTCAGCAGATGGGTAATTAAATAAAATATAAATATCTAGCTATCAAGTCCCACTAGATCCTTAAAACAGGAGTGACACTCGAAGTCTCTCTCTGCCACAGGGAAGGCATTTTCTGCACCACCACCTCTTCACCAGCTACAGAAAGATCCCCTTTGTGCTTTGGCTGTCACCTGTCAGGGTGCCATCTGCCATCAGGTCCTGGATTCTGTTAATTGCATCCTGTGCAGAAGAGAAAAAGGAATAACAGACTGATCAAAAGGGAAACAAAAAACACTTCACACGTTCAGATAAACTACAGAGGTTCACATTTAAATCCCTCAGGGTTAAGGAATTCAGTACTCCCACACAGGGAGATGCAATTAGCCCTTTGGTCTTAGAGGGATGAATTTTTTTTTTAATTTTGGGATGTTCAAATTAAATTCCCCTATCCCTTAAATGAGACTTTTATTGCCATTACTTGGCTGTTTCAAGGAGCAGGGAGTTACAGGAATCTTCCCATGGAAAGGCTCTGCAGTGCCATGAAGTTCCATGAAGTGCACTGAGGTCCTTCTCCAAGGTCCTTGCTCAATAATTCCACATTTTTTTAGTATCTTCTCCTTCTAGGAGAAAACCTCTCCTACCAAGCCAAAGCAAGAACTTGTTGAATTTATGGCTGGATTTACTCTACAGTTACTCCAAGCATGCAGTTCTACTGCACCTTAAGGATTGGTTTCTACAGTTCTACCGCTCTCTTTTTCTTGTTGTCATATGACTGCAGAAGGAAATGATAATTTAGATTTTAACAGATAAATTCCTTTAAGTAACCCACTGCACACTTAATGGAGTTCTGGTTTAAGAGGGAGGCAGGGGCCCAGCAAAAATTAGTGCTTCCACCCCAAAAGTAAGTGCTTACCTGTGTCCTTAAACCCAGATGTGAAGCCAAGTCCTCCAGCTGGATAACCTTTGTTTTCTGTGGAAACAAACAAGAGTTAAGCTGATGAATGAGAAGGTTGGGATTTTTTTTTTTTCCATTCAAATAAAAAATGCATTAACCAGACAAAGCAGAGCCTGTCCCTGCAACGAAGTTTTCTTAGTAAGCACTTTCCTCTGATGAAAAACTCTCAAATTACCTAAAGCAGGGAGCTCTGTGGAAAGACTGAGTGCTCTGACCCACTTAGGGCACGACTCAAACACATTTGCCAGTGTTGATCCTGGACTATTCCTTACATTAGGATGAGCACAAGGAACAGCCAGGGCTCTGTTCCCCCACGTCCTGAGTTCCTCAGCTGCTGCCTTTAATTTCCAGTGCGTTTTATCAAGATCCCTTTTTTCTTTGAGAGGTGTTTCAAAGCACCTTTTAAAAGGATCACTGGTGTGTATCAGCACTTACATAAAAACCCAGGCAAGACTGGCAGCATTAAGTGCTTTAGTCTGTTTTACTGATGTCATGTGTATTAATGCCATAATAATCTTCCTAAGCAAGCCAACACCTTATTAAAACTGTCAGTGTTGGAACTGCAAATTGTCATTTTGCTTTTGACAGATTCTTCCTGCAGCTTTTCTCAGTCAGGGCACAGCCACCACTGCTCACATCTGGTTTTGGGGTTCTCTGTAGCTCCAGAGAAAACACCTGCAGTCTGGAGCTACTTGGTTCCTGTTTTCTTCTCTGCCAAAGTTTTAGGAACTCATCTGTTTAGTTGCAAAAGGATGCAGTGTTTGTAAGGAGCTTGGAAAAGACAAAACTGTTGGAAAGCTCAGTTAATATTCAGGACTACATTCCTAAAATCCACGTATGTACAGCCACAGGAGCTGCATCTCCATTAACAAATTAAATACTTCAAACAATAAAGTCCTTTGTTTCTGGTCTTGAGAATACACTGGGAGGCCACTGAAGAAACAGAGAGGCTGAAATAGATAAATCTCTTTCATTAATAAAATCAGACCAAAAAAAGCCACACACAGATTTAGCAGTTGTGAAGTTCGATGCAGCCAAGCTAGAGAACTGAATACCATGGACTGAACACATGGAACTGGAACCAGTCCATGGAATTCAGTTCTCAGAGCTGGGAACTGCCAACATTCGTCACATCTTCTTTTAAAGGGATTGGGG
>VZTE01003565.1:120813-211465 GCA_013397775.1 Eulacestoma nigropectus
GGGGGGGGGGTTGGTGCAAAGCCACGTGAACAAGAAAAACAGGACTTAAACCTTCCCTTAAAGATATTCCCCCTCAATGACCAAGTTTAGTGGAAGCTTTCCAAGACAGATCCTGCTGGGAATGAGAGCCCGAGGGGGTGGGGTGGGATTAGGATGCACCCCCCACACACACTCTGGAATACAAGGACAACGTGAGCTCCCGAGGGAATAAAACACTTCTCCACATGCATCATGTTCTAGAGACAGGTTTAACTTCCCTTCAGCAACAAAAACACATCCAGATTTTCCTGAATTCATTTCATTTTAGGGGTGATGCTGCTGCTGTCCTCAGCAAGGGGTGAAACAGAGCAAGAGGCTGCATTTTACTTGCAACACCCTTAAGAATGAAGCATGGGGTGAGCTATCTCCAGTCAATGATACCAGCATAAGAAATTATTCAACAGAAGAGCTAAACTAAATTTTTATTTTTTAAGAAGTGCCAATTACTCGTAATTTATACATTTTTTCAGACAGCTATGAGCAGCTCAGCACTGCTTCCTGTCAATGGTTTCTGTGAACAGAACAGAAGATGAGGGCAATACATAATCTATACATTAAGCACACTTTCAAGATTAAAGCAAAATACTTAAAACTTGTAAAAGAAAGTGATGCCCCAGTTCTGCAGCTCAGCTCTGCAGAGGAAATCAGGTGTCGAATATTCAGACTTTGGTTTTCAGCCCAAGTTTAATTTCTCTGCCGTCAAGATGAAGCGACTGATATCAAACTTAACTGCTGAAACACTGAACTGAGAGTTTGTGACTAATCCGGTCCATCCACCACAACCCCCGGGGCAATGGGCAGAGTCTGCCCCGGTTGTGTCATCCCTTGGAAAACTCCCAATGCTTGTGGAAGATCCCAAGGGACACTGGAATCTCCTTTTTTACCTACAGAGGTAAAAGAGAGGCAGAGAGCAGCCCCGCAGAGCTTTGGAGGGGCTCTGCACTGAGCTCTTGGCCCAAACTGCCTGGCAATCACTCCAGAGGACTCCCTAAGGAAGAGTTATCCACGAGGCAAATCTGTAACTCCAGGAGATAAATCTGCTCTAAGTCCAGGGTTTTGCTGGGATAATGGACATGCAAAACCGGCCCAAAGCGTGAGATTTTGGAATACAAAATGATTAGGAGCTCACTAAGTATCCAAGTGATTTGCTTGCTAGAGAAGCCTTCCACACAAATGCCACACATCCTGAGAGTTCAGATTCCAGTGCAGGAAGAAAGGGATTCATTAGGAAAAAAGATTTTCATGACATTGTTAGAGTGAGAGGTGAGAAGTGCCTCTGACCTTTGATATAGCAATAGTGGAGAGCGTTTGTCCTCAAAGATCAAAAGCACAAATCCTCATGGACACACCCCAGGTTTTAAATACCCAGCCGTACAGTGGGATGAAAGGGAGACTGACACACCCTGTTTAAAACAAGTGAGCTGCTTCTTGAACAGCCCTGCCGAACATTAAGACAACATTGCCAACTGCAGGGACAGAAAAAAGTGAAGGAATCACAGGAAAAATCGGGATTGAGCTTTCCAGTGCCAGTGTTGGAGGCCCAAAAATACCCTCCTGGTACAGCAACTCTCATTCCTGCTGAGCTCACATGAAGAGACTGTTTTAAAAATCAGTGGCTGATGTACACAAACAAAAAAGCCTGAATGTCCCAAATCCCAATCCACAGCAAACACTGCTGTCCATGAACTCTGAGGGTGATCCACCAGGTCTGTCTTTGTAACACAGGGCAAGAGCCACATCCTGCCCCAAAAGCCAAGACCCAGCTGGAATGAAACAATTTTAGCAATGATGGATGTGCTCGTGCTGGTTCAGTAAATAACACTTAAGGTAAGTATCCTAAGTGTTATCTTAAGTGATACCTTCACCTAATCACTTAAGTGAAGGTATCACTTTTGTAACTTGTTGAATACTTAAGTAAATGAAAGAGGAAGTAAAGATGTCCCTCTTCGACAAAAGGGATTTAACATCATCTAAGGAGAAAAACCAATGGCCCCTTACCTTAACATATTCCAGGAATTCCATAAGAAAGCTGCGAGACTAGAGAGAGCAAGGAAAACAACTGTTATTTCAAATTCCTGAGCATTAAATGCATCAAAAACTTGCTGAGTATAAATACTATAAAAGTGTTTCGATTGCGTAATTCCTAAATTTTAACTACACACACAGAGATACTGAACTGTGAAGAGAAATAATCCAGATTTAATCTTAACGAGGGATTTCTGACAGGTATTTTCTGAGACAGAAAGTGGCTCAGGTACAATTTAAGCATTTTCTGAAAGGTTGTCATATAATTTTTTATTCTTCCCATCACATATCCCCCGAAATAACCATGCCTGGGTGAGTTTGAGCATCGTTAAGTCACACACCAAGGACATTTTGTGCAGAGGTAAACCCAGAGTGACTCAGGACACAGCTCCTGCAGATGGCCAAGTGCAGCACAGCTGCACAACACCCGGGGAGGCTCAAGCATTTCAAAGCCGTGCACCTGAAATCCAGTGCATTAACGGGAGCAGCTGCATTTCAGAGGCAATGCAAACAATGTGCATTGAAGTTAACAGGAGATCAGGTTACTCTGCAACCTGGAAGTCAATCAGCCTTAATTAACTGGTGAGCTCTGGACTCGGGAGCTGGATTTTCAGCACAGGGTTTTGGCACAGCAGCCCCAACAACGCAAGGCAGAGTCAGCTTTTCTACCAGGACCCTGAAATGCTTCAGTACTTCAGCCACCACGAGGCCAGGGTGGCTACTTAATTTCTTTCTCATTTCTGCTGTCTCCAAATAACTCTGTACCTGCTATCATTTCCAAACATGACTTTTAAATCACCTGCTATTCAAGTTCTAACTCCCCACCCCTACCAAAGTTATCTCAGGTTGAGAACCAGGCATCGTCAACTGCCTGCCAAGCTCTTGTAGGTGAGGAACACCCTTCTCTGTTCTGACATACAGGGAGATTAATTTCTCCTCGACAGACAGCGGTAGGAACATGGACAATCAACACATTCCAGCTTTAAAGGGTGTTTGAAGTGGAACACATCAATATTTAGGGATAATCTCATCTCCTAACAGGACAGGCACAGATTTTTGAAGGAACTGTCAATAAAAGTGTGCATTTTGCTGTCCACTGCATCTCAGGGAATTCCCCATCACCAGATACAACTTCTCTTGGTGTTAATCCTGGTGTGATGGAGGAATTTTTCTTGATGGGAAGGGGTCCATAGTGAGGACCTCTAATGAGTCAATGCTGCTTGACATCAGGCACAATCTGCTGTGCTCAAAGCCACTCTCGGTCACACTAAAGCAAATCCATTTAATTCCAGAGTCTCTTCAGCAGAGGAGCAAATGCACACATTGCCCTGAAATAAATCCTTCCCCAGAAATGCACTGGACAGCTCAAATTGGCAGCTACAAGCCAAGAGCAATTCCAGGATGTGATAGCAAATAAATCGTGTCTAACAGGTTTTGAGCAGACAAAACAAGAACTCTGCCTCCCACAACAGCAAAACTTTTTCAGGTTTGCTGTGATGTTATATCAAGTATCACATTTCAACCACCATCCCCAGCAGCTCTGCAGGCAGCCACAGGAGCAGCAGTGTGGGTTTGTCTTGAGAATTCCCTTTTCAGAAGCCTTTAGAGACAAGAGCTGGGTTTTTAATTTCATTTCACAGCAGCTCTCTTGGTATAGAAAATAAACCCAAACCCAAGTAATTGCCCCCAAGGTCTGTGGGCACTTTCAAACTCCAAATTCAGCTTTGCTGGCTCAGTCTCTGGGTAAGGCAGAGCTGCTGACAGTGAGAGATTATCTGAATTCCAGAATGAGTTTTATTTCAGCTCTTAGACACAGGGAGGACAGAACTCATTTCCAGCAAGAGACGTTTCCCTCAGAACTCCAAAATAACCCGTAGGAGTCTGGTATGAGGAACTGCAGCATTCCCCAGGAAACATTCCAGGTTAACCTGTGCCACAGACACAATTCAGCTTTCACAAGCAGAAACCTTTGGCTGACTCCAACTTTCAAGTTCATTTTACACAGGACAGAATGCAGCAAGTCTAACAAGAGAAGGGGAACTGCAGAACCAGCCTCACATACCTGTTCCTCTGTCATTGATTCTTCAACCCCTTCCTCTTCAACTACGAAACTCTCCTTCAGCTTCAGGTACTCTTCATACTCCCTCTTCTCCTCTTCTTCCTTTGCCTTCCTTTTTTCCTCTTCCTGGACAGAAAAGGTGACAAGTGGTCAGTTTGCTCTTTCCCAAGTCGGGTTTTAAGTGAAGCAGCATCTTCTTTATCTGCAGCCAGCACACGAAAAGTTTTTAAAGTGAGTCTAAGTGGTCCCTTGATGGCACAACCAGTTTCAGAAGCCACCCCTGAGGCAGTGACCATCTCACACCCAGTGCTGGCTTCCACACCACGGCTGGTTCTTACCAGAGCTGACAGAGAGCAGAAAACCACTCTTAAATAGCAACCTGCCTGCTTCATTTGCATGAATCTCCTTCTGACAGGAAGTCCCTGCCCCTCCCTGCACTTCGATGCAACATCCACATTTTTGGTTACTGGCCCCAGTTCTGCTCTGCCACTACAGGACATTGGGAGTGCTCACAAGGAGCAGTGGAGTTACACAGTGGAGAGAAAAAGCCACCTTGTAAAAGTTTCAGGTAAAATCAAGTTTTCAAGTAAAACCTCTTTCTTATGAAAACTTTCTTCCATCAAACTGTGCCTCCATGGAATGTCAAAGACTGTATAAAGTGTTTTAGGCACAGAAGGCCAGGCATGATTCTATTAACAAAAGGGTTTTTTACGTGTTTGATTGTTAAACAAAAGCTTCAGGCTTTGCTTTTAGTTATCTGCAATAAAAAAACGACATGGCCTACCCCTGAAATAAATATTAAAGCCTTAAAGCCCCCCATTAAGCTGACCCAGAAAACTCCAAGCCCAGCATCAGTGACATGGTGATGCACGGCTCTGTACAATTCACACCTTCACAAAGCAAAATGGTGATTAAAGGTTTGGGAACGTGATAGATTACCTAGAAAATGTTTCAAATAACAACAGTTTCTTACTGAGAACTCCTAAATTTGCAGCTTTCCATTACTCATTTAAAATTTGTTTTGCTCTTCTCCAAGAGAAGGCTGGACTAACTTTAAAGGTTGGACTTGATGATCTCGGAGGCATTTTCCAATCTAAAAAATTCCATGGCTCACACAGAACAAAAATGTTTCCTTACAGGACAGTTTCTTCCACTGAGAAATTTATGTTTGTGCAGCACCTGGTACAAAGAGATTCCAAAAGGATCTGGCCTCTGGCTCCATCACATTCCTGAGGCTGATTAAAACAAACAGATGAGTTCTTCAAATTTCAGGGACAATCCCAGGACGTTCCTCTATCATTAGCAGAGGAAGTGATTTTTAAAGAACGATATTGATTTCTAAATGCTTGCCATGCTACATCTGTGACATTAATATGGTAATTACTGCCTTAAATAGCTGGAGTGTAAATATTTGTTCCATGAAAACAGAGACAGACAGGAACAGGTCACTCAGTACAGAGTAAAATATCCATATTATAAAATATGCCACGTAAGGCCAAAACCAGCAAGGTATCAGAGATGGGGATGGGAGAGTTGCCCTTTGATAAAAAACAAAGACAAAGAGTATTTGGTCCTATTTTTATTTCATCAAATTCCCAGAAAGTCGGGAGAAAGAATCCTGCCAACATCCAAGAATGAGAAAAACAGGACTGAACGGATCTTAGTGCATCTGCAAAGCCAAATCCATTTTTTAAACTGCTACCTCATGCAAAATCTACACATCTGAGGAAACTCTTGAGACAAAATAAGATCATTTTGGAGTCATTCATCACCACAACAATTAATCCAACAGCAGATTTTTTCCCTTATATGCACTTCAGATGCCAAGAACAACATAACCATATTTCATTTGGAAGCAAGAGCAATTGTTCTTTTCTTGTAAGTGCATTAAATTTCATCTTGATCCTGGAAAGACAAAAATAATGCTCTTCCCCTGGTCTATTAGAGAGGTTGTAATTCAGCAGGATTTGAAATGAGGAAAAAAAACCCCAATCACAAAGCCTCAAAATTGCTCTGGTAAATAATTTCTAGATGGTTCTGCAAAAAAAAGAAGAGATCAGAAGAGTGTCCCATTTGTAATTGAGAGCAACAATAACTAAAATACGTTTTCCTGCTTCTGGAAGGTCTCACAAACGAGCAAGGCTCCTTCCTGTGGTCCTTCCCTACCTGAAAAACAGCACCTTGCATTTTTTGGAAGCATCCCAGCACGTTCCTATCAGCACTTCCAACACACGCAGAAAAGCAGCTCTGCTGTGAGGCTGGCAAAGCACTCAGCTACCAGCCCCTCTTTTGCCAACAAGTTTGTTTTCCAGATGCTAAATTTTGATCAGCAGATCATTTCCAGGTGCTCTGAGCCACTGCTTTGGGAGCTAAAGTGTGTCAGCCCTCAAAGTTTCCTGGTGGTTGTAGCTTCCTCCATAACATTAAGTATTTCCAGCTGCTTTTTTCATCTAAAAATTAAAAATTCATGCAGAGCCTCACATGCTTTACAACCTAAATTCACCTATGATTCAATCTGTAGGAAAAAAAGGATTTATCCAAACTGTAACTTGGTTCAGAGCAAGAAGAGAGATGACTTTGAACAAGTGCCCAGGGAGAGGCAACGTGGAGGCTGAGCAGGGGAACCGTGGCACGGCCAGGATTCCTGGGAACATTTATTCCCAGCTTTTTTGTTCCACCATCTCTTCTCTCACATGCTCATGGAGCAGCTGCATGGAAGCTGCAGGGTGAAACTCAGGCAGTAGCATTCCCACAAAACCCAGTGTGTCCATACAAATAACCCAGGCATGGAAACACCCACAGCCCCTCGGGCTCTCCTCAGAACTGAGCCCAGGATTTCGTGCCAGGCCCACAGAGGGCACTGGGCTCAAACCCACATTTCAAACCCCAAATCTTTGGCACTCAGGTTCTTTCTGAGCTCGTGGCTCAGAGCAGAGAGTGGCTGGGCCACCACGCAGCCATGGGTGGGGTGCTGGGGAAATCCCAGCAGATGGAAATTTGGTAATTGCAGATGCTCATCTTCAGCTGCCTGCTTTTTTTTGGGGGGAGTTTTTTTGAAGCAGGTTCGCCTCTCTCCTCACTCATCTGAATGTTACCCAGACTGGGGGCTTGAACAGTTTAAAGATTCCTTTTTGATCAGTTTATTCCACTGCATGTGAAGAACAAACTACCCCACTTTGACCACATTTTTATTGAACAAATAAATAAATAAATGAGTCACTCAAACCTTTGCTCCTTCTGTTCTTTTTCTCACCCAGTCCCCCCTGCCCACCAAGGACCCGGATGTGCTGTAAGGCTCCTTTCAGATCATCACCCTCTGTTTGCCTCTCAGCTTGACCCCAGGGATTATTTCCAAACACATTTCTTGTGCCAACTGCACAAGAGCCCAACCTTTTACCAGGTGAAACCCACAGCATCCTGAAAACTCTCTTAGGCTTACAGCTGGAAGCACACCTTGATTTTTGGGATCACAGATTGCTCAGGAGTTCTGGGATGCTGCTTGGGTGGAAAAGATCTCACTGGTAGTGAGGAAGGCAGAGCAAACACTGGACACTCTTCAGCCACCACCTGCTCCCTGTCATTCCTTGGTTTGTGGTTGTTTCCTTAATCTGTAGGATGAGGAAGAGCAGAATGTTTTGAGGGTCACAGACCAAAGAAACCCTCCTTGTACAGCATCCAGTTTTTGTATTGTCAGTGCAGGTTCTGCAGGAAGCCAAAAGGGACTTTGCAGTGAATACTTTGGCACAGAGCAGATGGATCTGTATGGATCTGCCCCCCTCACTGCTTAGACAGAATAAGTGCCCTTTTCCCCTCAAAATCAGAGGAGAATTAGGTTTTTTGCAAGCTTTTCAACTTGTACTCCCTTACGAGAAATTAATTTTGAGGGAAGTATACACACTTGAAAACTGATGCTTCAACTGAAATTATAGAGTGGTTCTCCATCAGCCACCAGAAACACACTGTTTATGCAGGAAAAATGGATATAAATATCAAACAGATAATGAAGAGCCCTGCTGAGAAACACACAAATCTTGACGTTCACATAATAAAACAACTAAAACTTGATGCCTCTTCTTACATGATCAAATATCAAAGAGGCAAAACTTTAGGGTCAAACCTTCCAGAGGCTCCTTGTGATCCTGCTGACCCTCCACTTCTAAAGCACTGAAGATCCAAACCATTTTTATTTAGGCACTTAAATGAAAATTTACCAAAATCTCTGTGCACAGGCAAAGGAAAAAGAGCTTTTAATGTGAGCAATCTGCCAGGTTTTATCTGAAGACTCTGTTTTGCAACATCAGAGGAAGTTCACTCTCATTGATAAGGTGTCGGTTGGTAAACCTAGCTCACCACCAAAAAACTCCAAGAGTGAAAGGGAAATCCCCAGGGTAAAGCAGAGCTGAAGCAAATGCCAATTATAAAGGAGCTTCCTCAGGCCTGTAGCCAATCAGGTCAGCAGAACACTGGAAAGGAAACTTGAATTTAAAAATACATGATCTGGTTTGCAACACTCAAGCCAAGGGGCAACCACACTTTATTTGTAAGTGCATACAAATATATTGAAATAGAAGCAAAGGGTATTTTTCTCAAGACTAGGCTTTTAGCCCCCAGAACTCCCTCAAGGTACAGTTCCCACCTGTCAGCACAATTTTAGTAGCACTTCTTGGGAGAGAGGCTGAAAAAAAAAAGGTTCAAGTGGAATTTAGCTACCAAAGCCGGCTGTGCTTGTTTGGGGACTTGCTACTGTCAGTGTACCTGCAAAAATACTCTGAGGTACTGGGAAAGGAAGGGGAAAATGAGGTATCTGACAACTGTAACATTTCTCAGGCAAAACTTCAGTGATAAACTGAATTTTTTGTACCATATGGGATTAAACAAACCACAGCAATGTCAGTAACCAAAATGCCTCTAAAAAAACCAGCTCCCCCCTGGTTTTTATCTCCTGACTATCAGCCACTAGTTGAGCTACCTTTCAGAACTCTGCCTTTCCACCTCCTAACTTAGATGGGGGGATGGAATCATCACATGTGAAGCCCACAAGGTGACAAGACATTACTTGTGGCAGTGAAGAATTCCTCCTCTAGAGGAAAATAAATGACATTTTATCCTATGTACTCCATAAACCCAATGATCCTCTCATTGCTCACAGAGGCTGTTCCTTTTCCATCATGCCATCAGTCTGTAACAACATTGGAAAGAAAAGATGTTCTGAGCCTAAGGACAGGCTCTGCTTACAGGCACAGCAATCAAATATCCACTCAATTTGTCTCCCTTCCCATCCCCCTGTCAAGGCTCAGCCACTGAAGGTTTGTTGTTACCACGCTCTCTGTGCTGCTGCTGTCTTTGCAGGAACTGGAACCTGACATGGACAGCTCTTCAACTGTTCTGTTTCCTGTTAAGGACTCCATGAAGACAGATTTAAAATTGCTAGAAAACACCTGAGCATGGACATGAAATACTGTCAGACACACTTACTTTAATCCACACCCAAAATGTTCAGCAGTTACTGGATTATCAACTTTGACACAAGTGAAAAAATTAAATATTGAAAGCACTTTCCTCTGAGAGGCAGAATAATATTCCTGATGTAGCCTGATAAATACTGGGAAAAACAAACAATTAAACCACACTAAAACAGCTTAAAATTACAGAACTTAAATAGCTGAGGAAGGTACTGGCTAAAGTAACCACCAAGCTGGATTCAGGCACTTGAGCAATTTTCCAAGTTCTAGGAAGTCCTCTGTGGATTGTTGTGCACCAAATGTATAAATAAAACAAACAAACAAACAAACAAACAAACAAACAAACAAACAAACAAATAAATATCAGAGCCTCAGTTTGTACTCCTCTTTTTCCCTGAGCCTGGTGAAACAAAAGAGCTGTAAGAGTGCAGTCTTTACTAGGAATACTTCAAATTAAAACAGACACAAATAAAGAGTTTCCTCATTCAACCAAAAATAAATTACACAGCCCCTCAACTGAACAGAAACAAAATTAAAAAAAGGCAAATAAATATTTCTGTGTGAAGAGATCTCTGGTTAAAATTTTATTCTTATTTTCTACTCAACTTTTCAACTGTGCCTGAATGATCCTGGTGATCCAGCTAAATTGCTAAAGGCTGGGTCAATTCCAGGAGAACATTTCAGTCCTGTGCTACAGCCTCCTCTGAGCAGGTTGGCCCATTATTCAGGGTTTCAAGAATATGAAATTCTCAGAACTTCAGGAAAATATTAAAAAAAAGTAATTGTACATTGCTCTTGGAAGGGAAGCTGTGGAATTATTGGTCCTCTGGAAGTTTGGTCAAGCTCCTTTACAAAGTCTCAGACTATTCTACATATCCTGATGTTGTAGCACTGACATCTTCCCCCTCCAATTTCTGAAATTCAAGACTTCTACTGATGGAAAGGAAATGAGAGATCAGAAGGGAAAAGATTTGGGGGAGGAGTAACCCCAGAGCTAAATGGACATTCACATAAGGTTCGCACGGATAAAATCTGTATGTGTAATGTATAGATTATTTTTTTTTAATTTCTTTATCCTGCCTTTATGCCCTCGACAGAGGAAAGGAAAAATTGTCTTTTCCTTTTAAAAATATCATCAGCAACACATCCCACTGACACAACCTGCACTTGGAACAAATTAAAACAAATCTGCTCCCTACAAACCAGAGATACAAATTTCCAAAAAATCCAAAAAAATTCACAGTGAGAGCTGGGGGCTGCAATTTTTCATCTCAGGACTGTGCAGAACACATCTGTCCTCTCCTCCAGAAGAAAAGCCACCACACAACTTGCAGCAGCACCAGAGCACAAAGTTCTCAGCCAGCAGCGCTGATGGCCTGAGTACAAAAAGCAGCTCTGGACTCAAGTTTTCCTCCCTCACTAATGAAAAGTACTCAACAACAGCATTTCAGTTGAGCAGTACCTGTTTTTCTGGGTCACTCCTGCTAACACACACCTTCATATGCATAGCTTAGGGATCTTTAATTGTGAAGCACATGCAAATACACAGAATTAGAATGAAATCACACCATTTGCACAACACTTGCCACATCAGTTGCTGCTGCCTTTCACTTTCTGCCCTGCTGGTTACAGCTGGCAGCTCAGAGGGAACAGGGGAAGTTGTGAAATCTCCATCCTTAGGAGGCGCTCAGAGCTGGGCTGGTCAAAGTCCTGAGGTCCAGATCCTGGCTGCGACTGGAGCAGGACAGACCCTGTGGTCCCTGCAGGTCCCTGGTCACAGAAGTTCCCCAGAAGCAATCCCAAACCCAAGCCTGGCTCAGTATTTCCATACAAAAACACAGTTATTCCCACCTGTCGTTCCTCCTCCAGACGAATTCTCTCCTCTTCTTTCCGCCTTTCCTCCTCTCTTTTGGACTCGAGCTTTCTCCGTTCTTCTCTCTCTGCTTCTTCAGCCTAAAATAAACATTATGCAAGCCAAGCCTTACTCTTTTTTAATACACACGTTTTTAAATTTCATATTAGGATACCACGAGGGGGTTTCTTACCACCTTTTAGATGCCTGCTCAGAAAAAAAACATCCAAAAGAATAATAATAAAAAGCCATTATCATTTCACTTCCCCTCTCCTTCAGCACACTCAACATTGTGGTAAATTTAGAAATTACCCTCCTCACTTGTCTTATCTGTATCTCAGTTAACAGTTTAAGTTTTGAATGTGCTCATGAGCTTATTACTACAGTGATATTAGGCAATGTTGTGTCATGGCATTCCATTTCTCCTCACTTAGGGCTCAGTTAGAGTGGACCCCAAGGAAGAAGAAAAAAAGGATTTGGTATACAAACTGAAAAAAGAAGTGCATTGAAATATATCACTAACCTGGGCAGAATCTGTTAAAGAAAAAGCTGTACTGGTCTCTTGAAATCATTTTATTTTTGTTTTTAAGCCGAAGAGGTTGTTGCAAAATGAGGGGAAAATAATAACTGTGTTTAGTGTATTTTTTGAATATTTTTTTTCCAGGCTCTTCAAGATACTTAAATTTGAAAATATATTAAGAGGAGAAAAAGAAAATATCTCAGTGGAGGATTTGGCTTTGAGTATTTCAGAGAAAAAGCCTCATCCAAGGAATTTATCTGTCTACATGGGAAAATAAAAATCAGCGTGTTTTAAAATGAAACAGAAGATTCCTTGCTCTATCCAACTTCATTCATCAACTTCCTTCAACTTTGCTCAGATTTTCCACAAAAATAATGGAGAATTAAATACAATGAGTATGAAAAGTAACAACAAAATGATGAAAGCACTGAGTGAGTGAGAAAAGGTTCATAATGGAAGTTTATATATAACCAATAATTAAGTTTATTACCAACTGCTCCATCTACTACACTGGATTTAAACCTCAGGTGGCACTAAAATTCCCAACTTGGGATTTCACAAGCTTTAAAAATGTTCTTATAGAACAATACAGAGTCTGCAAAAAATATACAGAACAACGCCAAGGAACTAATGCACAAACTGCTGCCTTCCACAGGCACAGCTCAGAAGGCTGAAAAGCCTCCCTGAAATGCTTTTCATCTCCCCTGGTCTGTACAAACAATAAATATGGCTAAACACAGATAAAACCAAAGCAAGTTTCTGCACCCTGAGAGCACCTGAACCACTCCTCACAACTGCCCAGGGTGTTACGACACCACCACGGGGGCTGGAGTGTATTTTTAAGGGGAGACAGTGTTGACATTAAGCTGAAGGCAGTGGAAACATCCAAGAAATAGCATTTAAGAGTTTAACTATTCAAGAGTTTAACTCCTCTCCTCCTCACGAGTCTGAATGGAAAGAAAATGAGACACTGTTTTCCATGGCCCTTTTGGGCCAGCAAAAGCTGAATTTACATTTTTAAAATAAAACAACCATTTAGTGACGACATGGCCTTTGCCTTTCTGGGCTGTCTCATCCCCAGTTCTCTGCTGAGCTGCTCAGGCTCTGCTCAGTACGTGGCAGGAAATACTCACCTCTCTCTGTGCTTTCCTGGCTTGTTTCTCTTCTAATTTCCTCTGCTTCTTTGCTCCAATTTTCCCAGACACCTGAAATTCTGGCGCCTCCTCAGCATCCTCTTCCTCTGCAACATTGCATAAATGATAAATCTTAAATCATCTGTAAAAAAGTCCCTTGGAGAAACTTCAGTGGTGCCTAAGAAAGCAGCAGCAGATGAAACAGACACACACATGCTTCAGACAAGACCTTTAGATGGAAAAAGGAAAAAAAAATCACAGGAGACTGCCAAAGCCACAGAGCAGAAGTAACAAGGCAAACACATACTCAAGTGAAGGCAGAAGTAAAAATTTCCTTGATCCTTTGAAGGAAGGCTTTTCGTAAGTATTTCTTGCTTTCCACAATTAAAAGAGAGACTTTCTGTGATACAGAAATTGTGCTAATGGTTGTCATTATTTATCTGCTCAACACTGGCCTGCAGAGACTTTCTTCCCAGTTACCCTCAGGCTTTGCACAGCAGACATCCACTGAAAAAGTGGGATTCAGAGGCACCCCACTCATCCACTGGTTCTAGCCTGACAGAACTAACCTTTCAGGGATGAGGGGAAAAAATCCTTGAAATGCAAATCTTGGGTCTGCCTGCAAGAAAATGACATGTAAATATTTGCCTGTTGTATGACAAATGGTCGTTTACAGAGGTGATTTCTGCAACGGGGAAATATCAAAGAGTTATGCTCAAAGGGTGTGCAAATGAGGATTTCTGCTCACTCAGGGGCTGAGAAAGAAGAGCTTTTAAAGGTTGCCACTTCCTCCCTGCCCAAAGCTCAGGAACGTTTGGCCACTTTATTTGCTGGTCTAAATCAGTCCTTGATCCCACCAGAGTACTGGGGACTGACCTCAACACTCCAAGAGAAATCCTCAGCTCACTGCACAAACACCACACAACATATTCGCAGCCACGGCAGGATCAGAATGAAAGATCCTCACACATGGATCCCCTTTTTGGGTAAAATAATTGGTACTTTGAGCATCTCCAGTGCTGTTCTGCTCGATGCGGACTTCAGATCCAAACTGGAACAGATTTGGCAGGGCTGGTGCCAGGATGTTTTCTGGAGGGAGCTCTCTCCAGAGCACCTGGTCCCCTTTTTTGGGAACCCAAAAAGCTGCTAGGAAAGGAGCATATGGATGAATGACAGAATTAGTTTAGAAACACTAGTGTTTTACTAATTCCAAGACACAGAATGGGACTATGGTTAAATTACCAAGACATCATGAGAAATAAATGTATCTGAGAGCTGTGTAGGGGCTCTCAAATAACTGAGCTGTTTTCAGGAGATGGAATTAAGATGAGCCTGGTTGCTGAGTTGGGCTTCAGAGAATTCCTGGAGTCTGATTACTGAGATGATCAAAAGGGTTCCCCCTTCCTGCACCACACAGAGCAAGGAGGGATACTCAGACCTGACACAGTTGCTTCTATAATTTTAATGATGCTTCAAATAACTTTATTTATATTTTAAATACAGCATCGAGGGGAGTTCCAAACACAATGGGTGAGCACACCCAGCACTAGCAGTTATTACTCCAAAATTAATTGTTTAGAAAATTATTTCTTGCAAACACCACAAGTATAAAACCCCATCTATGACACTATTCCACCTGAGGGCTTCTCAGATTTCATCTATATTAAGATTAGCTGAGCCAGAGCTTAGGCAGAAATCTAAGGAAGGCTTGCTTTTAAAGCTTTTTTCTCCAGTCCTGGATCAAACACACCTTTGTTGTTCAGGAGCATTTGCTTTCCTCCTGTTGGAAGCATCTGATGTGACCCCTTAAGCATCGCTTCCTCCAAGCTTCCTCCAGCATGTGGAGTTACAGCCAACAAAAGACAGAGATGGTGATGCAGACACAGCACGTGGTTCAGCAGAGCTGGAAAGGGCACCAGTGCACAAACCTGGCTGCAATTAATATCTACTAAATAAACCTGAACATGCTGACAGCAACATAAACACATGGTCAAAGTATTTGCTGAATCAATCTGTTGTTACAGCAGAATAGCTCCACCAAAAGCAGGGAGGGTGCTGCATGCAGCCAGCAATTCTTTATTTCATTTTAATAAAGCACTGATTGTTTCAGCAGCTTTTAACAATCACTTCTCACACACTCGTGGCTGTGACAACCCTGGGAGACTCCATGGGGGGTCAGTCCATAGGAACTTGCACTCCATCTGTCCGCAGCCTTGGGTGTGATGCAAGATGTTCAGTTAATGGCGTGTGAAAGCCGTTTGGCATCCCCCAAGGGCTGTGGTGGGGCAGCCTGTGTTTGTGCTCAGCTGGGAAAACCCACGACACTGACATCATCAAAACTGAAAGAGAGCAGGGTTAGATGGGATATTGGGAATAAATTTTTCCCTGTGAAAGTGCTGAGGCCCTGGCACAGCTGCCCAGAGGAGCTGTGGCTGCCCCTGGATCCCCTGGAAGTGTCCAAGGCCAGGTTGGACGGGGCTTGGAGCACCCTGGGCTAGTGGAAGGTGTCCCTGCCCATGGCAGGGGGTGAGACTGGATGATCTTTAAGATTCCTTCCAACCTAAACCATTCTGTGTTTTCCAGAGCTTGCACAGCATTCCCACCAGTTCCCATCCCCAAGGGTCAGAAAGCAGAACCAGTGTGACATACCCTGCTTTACACAAATGTGGGGTTGCTCAGCTGCCCAGCTGAGAGGTGGCTTCAGGGAATCTTTGCTTTTCCTCAATATTTTGAACACACTGACAGGCAGCACAACAGGCAATAGTTATCAGCCACACAGGTGTCTGAATTTCTGGAAATTGACAGACTTCTTTTTGAAAATGCTTGCCAGTACCATTAGAAAATGTGCTGGAGTGCTGATGTTCTCTATCAGGACAGAAATTGAGCAAAATTCTGTACTGTGTACAGAATAGACAAAAAGTTCCAAAATAAACAACCAGCATCAGGTATTTTAGTTATCCCAGAATCCCAGAATGGTTTGGGTTGGAAAGGACCTTAAAGATCATCTCATTCCAACCCCACCCCCACTCCCACCTTCCACTAGACCAGGTTTCTCCAAGCCCCGTCCAACCTGGTCTAGTTGTCCTTGTCTTGTTTCTTTTTAAGTTCTGGGTGAAGCAAATGGATTCCCATCCATGAGAAAGAATAAGAGCTGCACATGTGGCTACTCACAAAAAGTCCTTTGGGCACAGCCAGCTGCCTTATTTACTGTTTATGCAGCACCTAACAAAAGGAGTGAGAGAAAGGAGCAGGGGGAAGATGCCAGGCAAAAGCAGATGTTATTAACAGCATGTAATTAATATCCAACAGATGTGTGACACCAGCCACTGGGAAGGTGTGGCCATTCCTGAGTAACACGATCCTGTGGTGGGATTAATCATAGTCTAATAACTAGTCTTAATTTCTGTGGTTTTTAATTTTTAATTTAATTTGGTAGCTATCCACTCTGGAAACTGAACAAGACATGGTTTATTAATCTGAAGCCACAAAAGCAGGCCATACTTAGGGCAGAAAAGTGCAGCAGACACAAGGACAGCAGACCTTCAGAGCAGAATGTGAAGTTTATTCTCAGCTGAAGCCATTTGGCAGAAGTGAGAAACCACACACCTCCCCCTTCCACACCCTGTCTGTGCCTGGGCTGGATCAGACACTCACTGGGGGCACTCTGAGAACACCAAGCTCACTGGATGAGTAGCAGCAAGTCAAAATTGACTTTTGATTCACTAGTTGGGATATTAGTCAAAGTTTAACTGTACTAGAAAGGTTTTCCTACTGATTAAGCATTAAAATAATTTCAACTACTACGCCAATTAACGCAGCTCCATTTCACAAGAACAGCGTGGGACCACATCACTGGTTCTAAATTTACACATTTTCCAGATCTTTCAGCACTCAGAAAAAGTGCTTATTTTAAGAGATTTCAGCACAAACACATTCTTCTTTAACTTATGCACAATATCCATCACTCAATGGGGATGAAGAATTATTTTTATATTATTTTCCCCCAAAAAGCAGCAGAAAACACTCATACAAGACTTTTTTTAGCTTCAAGATTTGAATGCTGAGCTTAGATGCTACACAAAGCAATAAAGGGCATTTTAAAATGCCCAATTATTATGATTTAAAAAACTTTAAAAACCTTCTTAGTTTGTTTTGTGCTTTTTTTCTCAATAGTGATTAACACTCATAAAGAAAAATGTGAGAGTCTGATCTCCAAGTCTTGCCATGCAAAAGAAGAGAGGAAATTACGATTTCATTTATGTTGCACTCATTAACTTTTCTTTACCATGTTTTATTTTACAAGCTCGAGCACTCAGACTGTCAAAAGCTGTTGGATTTATCATTACTGATGCTGTGGAAGTAAAATAATTTAACCAGATGTTCACTGTACTGGAGATTCCAACACCTGTGCTCACATGTACAATGCTAGAAGCTCAGAGAAAAGCCATGCAGATGTTGGGATATTTAACCTTTTGGAGTTTTATGTTGCTGCCAGAAGTAGAGAGCCCACAGTTTGTATCCATTTGGGGTAAATAATAAAAGCAACCTGACAAAACCAGATTACTTCTTTGAGGGAGTCCTTATTTCTGTTTATTAAAAAACCAAAATCCACACAAAGTCCCATTTTTTGGCAACACTTTTGGCAACAAGTCAGAGAAGAAGAATTCATTCATTTCATTTTGAAGATGTGAAAATGAGTGTCTTTCAAAATTAAACCCTTGAAAAACACTCCTTGAAAAACGTGCTGGGCTGCTGAGGCTCTCCTGGCACGTCCTCCCCTTTTGCCTCATTTCTTCACCCACACCCCCACCAGACCCAGAGCACTGCCCAGTGGTCTCTGTTCTCTTGGACACTTTGGAAAGTGCCATCATTTCTTAGACAAGTCTGTTTCTTGCTCACCACACCACGATTTAGGGCAGTTACACTCCCCAGTTTCTCTCTCCCTCACATCAACAGCAGCAAAGTTTTGGCCCAGACACCCCTCCAAGTGACAAAAAACCTGGACTGCAAAACCTGTGTCCCCCTCACAGGCCTGGGACAGGCTCTGTGCCTCTGCCTCTCCACAAACCCCCTGCATGGAGTGCCAGGCCAGGCAGGTTTTCTCCCTGCATATTTTTACAAAGTCACTGCCAGAAATGATGTCCAACAGTCCTCCGAGCAAACACATTCGCCTCAGGTCCTCACTCTTGTTATTTTCACCACAGCAGGATCAAGATGACCCAACTGTATCTGTCATTATTTCATCCTCACGAGTTTCTGTCACTCGATAGGAAGTTACATTTTTGATGTAAATATTGGATGGATGGGTCACTTTCTGCTCCAAAATGCAGTCTCAAGAGAAGCACCTTCCTCACCTCTGAGCTCTTTGCGGTGTTCAAGGACAACGAGCAGGTTTGGAGGGACAAGCTCAGTTTGAGAGCTGGACAAGTGTTTTTCTGCTCACGATCAGCAACCAAGCAAAAGCTCTCAACAAAACACCTCTATGTCCACCCAGAGGTGAGCAGAGTTCAAGTGGATGCACTCAGAGCATCAGTCAGGCAAAACAAGAGCCAAGCACACCCTTCTTGGATGGTAAATAAAAGGAATTTGAAATTAGAAATGGGTAATGCTATTTATTTACACTACCCCATACACCAAACAACCCTCTGTCCAACTCCAATTTATCTCCTTTCCCACTGCTTAGCTCTTAGCCTCTCTTGCCCTAAATGATTAACGCCTGAAATCTTCACCCATTTATGCCTTGCAGCATTTTCATCTTGGCTGTAGCCAGTCCACAAAGCCACCTCTGTCTGGGTTCAATTTAAATTAAGACACACAGAGTTAATGAAGTCTGCTAGCTTGGATCTCAAGCTAACCACATGAATACACAACTCTCTCTCCAGACTCCTTTTCCACAGGGAGAGGAGCAGCACCCTACTCCAATGTGCAGAGCACAGAGACTTTTAACAAGTCACCCAGATTGCAGAGGGCTGCAGGAAAGGCAGGAGTGTTGTGGCTGGAACGAAATTGAGCAATTTAAGGCAATCAAAACCATTTTTCTAAAGCCAGCCTGAGAGTCACGCTGGTGGAACGGCTCAGGGGTCTCAGTCATTTTGAGAATTACTTTGTCACCAAGGAGAACCATCTCCCAGCAATCTCTGGTCATCAGAGGGTATTTGCAGGTGCTGATGTTCTCCTGACAGGTGACCTCCTTGGAGCACTCAATCCCCACTGAGAAACACTGCTCAGTGAACTGAGGCAGGGTGGGCACCTGGCTGGGCCTGTCCCATGGCACAGCCCACATGGAACCCGGGAATCAGGAACCCCTGTGTGGGTTTTCCTTCTGGGAGGAAAGTCAAGATATTTAGTGCTGTGCTGTTTTCTGTCTGTGACAATCTATAACTAATTTAGGGGTCTTACCCTACCCCAGCAAGTTGAAGAATTACAACTTGGTTTAGTTCCACTGGCAATGGGTGTAGATTTGAATACCGAAAATCATCATTTACTAGCTCTGCCTGTATTAAATGACTCCTTATCCAGACCTGCAAGTAAGATTTCAGCTACAGAAGGGAAAACTAGAAGTTTTAAAGGTTTTTTGATCTTCATGCCCAGGGTCTGGGGTTGTTTTTCCTCTCCCATTACTCTGTGAGATATTTGAGTCCTGGCGCAAACCCAGCAGCTCAGCACAGGCAGCAGAAACCGTGGGCTACGACTTTACCCTTGAAGCTTCTTTCTCATTCTGGAATTGAAATCTGATTGTTAGATGGAAAACAGAAAACTCTCGTGCTAACCACAACTCCAAAGTCTGCAAGGGCTGCTTTGGGGACATTTCCTAGAGTCAGCAGAACTGGCTCCCAACAGGCAGAACTCTTTGGTGGTAACAGCACTCCCTACCTGACTCCGCTTTGTGACTATTACACGGACACAGGGACAGTCAGGGCATCCTCACACCTGCCCTGAGGTCAGTGTTTGGTATCTTGCAGTGAGGGGTTGGTGAAGAAATCACTTCTTGGCAGAAGTCAGAGTGACGCAGAGCAGGATCAGGCAGCTTTGCCCAAAGTTCAGCACAGGCCCAGAGTGGAAATTCCACACACGGAAATGAAACTTACCAGCAAAACACTGCAACAAATTCAAACAACAACAACAAAAAAACTGCTTCAGCTGCAGATGTTCAGAAGTTTTCAGAGCATTTACAAGGCAAGAGTGGAGAAAGCAGACTGGCTTGGGTTTGATGTTTCTGTCTAAATGGCCAAATAACTTTGCTCTTCAGCCCTGTCCTGCACTGCCTGGCACTGCACATCAGCCCATGCTCTGGGCTCTCTTGCCATGGAGTGAGAGAATTCTTTAGCACAGAACTCTGCAGTGGAGAGAATTTGCTATTCCAGCTGGTTCAAATGCAGGCAGCAATTAGGCAAAACTGCTCTATACTGCAGTGACACAGAGAAAATGAAAAAAAAGGGGATAAATCCAAGAGTGATTCCAGGCTTGTGCCGCATGTCCATAGAGAGGGCTTTAAATGATATAACACATCCTTTTGTAAGGGAAAAACCCAAACTCCACACTAAGACAGGTAGCTCAGGGCCAGGCTGAAGGATTTGCAGAACAGAGGGTGGCTAATCCCAATTAATAATGGCCACTGGTCACTGAGCACCTCAGTGCTGGGGAACCAGGGACAGATGCTTCTCTCCACAGCTCCTCTGCTCAAGCCTGTTCTCAGTCTCCAAAGGCTTTGGTGTTACTGCTGTGCACCTGTGCTCAGCCACTTGGAAAAACCATCCCAAAATATGAATAGAACCACCCACAGAAGCAGCACAAAACAGAAGCAAAGAGCAAGAAGCCGTTTTAATTTGGGTAAGAAATTAGAGAAAACAAATAAAAGAAGGCATGTCATTTCAAAGGGAACTTCATGCAAAAGCAGCAGCACTTGCATCTGATGTACAGAAAGCTGCAAAAGAATTATTTATAAAGCCCAATGACACAGATTCTTCTATTGCTAAAGTGGCAAAGTAAGATAAGATAAGATGAGCCGTTTGCTTTGACAGCTTCACTGTCGGCCTTCAGCATTCAAACTTTTGATGTCTGGAGTTGAAAACCAAATATTTTTAGATTCCATTTTCTTTCCAGGATGTTAGCACATGAGAAGAAATAACCAAAGTTGAAAAGTTCACACCTGTCCCTTCTCCATCTGTGAAAGTGCTGAACATAATTAGCTGGAAAAGCACGCTCACCTGCCAACATGAGGCTTTCTACAAACTGCGGGGCAAGAAAAGCTGAACAAAGTGCAAACAGTCCCTAATGAAGGCATCACAGAGGTGTGTGCTCAGTGCTTTCACCTCCTGCACACCACAAAGACACCCTGATCTCCACTGCAAACTCAAGTGCAGCACAGCCCACTTGAGCAGAGAGCCTGAACACTTCACCCACGATCTGAAAGAATCCAGGGGGGTGAATCATGGTGATATCATCTCTCCAGCAATAAAGATAATAATGTGTGAAGCTTCACCAGAAAAGGGAGTTATACTTACAGGGTGTAGAAAGATGTTATTTATCACCACATTTTTGTCTACAACCACACCACAGAAATGTAGCTGCGAACTGTAAATCCAGCACAGGATTTACACAACACATTGCCAACAACCTGCTGGCAAAATGCTGCAGTCTGTGGCGATCTCCAGGTAATCCACATGATCCCGACCACCCACCTGAACGGCTCCTTGGAGAGAAACTCCACATTTTGCAGGGTTTACACTGGGGAATTAATACTTCCCACCAATTTGCAGGAAATCAGTATTTTACAACAGCTTGTTATTCAGTGCAAGGTGTGGATTCTGTTTTCCCAAATTTAATTTAATTCCCTACATGGCTGAGCAGAAAATATGAAAGGCAGTTTTTAGGAAGGATGGGAAGAGTCTGGCACCACAAATAGCCAGGATTCACCTCAGGAGGAGGGAGAGGTTAAATGTAAGGAGTATTTAGAGAAAAGGGATGAAGTAGGGAGAAAAGACAGATCATGGTCAACGGCAAATAATCCATCAGCAAAACTCAGCAACTTCCTCCAGGAGGCAGCTGCAACCCTTCCCCAACCTCAGCAACTGCTGTGAAGGTTTGTTTCAATGTTTGCCAGACGAGCTGAAGCCAGTGTTACCTTCCAGCCACTCCTCTGCCTGCTGGGCTCTCCTCTGGGCCATCAGCCTGTTCCCCATGTTCCTGCGGCGCCTGGGCATCCCCTCTCCTCGTTCCTCCCCGTGGGGCCGGGGCCTGGCCCCTGCTGCTGCTGCTGCCACATTCTGCTGGTGCTCCTCGTCAGCTGCAAGAAGGAAATAAAATATTCCATTTAAATCTGACTTTCCCTTCTGCCTCCATTTCTGAGTTACCAAACAGCAAGGACTCAAAAGTGCATTTTTCTTTCTAAAGTATTCTGATTTTTTATTTTTATTTTGTACTTGTGTAACTCAGATTCATCTGATTGAAACCTCAGAGCATGAATGTTTCAGAGAGGAATATGTAAATCATTACACACAAAACAAAACCTGAAGAGCAAACAAGGATCACAAATTACAGCTGAAACAAACACAGTTACGGGGTAACTTCATTCTACCCCGCTGATTTAAACTCCCCAAAACACAGGACACCAAGGCTCACTGCAGCTCTCACTGCCATCCTCTCTGCATATGCTGCAGTCACTAATTAAGATCTGGCAAACGAGGAATATCCTAACAGGAGGAGCTGGGAGGACAGAACTGACCAGAGGGTTCATTTCAAAAGTTTTCCATAGAAAAGTCTCAGCCAGGGGTTTTTTTTTTAGGCCTCCTGTTGCTATTAACTGTGGCAGTCATGCCAAAAAAAAAAGAGATAATGGTAAAATATCATCATCCTTGATACCCGCTTTGCATATTCTGTTGATAAGCCTAACTGGTATTTGTGTACAGTGTTACCTGCTCAATCCTGCAAAGTATTAACTCTTAAGCCTTAATTCAGGCAAATATTCAAATGGTCTCATGGAAAACTGTAGAACTACTCACTTACTTCAACTCAGGACACATTTATTTCATGATCTGTTGGATTATGTTGTGTCCCAGAAGGAGCACAAAATGCTTTGCACATTGTGCCAAGTCTCCAGCATCCTCTGATCCAAACAATGCCTTCCTAAAAAATCTCCTATTAGCATATCTCCCATCAGAAAATGAGATTCATTATGACTGAATCTATGCAGCGCCCAAAGGTGTGCCTGCAGCTCACCTCAGTTATCTCAGTCTTCAAAGCACTGACTTTGGGACTGATAAGGACACAGCTGCAGCCCCGAGCTCAGCAGGGCTACACAGCAGAGCCACCTGGGGCAGGCTTTGGCCAGCAGAGCCCTCAGCAGCTCAGGCTGCTGCAGCAGAGATGTCACAGGGATGTCACAGGCCCCCCACAAACTCCAGCCCCAACACGCCGTGACATTTGGAACTGAGTCACTGCACTGCCACACTGCTGTCACCCTCCTGGTCCCATCCACCTCTGCAGACAAAACAGGGCTGTGAGAAATCACCGAGTGCAGGCTCCAGAGATGCCCTCATTCTGCTTCAAGGCTTGCCCAGTGCTGTTCACAGCATGATAATGCTTCTTTGGAATGCTACAGGAAACATTTTCCTGCAGAGGCAGAGCAGCAGATCCCTTCTTGGACACTGATAAATGCCAAAAACACTCTGCAAAAAGCTTTTAATACAAATGCAGTCTTTCTCTTCCTGAGTTCTTGAGATATGCTGCAATTCAGACCTCAGCATCCTTCCACCTGCAAGCTTCAGTGTCTCTCAGTAATTCCAAAGATGGTCCTGCCCAGCAGATCAGCTGTGCAGTTCCAGCACTCATTCATTCTAGTCTTGGTTCCTGTTGTCCTGTGAAACAGAGACTGCTTTGCATTTTATGAAAGAGGAATCTATTTATAAGCCATGTATTTATTTCAAACCGAGGAGCTCAACCCTCAGAGAGGAAAACATGTGAACCAAGCTCTCCTCTTTTCTCCATTTCGTTCTCTGCAGGAGACTCAGTAATTCCTCAAAGGGACCAGTGTGGACTGGGCTCAGGGTGTAGTAAACCCCACCAAACCTGACCCATATCAGGGTCAGGGCACTCGTTGGACAGTATCTGTCACATCTCCAAAACGTTCACATTAACAGCAGGAGACAACCAGCCACTATGGACTGTCATTTAGTAGGAAAATAAATGTTTTAATGAAGCTTTTTTCTTCCTCCCAGTCCCTAAAATATTTCTCCTGACTGCAGTTTCTTTTTCAGCAGCACACAGCAGGCTGAACGTGAGCCAGTGGCACCTGGCATGTGCCAGCACTGGTGTGGCAGCAGGGCCACGGCAGTGCCCGTCCCCCGTGCTGGCACTGCTGGGGCACCTCCAGTCCTCGGGGCAGTTTTTGAGCTCCTCTCAACATGAAACATTGAGGGACTGGATCGTGTCCAAGAAAGGGAAGGGAGTTGGGGAAGGGCCTGGAGCACCAGGAGCGGCTGAGGGAGGTGGGAAAGGGGCTCAGCCTGGAGAAAAGGAGGCTCAGGGGAAACCTTCTGGCTCTGCACAACTCCCTGACAGGAGGGGGCAGCCGGGGGGGGGTCGGGCTCTGCTCCCAGGGAACAGGGACAGGATGAGAGGGAACGGCCCCAGGCTGTGCCAGGCGAGGTTTAGATTGGATATTTGGGAAAATTTCTTCCCCAAAAGGGTTGTCCAGCCCTGGCACAGCTGCCCAAGGCAGTGTTGGAGTCCCCATCCTTGGAGGGATTTAAAAGCCGTGTGGATGTGGCACTGGGGGACATTGGTCAGTGGTGGCCTTGGCAGTGCTGGGGGAATGGTTGGACTGGATGACCTTAGAGGGCTTTTCCAACCTTTTTGACCCGAGCATTCTACAGCTTCTGTCTGCCAGGCACTCAGCTGGGCAGTCATTTGGAAAACATGAATGTTACTCATTGCATTTCTTCCTGTCCTCCGCAGGAGGAGGAGAAAACCCTCATTTGCTCTGCTGTAGCACACCTGGAGCTGGTCCCTCAGGGCTCAGGGATTTGCCTACGTGACTCCAGACACAGCATTTGTGGCAGAATGCTGAAAGTTAAGCTCTGCTCTCTCTCCCCCTGAGCTGTGTCACACACTGATGGCACAGAGGAGAGGCTTCACAGAATAAAGGACACATTTAAAAATCACTTTTGCTGCTTCTTCAGAACTGCTCTGACCATCAGATCTGAGCTCAGGAATTATTTGCTCTGAGGTCTGTCCCTGCTGGGTTTTTTTTTCACCTGCTCCTGCAGCACAGGGCGGGGTTTGGCTGCTGCACTTATCTGAACACATCTCTTCATTTTCCTGTAGCTGCAGAGGTCTCAGAAGTGGCACCCCAGGCTAGTCAGATCATGCAGAGATTAGTCACAGAAGCACTAATTAGCCTTGATCCAGAGCCATCTGAGTGAAAATTAATGGCCAGCATTAAAGAGGTGGGACAAGTGATCCACAAGCTTTGCAGAGCGGCAAGCCAGCCTAAATTAATGAGATAAACCCCTCACATTAACAGGTAATACAAACAAAACACTCAACAGCTGTCTGGGAAATGGGCACGGGCTCAGTTTGTATTTTAAGCTGTGCTGTCCAGGGTCTGACTCAGCCCCCAAAGCTCAGGAACCTTTCTGTGCTGGGCACAGCAGTTCTGCCTCGCTGTTCAGGAACCATCAGTGCAGGCAAGAGATTATTTCAGCTGACTCGTCAGCCAGGGCACAGCAGCACCTTGGACACAGTCTGGTTGTGTCTCCTTCTTGAAGGGAGAGAGAACTGAACTGGATGTGAAGCACCGCTGCAAAAACCACCACGGAATCTTTCAGAGCCCAGATTAGCACCTCATTTTACACTCCCCAAGTAGAAAATCCGCCCCTTCACAAAATCGTGCGAACTTTTGCTTACAGCAAAGACAGTTTTTTTGAGAAGCCACCCCTTGCCTATCACAGCACCTTCCTCTCAGTTCCACCAGATAAGCAGGCGACACCTGGGCTGGCAGGTCTGGAGTGTTCAGGGCTGGCACAGGGACAGAGCTCCACCTGCTGCACCCTCACACGTGGGGGCACTTCCCACCACGCTGGTGGCACCATCCAGCACTTTCTGCCTCCATGCAAAACCTGTGAAATTTGGAAAGGGATTCAAAATGCAACAGGTGGAAGCTTCCCGGGGAGGGGCTTTGGCCCAGTGCAGCTCATCACAAAGAGATGTGGCAACCACATGAAAAACCAAAAATGCTACTTCTTTTTTTTTTTTTTTTTTTTTTTTTTTTTTTTTTTTTTTTTTTTTTTTTTTTTCATTTTCAGTAGAACAAGCCCAGGCGTGATTCTGCTGGAAACACTGTGCTGCTCCAAGTGACCTTTGCAAAGAATTCAAAGGTACAGGATTTATCTCTGCTGGTCCTTAGCTCCCTAAAGCAGGCAAGTCCTGAACATTTTAAAAAGCCAATTTCCAAGAGAAAACCTAAAAGGAAGCTGCTGCCCCAATCCCTGCACGTTAACAAGAAAAGGTGAGAGCTCCCACCACTTCTTTAAGCCAAATGTCCCTGGTTTCAAGTCCTTTCCATGTGGCAACACAGATTTATTGGCAGAATTGTGGCAGCTTCCATTTTCCACCTAAGAAAATGGAATGGGAAAGCACATTCCTGCTTAAAACTAAATTTTGTAGCTATTAAATACACCACAGTCCCAGTGGTTCTGCAAAATCATTTCTGTTGTATACAGAGAACAAAGTCATCCCCAGCAGCTGAAAGTCTGTGAAGGGCTTTATCACGACAGAAACCAGTATATTCAAGTAAAAAATATCTTAAAACCACAGCAGAAAAAGCAAGACCAATTTGGAAGTGTCAAAAGGTTACCACTAAAAAAAGGCTTCAACGTGAATAAGTTGTCCTGAATGTAAATTAACTGCAACCAACTTGCTCAAAATCAGTATTAAAGCTTTTTTAAAAAAGAATTCTTGCTATTTAAAACAAATGCTTGAGCTTCAATTTAGAACTTCAATGCCTAAAGAGAAAAAAAAAAATCCTCCCCAGCCCTACAGTCCCTGATTTATCTAAATCGTGACAGGAGTCAAGCTCAGGAAATGACGGATTTCTCTACGACATGCATCCCTCACTTTTACCAAAAATTCATCTCTTCATTCATAAGAATCCAACAAAATTACTTCAGTTTCCAAACCTTTCCAAGAGAAAGATTTAGACCAGGTCTGTGGAAGCAGAGGTGTTGTGAGAAATGTGTTGGAAAATGTAATTATTTATCAGCAAAACCTGCTTTTAACACACATTCCTTACCAGCAGTGTTGCACTGAGGGACTGTGTTTATGACAAAGGTGTGGGTTTTCTTCCTCTTAATTAAAAATTATCACAGCTACTCTCCCAAAAGAATACAAATTCTAACCCCCAAACACCTCACACCCTCAAAATCTGTGGCAGTATGGACCAGGAGTTCAGAGTTTGTCCTGGCTAAACATCTTAATTTGACACCTGGCAGCCAACCAACCTCCCTCCTTCCACAGTGAGGACACAACAAGGTCAGCGAGTTCACAGCCGCATCTGACTCCCTCCCACAACACTCAATTCCCACCCACACAAGGTCACTTCCACCACGGTGGAATTGCCAGTGTCGATTATGGTGGGACTCAGTGTTTTTAAAGGTTTTTTCCAAGCCAGATGATTCTCTGATCTAACACAGGTCAGCAGTGACACGGGGCTGGAAGTGCTGCGTCATCCACCTGCTTCCCACAACACCTGAACTGCCACGGCCAGCACAGGCTGAGGCGGAGACGGAGCAGAAGTGGGACATGGCACAGGACTGAGCCCAGATGGCTCTGGAATATCTCCAGTGAGGGAGACTCCACACCCTCCCTCTCTGGGCAATCTTTTCCAGCACTCTCAGTAAAAAAAATTCTTCTTCATGCTCAGGTGGAGCTTCCTGGGATCAGTTCCTGCCTGTTCCTGTTGTGCCAGTTCCTGGGCTCTGCTTGGAGCCGTCCCTGCAGATACTGATGGACATGGATGAAGCTCCCTCTCAGTTGTCTCTTCTCCAGGTTGAACAGCCCCAACTCCCTCAGCCTTTCCTCATCAGGAAATGCTGCAGCCCCTCCATCATCCTCACAGCCTCTGCTGCACCCACTCCAGGTCCCTCCTATCCTGAGGAGCCCAGAGGTGGACACAGCACCCCAGATGTGCCTCACAGGGCTGAGCAGAGGAGCAGGATCACCCCCTGACCTGCTGGAAATGCTCTTCCTGATGCAGCCCAGGATCCCCTTGGCCTTCTTGGCACAAGAGAACACTGCTGGTTCAGCTCGTTGTCCACCAGGACACCCAGGCCCTTCCCATGAAGTCAGACCGTGGTCTCTGTCAGCGCTCAGGTTGTTCTTCCCACTCCTTCAGGACCCTGAACTTGTCTGTGCTGAATTTCATAAGGTTTCTCTCGGCCCCTCTCTCCAGCCCTTTGAGGTCCCTCTGAAGGGCTGCAGACCCTCTAAGACATCGGCCATTCCTTGTTTTGTATCACCAGCGAACTTACAACCCCTTTGTCCAAGTCACTGCTGAACGAGTGGGCTCAGTACAGAACCCTGGAGGACACCATTAGCGACAGGCCTCCAACTACACCCTGTGCCCCTGATACCGACCCTCTGGCTCTGTTCTCCATTCCCCTCCCCGTCTGCAGGAACCTCAGGGGCACCTTCCCAGACCCAGAGCCCCTGACAGAACCCTCGAGAGAGAACTCAAGACTTCCAAACCCGAGCCCCCAGCAGCAGCGGCACTAGGCCTCGGCGCTCCCGCCCCGCGGCCAGCGGGAGAGCCCGGACGGAGGTCAGGGTTAAGACCACGGGACACTCCCGGAACCCTCCCCGGGACCCCCCAAAACCCGTCGGGACCCCCCAAAATCCCCGCTCCCCCCAACATGGCGGGTCCCCCTCAGGGGCCGCCCGAGGCACGGCGCCCCCTGGCGGCTCCCCAGGAACTCGCCCCCCCACTCCGCGCGTGCGGACCCGGTTGAGAGCAGGGCCGCGCCCACCGGAACGGGCCACGGGGGGGCGAGGGAGACCCGGCCGGTCCGCTCGGCTCGGCGACCCACCTGCCCTGGCTTGGCCGCGGAGGCGGGTGGCGAAGAAGAGAAGGACGGCGAGCAGCACGGCAGCGGCGGCGAGCAGAACCGCGTCCATCCCGCAGCACCGGCCCCGCCCACATCACCCTTGGTACGCCCCGTCCCTTACCCCTGCCGCAAGGCCCCCCGCGCCCGGGCTGCCCCTCAGGGTGCCTGTGGCGGCGCGGCGCTGCGGGCCCGCTGCGATCGGGCAGGCGCGGCGCGGGCAGCCCGCGGGCGGGGTCCTGGCGGGTCCCTGAGGCGGGCGCTGAGGGAGGGCGCGGAAAGAGGAATTAAAGGCGGAATTAAAGCAGGAGATAAAGGAGGAATTAAAAAATCTGAGGCAAAACCAGGCGTGAGCGTGGCGCCCGCGGGTCTGGCCGCCCGGCACGGCTGCTGTGGGCGGCCGGTGAGGCGTCCGTCCTCCACACACGGCGGGTGGCCCCAGGCTGGGGAGATCCTCAGCCGTGACCCCACACCGGGTCCACCCCAATCAAGCCCTGACAGCTGTCGGGGTGTCCCTGGCAATGGTGAAGCTTAAGTTACACCTCCGAGTAATTTCTGTCTTCTGCCTTTTAGGTCTCTGGAATTTGGGAATGGGATGAAGCTGGAGTTGCTTGGCTCAGCAGCGTGTCAGGAGCGATGTCCTGACCTGGCCTGAACCAGACGTGCCTCTGGCAAAATTAGACGGGCTGACATTGAGCTGGCCCAAAACCAGCTGTCTGGTGCAGTCATCTGGCTTAACTTGGTAAAAATGGAGGAAACAAAGCTACTCAAAGAGGGCTGGCTGAAGCTCCCAGCCTGGGCAAGGATCAGCCTGGAGAAGAGGGGGATCAGGGGGGACCTTCTGGCTCTGCACAATCCCTGACAGGAGGGGGCAGCTGGGGGGGGTCGGGCTCTGCTCCCAGGGAACAGGGACAGGCTGAGAGGGAACGGCCTCAGGCTGTGCCAAGGGAGGGTCAAATTGACACAAGGAGGAATTTATTCACAGAAAGGGTGCTCAGGCATTCGAAGGGGCTGCCCGGGGAGGTGCTGGAGTCCCCATCCCTGGAGGTGTCCAAGGAATGCCTGGACGTGGCACTCAGTGCTCTGGGCTGGTGACAAGGTGGGGATCAGTCACAGGTTGGACTTGATGACCTTGGAGGTCTTTGGTTCTGTGTGATTTGTTTAAAACTCAGGTTGGCATTGGTGGCTTTGGCTGTAGATAATGATTCAGGCTGGTTTAATGCTGGTGTCCAGCCAAATGAGTATCCTGTCTCTCCCTTGTGCTCCATGCAACAGGACAGAGCAGGCAACTAATTCATTCTTTTTCTTTCTTTTTTTTCTGGATTCCGTTTTAGATCAGGACAAGTCTCAGCACAAAAAGATGCGGTAACTTGCACTGGAGATGGAGAACAAATTTCACCCCTTTGGATGGTCACCCACTGTTAGATCTGACTGAAGCTGTTTGTCAAGCTCTGCCCCAGTCCTGTGAGTGAGGAGGGGAACTGTTTTAAGATCTGCCCATTTTCACTTGCTTTGTGGTTGTGAAGTTCTGGCTGATCAAGCCCTTTCTTGCTTCAGAACTGCCTTCAGTGTGGTTGTTTAAAGCACTCGTGGTGGGGGGAAGTGTTTTAATAAATTGAAAATTAGAGGCTGTGGGACATCTAAAGATGATCAAAAGCACTGTTTTGGCTAATTAGTCATTGCTGTGGACTCCACAGCTGCCTGTGTCCCTGTCACAAGCTCGAGATGAGTTCAGATCTGTCAGCACATGAAAAGCAGCTTCTGCTGAGGGATTTGCTGAATTTTAGCAATGTAGAACCAGCAACACAGTTGGAAGTTCTCAAAAAGGAACTGAACTACAGCCTGAATGTTTTATGACAAAGTTTTCTTTTCATAGTAGTCTTTCAAATCTTATTTTGGGAATCATTCATAGAATTGTGGAATGGTTTGGGTTAGAAGGAACCTTAAAGCCTACCTCATTCCACCCCCTGCCATGGGCAGGGACACCTTCCCCCATCCCAGGTGGCTCCAAGCCCCACCCAGCCTGGCCGTGGACACTTCCAGGGATCCAGGGGCAGCCACAGCTTCTCTGGGCACCCTGTGCCAGGGCCTCACCACCCTCACAGCCAGGAATTCCTTCCCAATATCCCATCTAGCCCTGCCCTCTGGCAGTGGGAAGCCATTCCCTGTGTCCTGTCCCTCCCTCCATTGTCCCAAGTCCCTCTCCAGCTCTCCTGGAGCCCCTTTAGGCCCTGCAAGGGGCTCTGAGGTCTCTCTGGAGCCTTCTCTTCTCCAGGTGAACACCCCCAGCTCTCCCAGCCTGGCTCCAGCCCTTGGAGCATCTCCGTGGCCTCCTCTGGCCTCCTTATGCTGGAGCCCAGGGCTGGGGCAGCTCTGCAGGTGGGGCCTCACCTGAGCAAGGCAGAGGGGCAGAATCTCCCCTCCCCTGCTGCCCACACCGGGGGATCAGCCCAGGGCACGGAGGGATCTGGCTGGGCCATGTGGAGCTTCTCATCCACCCCCAACACACCCTCGTGTTCAGCTCTGGCTAAAGCAAATGTGGGGGAGCTGGAGGTTCCCATACCCCGTTTGTCATCCAGCCCTGCAGGCAGCACACACTTGTGCCAGGGCTGAGTGTTTTATTCCCCTACAGCCTTTAATAAGGAGATGATGTTAACGATGGGATGTCACCTGCTCCTCTCTGGGCTGCAGAGGGAGCAGAGGAGTTTTTCCTGTAGGTGTCACCAATATCCCGTGTAGAAAATGAGCTTAAACTCCCGAGGAAGGACGGAGCAAGGGATGCTTAGGTCAGTTTGATACGACGCCAGTGTTCTGAAATATTTGACATCCCTTGGGTTGTGTTTCACAGAAGCCTTTTTGTATTTTTCCTGATTTAGATCTGGAAAAATCCCTCTGGTTTCTTTAATAGCCATGTAAATTCCAGAGGATTTTGAGGCTGGCTTTCTACCAGGACACTGGGAGAATGTGTGAAGGCTGTGATGAGCTGTGGGTGGTGATTGAGTTTGGTGACTGCTGCTGGAGCGTGACTTGTTCCACTCAGTCATGCAAATACTGCAAGAATATCATGGAATCATGGAATGATTTGGGGTGGGAGGCACCTTAGAGACCATCTCATTCCACCCCCTGCCATGGGCAGGGACACCTTTCACTAGCCCAGGTTGCTCCAAGCCCCCTCCAGCCTGGCCTTGGACACTTCCAGGGATGGAGCAGCCACAGCTTCTCTGGGAAAGCTGTGCCAGGGCCTCCCCACCCTCACAGGGAAGAATTTCTCCCTAATATCCAATCTAAATCTGCCCTCTTTTAGTTTAAAAATGTTTCCCCTTGTCTCAGCAGTTGTAAATCATTAATCACAATAATCCAGTATTTGCAGACCTATGGAATTTTCTCACCCAGTGTGGGGGCAGCACCTTATCCCAGTACAGGCAGTTTTAGGGGAAAATAGGTATTTTTTCAGTTTATTCTTTATTTTAACAGAAGGTCAAATAGCACATTCCCCCGTCAAATGCCTTATTGTATGTAGGAATTACATAGAATCACAAAATCATGGCGGTTAGAAAAGCCCTCTTGGATCATCAAGTCCAACCATTCCCCCCCTGCCAAAGCCACCACTAAACCATCCCGAAGTTCCACCTCTACACTTAAAATCCCTTTAAATTTAAATCCCTGCGGGACTGCAGGCACATCCACGTGTGAGCGCTCGTCTCTTCTTCGTAGCAGCCGGGAGAGCTCGCCCAGCTGGCAGAGCAGCCCCGAGGCTTTGATCCAGTGACGCGCGCGGCGGAGTCAGGTATCGATGGCCGGTAATGAGGCTCTGAGGAGCGGCAATTCCGTGCTAATAAACTAAAGTGCATCCAGGAACTCGGTATATCCCGGGCCTTGGGGCCAACTGGCACGAAACGCCCCCTTCCACACTTGTCAGGTTGCCTCGCCTTCCAGGAGAGGGTGGCTGGATGCAAACTGCCTGCTGGGAGCTGTTCTGGACTGCTCTGTGCCTTGAACCGGGAATTATCTAGGAAAATGCAGCTTGGCACCCAAGTTTGTGCAGAGGGACTTTCTAACAATTTTCTCCCATGGATACTTCCCGGTGCCTGGAATTTTAATTTCCAGCAGGAACACAATCTTCGTGCAGCAGAATTTATTCACAGGGAGAAATGCTGCAAGTGCTGCCTGCCGGCTCCCTCCCACTTGGATGTGGACCTCGGCTACTCTTCCAGCTCCTCTCTGAATGTGCTGATGGAGGGCAGCATTTCTGCGTCACTCCTTTGTGCCAGTGGGACACAGCACCTTCCAGGAAGCGCTCTGGATTGCAGGGTCACACTCTGGGAAGTGTCTGGATCAGGGTGCCAAAGAGCTGCAGGTGTATTTTATAGTTGCGGGGCAGTGAGCTGGTGACCCTAAATGTGGGGTAAGCTCCACCCAGGACCCCCCTGCACCATCTGGAGCTCAGCACGTCCCCAAAGCCTCTGAAGAAGCTTCTGAGACCTGTCTTGGTCTGCTGAGGCCCTGCTGCTTCCTTCTCACTGCTCTGCTTGGGTCACTTGTTTCAGGAGAACTAAGTTGGTTTATTGTTGCTTGAGATAGCTTCCAAATCTACCTTAAACAGCAAAATTTAAATACAAGTAATGGTCATAACCAAATAGAATCCTAGTTCTTGAAAACAGCATTACAAAATTAGGAAATGCATGAAAATTTGAAGGCTTAAAATCATTGTGAGGTGATTCCCTCTGGGTTGTGTTTTATAACAGCTCATTTTTGCTCTGAAGGTTTGAGTGTCTGGTCTAGTTCAGCCACAGCTGCTTCTGGGCCAGGATGTCTGAGTGATGCAGGGAGTGAGACTTGATCAGATAAAGGCCTCTTTTGCCTTAAAAGCTGGAGGAAGCTTTGAAACAAATAATGCCAGTAAAGATACAAATCTAAAAGAAATCCAGCCAGGCTAAGGACTTCTTTGAGTAGGTCTTCAAAAATATTTGGAGATCAAGACTCTTCTGCTAACAGGGGATTAAAGAAAAAAATAGTGGTGAAGTGAAATCTCTACAACTAAAATTCAGATGCTTTCCTTCCTGTGGGCACAAAACCAAAGCCTTTCAAAGGCTCTTTGGTGAGCAGTGAAGCCACGCAGGTGGTGGATTTGGCTGTCCCTGACCACACCTTGTGTGGCTGTACCTGCATCTGTGCATGTGGATGTCTTTCCAGCAATCCATCTACAATCTTTTCTTCCTCTGTTCTGGCTCTAAACTATTCCAGATGACTCTTAACCAGTGTTTCCTGGGAATGGGCACATTCCTAGAAAAGACCTGTTGGAGTCCCCATCCCTGGAGGTGTTCAAGGAATGACTGGAGGTGACACTGAGTGCTCTGGGCTGGTTGACAAGGTGGTGATGGGTCAAAAGTTGGACTTGATGTTGGAGGTCTTTTCCAAGACTTAGCTCCAGCTGCATTATCTGAGCACAGTCCCAGCACCAGGCAGGCTACTCCTCTATGCCTGGCATTTTGTACCTGAAAATCAAAGAGAAAAATACTGTTTTTCTTCCCAAAGTCAGTCCTGGGGGAGGGCAACCATCACAGAACCAGCGGTGGTGGAAACATTGAGAGGTTGCTGCTGTTCGGGGTGTCTTTGTCATTCAGAGCTGCTCCCACTGCAGAGCTCTCTCCTCTCTGCTCATGCCCATCCAGCTGTTTGTCTAGAGCCTTAATGAGTTTCCTGTATCTTTTCAAAATGTAAATTGTAACCAATTTACAAGTCATTAGTTAAGAAGTCGGTCACTGCAGCCCTGCTTTAATTTCACCTGTCCCTTCCTGTGTTTCCGTTAAACCCCATTTAATTACAAATCCTATCTCGTTCTCAGGGCGTCAGCTCCACTTGTAATAAATGTCCCTCAAAGTCTGTGACTCAGCTGACAACACACGAGCAGTGACCAAGACCTGGATGATCAGGATTTCCAGCACAAATTAACAGAGAACTGTTCTCCCATCTCCAAAAATCCACCAGCACGAAGGGGAAAGAAAACCAGAGATGCCAAAATGGAATTTGGTTTCTTTGCTGCAGGCAACGGAAAGGGGATCGGTTGTGCCCCAGCAGTATCTCCCTCAGGTTGTCCTCAGGGACCACGGGGACTTGCAGCTGTAATGGCTTTGCTGCCTGAGGGGAGGCTTTTAGCTGCAAAAATCCACCTTTCCAGCCAACTCCCATAAATCCAGGGCGCTCAGTTGGATTGCAGACTCCGCTTAATGGGAACGTTGTTCACCATTTCACATCCTGGTTTTGGCATGAGCAGCTTGAGGCATGGGCTGCATTTCTCTTTCTGGATGCAGCACAGAAGAAAGCACTTTCATTTTGACTTGGCTGGAAGCTGAACTGTGGGGTGCCCGTTGTCTTTGGGGCAAAGCCTCCCCTCCTCTAAAGGCTTTTCCCCACCGTTCTCAGCATCCCTTTACCTCTGACTTCCCTCTGTGCCCATGAGCACGTGGTGGAATTGGCCAGGGAATGGATCCTGGCTTCCGATAACCTTTTTATCAGCAAAAGATGTGTCTGTGGGACAACAGCATTACTGGTGTAACCCAAGGGTGGGTGTTCATCTGCCTGCGTTCATCTCCCTTCCAGACTTCTTCAGTGAGGCTGGACAAGCCCAGGTCCTCTTGCTCCCTGCCCTAGTGGTGCCAGACTTCTCCACACTTCTGTGCCTGTCCATCTTTCAGTCTTGCATATGAACAACTTGGCCAGTTGTGGTCTTGCCTTGTGAGATCTAATGTCTCTTTTCAGCTTAATTAAGATTATAGAGAGTGGAGAGCCTGACTCTCCTCAGAGGGGTGTGACAAAAGGATGAGAAGCAACAGGGATTTGCAGCGAGGGCAATTCCATACTGAGAGGCAAGGAACAATGTTTTCACTGCGAGGATGGTGAAATGCTGAACCACGAGCCCAGAGGGGCTGGGGGCATCACTTGCCTTGGAGGTGTCCCACACTCAGCTGGACGAGGCACCGCCCAGCCTGAATTTTGATGCAATTCTGCAAATGCCCATGAAACAGAACAGAAGGAATTGCATGTCCAAGCAGAGATGAGCGTGCATGCAGCCTGCAGAGTCTCCTTATCTGTCTTTGAAATACCACGGCTCCGTTCAGCCGCTCCGCGCTGACAGCAGGCCAAGAGCTGCATCAGCGACCGGGAATATTCGCTTTTCTCCTCGGACTGCATGGAGTGCACAGATAACTCTGGGAGCAGCAAGGCTGCTTTCATCTTCCTGGAGCTAATCCGAACGGATCATGTTGCTGGGGGAAGTCGGGGGAGAGCAGGAGAAGACACAGTATCTTTATTTAAAAATAAATTAAAGAAATCCTTAAAATCAAAGCGCTTAGTAGGGGTTCAGCAGGATCAGGAGGCACCAGTCCTTGCTGGTGCTGAATTTATTGCCTGTGTTGAATGTCTGGACTGAATTGCCTTGTTTTCCCACAAATGGAGGTGCTCCTACCTAGTATTGGTTGGGCAGTGGGGAAAAGGGAACAGAGCTGTGTGTGCTGTCCCTGCTCTGTGGATAACTGAGGGAACCCAGAATTGTGAGGGCTGTCGGGCTGGATTAGGCTCAAGGCACAGGTAATCCAGTTCCTTGCTTTCTTCGATGGACCAGCACAGTGGGTTTCCAGGAGTCATTTTAAAAGCTGTATAGAACGTTTCAGAGGAAAAATTGTTTGTTTTATTTCCCCCTTTCCCCAAAATACTGCCCTGACTGCCATCCTTGCAGGGTCAGCTTTAAAAAAATCAGGAAGATTTTCAAGAGTCTCTGGAAGGCTGTGAGTGGGGTGGTGTAGACCCACAATGGGGTGTAGGGGCAAGTAGTTGAGGTTGTCACAGTACCCTGGGCTGTGGGAACAACCTGGGGAAGGCAGCTGGGGTCCCCTAGGGAAGTGGGAAAAGGTCAGAATGTGCTTTGCCAGAGTACCAGGGGTCTTTTGCTGCCTCTGTGTGTTTATGTGTGCAGTGTGCTTTGAATCATGAAAGCCTGGGATCTTTAGGTGTTGGACTTGGATGATTCTTGTGGGTCTCTTTCAACTCAGGATGTTCCATGATATTTTAAAGCAAAGGGCAGGGAAACCCAGGCAACAAATGTCCCTCAAAAGCAGCCAGGAAAACACTTGTGCAGGGGTCTCTTTCTGCAGGGATCTGTCTCCAGCAGAGGTCACGATGCTCAGAAATTATCTTTGCTCTGGGTTGTAGGTCCTAAAGTGGCCAACCTGGATCCCCAGGAGAGGGATATAAAACCAGTAACCCCAAAAATGAGATTCACTGGATTTCATCTGCCACTGGCCGCCAAATCATAGAATCACAGACTGGGTTAGGTTGGAAGACACCTTAAAGATCATCTCATTCCACCCCCTGCCATGCAGGGACACCTTCCACTATCCCAGGTGGCTCCAAGCCCCGTCCAACCTGGCCTTGGACATTTCCAGGGATGGGGCAGCCACAGCTTCTCTGGGCAGCCTGTGCCAGGGCCTCCCCACCCTCACAGGCAAGAATTTAATAATTCTAATCCGTCTAAATCCATTCTCCACTCAGCCTGTGTTTGTCCTTGGGATTGCCCCCGCCCAAGGAATTTGAAGGAATGCCTCCTGTAAGTCAAGAGGAGGGTGTGGGTACCTTGTGAATATCATGGGACTCAGCAAAGTGGATTCCAGCCAGAGCTCCCAGGGCTCCCAGAGCTTCTCCATGCTCCTCAGGCACTTCCCATCCCATTACTGGGGATTATCCCAACTCTAAGCCAAGTGAAAAGTGGGGAGATGAGCTCAGTGTGGCTGCTGGAGGATTTCCTGGATATTGATGAACACATCAGGAGGATGGGAATGGGATGGGTATTGTCTTCAGTGCCATTAATGCAGGGCTGGAGGATGAATCGATGGCCAGAGAAGACTGCCCAGGTTACTTTGTCTTCTCTTCGATTTAAGCACTGTACAATTAGTCCAGAGCTTGGAAATTATGCTATTAAACATTGTGCTGTCCCTTTTAATGGATGGCTACTGAGAGAACTTACTGGAAGACTTCCAGTACTCCTGTTTCCATAGGAAGTGTGCAAAAGGACAAGGGCTGCCCAGGATCCCACCTATTCACCCCAAATCAGCATCACCTCCACTGCTGCATCCCTAATATTTGGCTGAGCGCTTGAAAACCACGTGCCCTGTCCCACTTCCAAACCCTTCCAGTTCATCACTGTCCCTGCCACAGCAAGGGTTTCCTTTATTCCTGACCTAAATCTTCCTGCAGACAGTGTAAGCCCAAGATCATCCCCATCCCGTAATGAATATTCATCGTATTCTGCAGCACATAACGAAGGTCAGTGTTCTTTAATAAGAGAGAAGAAAGCCACACAGGAGGTCCATTTAATAACAGAGGTGGCTGGTACATAAGGCAGGGAGATGTTGTAATTAATATCACAAGGGTGGGAATGTGCTAAGGAAAACCCTGGCAAGCAGGAGGAAGGGATGCCGTGAAGTTTTAGCTTCAAGAAGTTAAAAAAAGCTTTGACTGAAGTTAATGGAAATTCTGCCTGCATAAGAAACACAGGTGGAAGGGAAAATCGGCTTATTTTAATCAAAGCGAGAGGGGAAAAAAACCAACGCTAATTTAAATCAGTCCAAGTGATTGCAGGCTTAATTCTCTCACCTTATTAGACTCTTCAATCCTAACCCTACAGTCCTAAGAGATCTCTTTACACAGGAGGCACAGGAATTTGATTTGGATGCACGCTGACCTCACAGTGATAGAGTGAGTCCATCCTCTGTCGGTGGGGCGGATTCCCAAGTAAATCTGCTGGGAAAGATGATTACATGACCCCATCCATGACCCCATCCTTTTCTGGAAGTGGGATGGGTGGGGAGGTTCCCCTCTCTCAGTGCTCTCAGGTCTGAGGTGCTGGATAATTGCTACAGATGGAAAAGGGAGGAGGAGGGTGCTTTGCTCCTGTTCTGAGCTGCAGGGAAAGGAGGGGTGGAGCATCTGTCCATGAGGAGAGGCTGGAAGAATTGGGATTGTTCAGCCTGGAGAAGGCTTTGGGGTGACCTGACTGGGGCCTTCCAGTACCTGAAGGGGCCCCAAGAGAGCTGGAGAGGGACTTTGGACAAGGGATGGAGTGACAGGAAAAGGGGGAATGGCTTCAGGTGGAAACAGAGCAGGTTTAGATTTGATATTAAGAAGAAACTTTTTCTTGTGAGGATGGTGAGGCCCTGGCACAGGTTGCCCAGAGAAGCTGTGGCTGCCTCTGGGTCCCTGGAAGTGTCCAAGGCCAGGTTGGACGAGGCTTGGAGCACCCTGGGCTAGTGGAAGGTGTCCCTGCCCATGACAGGGCTTAGAACAAGATGGTCTTTATCCCTTCCAATCCAAACCATTCCATGATTCTGTGATGGAGGTTAAAAAGGAGGATGGGGAAAGTCAATCAGGACATGTTTACTGCATTAAAAAAAAATTAATTCCCAAAACATCGTAATTAAAAAAAAACCAACCCAAACCTCACAGCTTTAGTTTTCTTTTCCTCCCTCCTGCAATTTTTATCTGCTCCAAAAGAAGAGAGAAGCAAGAAATAGGTGTTACTTTAGAAAGCCCTGATAAAAAGCCCTGATTTACCTCAGTTTTAATGGGGTTCAGCCAAAATTCCTATCAGGACATAAATGTGAACTCATTCCTTTCCTTCCTATTTCACTGTTTTCCATCCCAGAAGTGACACAGGCGGAGAGGTTGGAAGCAGCCAATTCCCATGAATAAATGGAGGAGAGACCCCATTTCATCCTGGCAGTCATTCCGGAAACGGGGCCAATTCATTAGGCAGAGATCTCCTCATCCCTGAGCAGAACAGCCTGTTCTGCCTGCCCCGAGTGCCTTCTGCTCTCCCAGCATCCGCAGAGGTTGCTGCTTGGAGAGGGACAGCCTTGGAATCCTACCCTGAGATATTTATATGGATTTGTGTGGGGGGAAAAAAAATAAAAGGCTGGGTTTTTTTGCAAAGTTTTAATTTTTTTACCCCTGCCATCCACATTCTTCCCCATCCACAGAAAGCATCCAGCCCTGGAGGATTCATCTAAAAAGAATGGTGTGTTTTGCAGTTATATTGTTTTTTCCTCTTTGGTTTGTTTTTGGGGTTATTTTAGGGATTGCTTCTCAACAGAAAAGCAAAACTAGCTCTGAGAAAAAAGACCCTTTAACCTCCCCTCATGCCAGTCCCTTTGCAGCCTCGGGTTGGGCTCTGCGCTGCCAGCCCCAGCCCCGCTGTGTCCCGCTGCCAGCAGTGGTACCCAGCCAGGAGGGACCAGGAAAACCGGGCTTGGAGAGTTCCCCAGTGACGGATTTTGCTGCCATCCCGTGGTCGCTGCCCTTTGAAGCCGCTGAACCGGTCTCAAGGCCTTGATGATGGAGCCTTGATGGGCTCCATCGGTCTGGCAGTGACCCCCCCCTCCAAAATAGGAGCTGGACAAACTCCCACCGAGCCAGCAGGGAGGGGTGAAAGCCAAGAGACAGGGACAGGGATTTCTCCTCCAATCTCCTCCTGAAACACAAGGACAGGTTGTGTAGGGGCAGGTGCTGAAAAGGTGCCTTAATCACCTTTAGGCATGAGAATGCCCGTGGGTTCCTGTTTTTGTCTGTAGGTAGCCCCAAACTTTTAAGGGATCATAGACCCATGGAATCTCCTGAGATGGAAGGGACCCACAAGGATCATCAAGTCCAACTCCTGCACAGGGCACCCCAACAATCCCACCCTGTCCTTTCAGGTCCTGTCAGTGATGGAGTTGTGCTCATCCGTTTCTCCCATGGCACTCCCAAGTCACTTAACCTTTCCTGGCTTTTCCTTTGCCTGCAGAGAGAACAAACATCCTGGGTTTAGTTTTATCCCTTCCCAACAAGAAAGACACTGAGGGGCTGGAGCATGTCCAGAGAAGGGAATGGAGCTGGGGAAGGGCCTGGAGCACCAGGAGTGGCTGAGGGAGCTGGGAAAGGGGCTCAGCCTGGAGAAAAGGAGGCTCAGGGGGGACCTTCTGGCTCTGCACAACTCCCTGACAGGAGGGGCAGCCGGGGGGGGTCGGGCTCTGCTCCCAGGGAACAGGGACAGGATGAGAGGAAACAGCCTCAAAAACCTCAAGGGGAGGTTTAGATTGGATATTTGGGAAAATTTCTTCCCCAAAAGGGTTGTCCAGCCCTGGCACAGCTGCCCAGGGCAGTGGTGGATTCCCCATCCCTGGAGGGATTTAAAAGCTGTGTGGATGTGGCACTTGGGGACATTGGTCAGTGGTGGCCTTGGCAGTGCTGGGGGAATGGTTGGATTCGTTGATCTTAGAGGGTTTTTTCAACCTTAACAATTCTGGGATTCTGAGATTCTGGGATTCTGTGATTGTGTGGTTCTGGGATTCTGTGCTTCAGTGGTTCTGTCTGTCTGCCCACCCTGGTGTGTCCCACTGCTTTAATGCATCAGGTCTTTGGTGTGAACCAAGCTGAGCCTTTCTCTCCTCAACACAGTCTGGATCAGAGGGAAGCAAAAAAATGTACCAGGACCTGGAGGAGAGCAGCCACTGCCACCTCCTGGCTCATGGGGTGACTTAAACAGCTCCATGATTCTGGCCCAGGTCCCTTAAATGAGCTCTTGGCTGGATCCCAGCATGGACCAGGAGCTCTCACACCCAACAGCCCTGTGCAACCCACGCCGAGTGAGGGATTTCTGGGTTCTAACTATCAGTGAACTACCCAAGGCTTCTTTTCATCGAGACCATGACCTTTCCTCATACATTTCAACCCCCTGAACCCCTAAATCAGGCTGAAACATCCCCGGGGGTTCTGATTCCCTGGCTCCAGCACTGCCACTGAAGTGTCTGGGCAATCATTTTCCAGTCGGTGCTTGAGTGGCTGGTGTGGATTTAGTGTGTCAGAGCAGAGACTCCACAAAAAGCAACATTTCCTGCATGCAGCACCATATTTCAGCATCGAGGATAATTCTGTATTCCCATCTGCTTTATTTTAAGCAGCTCCAGGGATGGAAAGAGCCACCTTAAGAAAATACAGCCAGTGCTATCCTGCTCCAGCCGCCCACGGGCTGACAGATTAAATCTCGTTTGCTTGTGCCAGAGTCTTGCTCACTTGTTTGTCATTATCTGGAGTTTTGTTAGGCCGTGTTAAAAAACAAAATCAGCAAAACAAAAGTTTTTTTATTTTTTTTAACTTTTTTTCTTTTTTTTTTTAATAAAAATAGAAGCTATATCAGGGATGGAGAAAAGTGCAGGCACACTCTTGGAGAGCAGCAGTGATCTGGTCCTGCCAAGGATGTGTGGATGGGAAGCTCTGGAAGACTGACAGGAGGAACTTCTGGCCATGCCTCACCTTGGATACTCACCCATCCCCACAGCCTGTCTCCAGGGCTTGCATGGCCACCTCCACTTCTAATGGCATTTTTAAAAATTCTTTCCAAAATTTGCTGTTGTCTGTGGAGTTCTCTTATCATGCACATCTTCTTCCACCCACGCTGGACACCAAAGCTACAGTATCACAGTGAATTACATCTTTCTCCATTCAAATTCAAGTGGAAGAAATCCTGTGAAGAGCTGAGCAGACACATTTTGCCACCCTACATCAGCTTTCCATGCTGGATTCACATTCCCCCTTCTTCCCCCTTTTTCTCCTCCCTTTCTGTTTTTTTTTCTTCTTGCTTCACATCCTGATCCAATCAGGTGGACTGAACTTCATTACTTGGGAAGTCACCACTTCCCAGACCATGGAATCACAGAATCCTGGAACGGTTTGGGTTGGAGGAGATCATAAAGATCATCCAATTCCAACTCCCTGCCATGGGCAGGGACGCCTTCCACTAGCCCAGGTGGCTCCAAGTCCCGTTCAGCTTGGCCTTGGACACTTCCAAGGATCCAGGGGCAGCCACAGCTTCTCTGGGCAACCTGTGCCAGGACCTCCCCACCCTCACAGGGAAATATTTTTCCCAATATCCAAACTAAACCTACCTGTTTTCAGTGTGAAGTACCAGCTTTTCATAACCTCACCATTTGCCGCGGTATTTTTGACTGTATTTTCTAAAAATATTCGGGCCAGAAGAGCCCAAATGTTCCTGTAGCTCATGCAGACCAGCCTGGACCCAATCCTCTGGGATCTGTGCGGTCGTCTGAGTGGTGAAGTGCCCGTGGGAAGTGCAGCTGTGTCCCAAAGCACAGCCAGTGTCCCCTCTGTGGCTGCAGGAGAGGTGACAAACTGGTAGGGAAAAGGTGAAGGTCTAAGGTGGATCCAAATTGTGTCTACAACACCTAAAGGAGGGTTGTAGAGAAGATGGACTCTTGGAAGTGCACAGGGAAAGACATGAGGTGACAAATCCAGTGAGATGCAAGAGGAAAGTTTCCACTGTGAGAGTGGTCAAACATAGGAAAAGGGGGATCAGAGGGGCTGTGGATTCTCCATCCTTGGAGATACTCAAAATTCTGCTGGACATAATCAAGGGCAATAGACTGGTGTTAGAAGAGGACTCATCTTTGATCCAAAAGTTGAACTGGAGGCCTCCAAAACCCTCCTCCCACCTCAATTATTCTGCAGTATCAACACATGGAACGAATGGAGGCACGTATAATCATTCACATCAAATTGCTTGCAAAGGAAGGCAAGGAAGGGGGTGTCCAGCACTGGAACAGGCTGCCCAAGGCAGCGGTGGAGTCACCATCCCTGGAAGTGTTCCAAAACCGCGTGGATGCGGCACTTGAGGACGTGGATTAGTGGTGAACGTGGTGGTGGTGCTGAGGTGGCTTAGTGATCTTAGAGATCTTTACCAGCCTTAATGATTGTGTGATTCTGTGCCTCCATGGTGAATTTTCCTACCCAGATCTAAGCCTGGGTGACCTTCTCAGGGGCATGGGGTGAGTTTCTGGCAGGGCTGGCCATGGAATCCAGGCATCAGAATTCCAGAGGGCTGAAATTCCACCAGATGTTCTATAGGATAGACAATTTAGATCAAAAGCAAGGCCAGTTTTAAGACCATATAACTGCCTGTGGTACATAAGCCTCTGTGGCACAGTTTTTAAATCATCCTTTTTTTACTAAAGGGAAAGAAAAATCCACAAGAAAAATCAGCTTTTCCTTTTTCACCCCTCCCAAAGAAACCTCACCAAAATGATAGCGAACAACCCGCACAGAATTTAAGAGGTGGAGTTGCACTTCTCTCCAGTTTTGTGGGTAATAAATGAGAGCAAATAGCTTGGAGGACCTGGGAGAGTTACACTTTTATCACCAGGAATGGAAGGGAGAAGGGACAAACGCAGCCTCTGGATAGACTCAAGCACGGAGCATCTTGTTTTGCCTTCACGGCCCATTGCAGTGTCATTACATGGACTCAAGTAAATTGCCCAACAATCAGGACGTGCCTTCTCCCGACCTCTGGGGACCGAAGACAATGAAAGCTCCAGTACTTGAATCAGGCTGGAATGAGGAGATTGATGTTTTTGGGAAGAATTGCTGACTGCAGCTTGGACCGCTCTGCCAGGAGCTGGGTTTAAGGGCTGGGCTTTGCCAGGGCTGCTCCTCTCCAAATGGTTTTCCCATGGAGAGGCTTTGCTGGGAGCAAACGTCTTCCAGCATCCTTCTGCTCTTGGCTGGAGCAATTCCACTGGAAATAACCTCCCTGGCCATGCTGGTGGGTGGAAAGAGGTTTTTTCCCATGCGTAAGAATGCTGGAGGAAACTGCCAGAAAACAGCTTTGATTTTTAAAATTTGCTTCCTTTTTAAAAACATTTTTATAATTTTCGTGAACACAGACTTGTGGTTCCAGTTATACCAACAGTGAATCCTTGACTCTACGTACAGAATAGAATCATTTAGGTTGGAAAAGCCCTCCAAGATCACTGAGTCCAAGCATTAACCCAGCACTGCCAAGGCCGCCACTTAAACACATCTCTATAAAAATAAGGGGTGTTTCCACTTTGCCCATATAAAGTATTTTCAGTGCAATTCCATTAAATCTGTGTCTTCAGTGATTTCGCCTGATTTGCACCTTTCTCCATTGTCAGAAATGGTTTTTCCCCACCCTGTCCCAGGCTGTTGTGCCATCTGGATGCGTGGCCACGGCTCCCACACCAAGGGTGGGCCCATCCCAGCTGCAGCTAAACCTGAATGTCCCAAACCTCCCCAAAGCCATGCAGCCACCACTGCTGGGATGTTCATCCTACCTGGAAGAGGCTCTGGACAACCAGCTCTGACCTTCAAGTTGACCAGAAGGGTTGGGACTAAAGACCTCAGAGGTCCTTCCCAAACTCAGTCCTTCAATAATTGTGAAGGTGACCTTGGAAATGGAAGAACACCCCTGAGTCAAGGATATGAAGGAAAAAAACCCACACAGACTTGCATTTAAATCCCTTTGAACTTCTCCAAGATCAGCCAGAAGCTCTGATTTGATTTGATTTGATTTGACTTCTTTTTTTTCCTCATTTTGCAGCCTTGACTTGAACTGAACTAAAACCCGTGGAACTGTTAATTGAAAACTGAATGTCAACAGCAGTTCAGCGCAGAAAGAGTTTCAATTAGAAGCAATCTCTTCTTGCCATCCAAATTAATATTTTCCCTCCTGGCTAAATTTTAAGTGAAGCACAAAGTGGTTGCTTGTCAATGCGTTAATGGGATCTGAGCTATTGTGTGGGAAAACTTCCTTTCTCTGAGAGGCCAAGGAGCTTTTCATTTTTCGGGGCTGAAAGCAGAGGAATGGGGTTTTTGGTGTGATGTGGCTGATTTGCTCTTTTCTTCTGGGCTGTGTGGGTGAGGAGGGAGGTGTGATGAAGAGCACTACCCAAAAATCAGGGCTGGGTGGGGTGGGAGTCAGCGTTTCTCACTTGCTGCCCTTCCTGGACCTCCATCCACTCCTCTCCAGGTCAGAGCTCAGCCTGGCTCTGGTATTTATCCAGGGTGAGTGGGGATAACATGGCCAGAAGGTCCCCAGGTGCCCTCAGGAAGCTTCAGCTGGGTTTTTGGCCAGTTGATGCTGCCTGACCCACGTGTGTGGGACACCCAAGGGCACGAATTCTGTAGGGTTCCAGAGGAGGGGAGCAGAGGAGAAAGAGCTGCTGAGAGGGTGCTGAGAGATGTAAGAGGGGAGCTGGGTCTGGGGGTGTGGGGAAGGCACCATCAAACCTGGTGACATCTCCTGGGAAAGGGGAGCTTCTTGCAGCAGGAAGGGTTTGGATCACGGTCCCTGCTGCAATCCAGGATGGAGACCATGTGAGAGAGAGTAAGCTGCATTCAGGATGAGAAGAAACAGCCTCAAGCTGTGCCAGGGCAGGTTTAAGTTGGATATTAGGGAAAAATTCTTTACAGAAATCATTGTCCAGCCCTGGCACAGTCTGCCCAGGGCAGTGGTGTAGCAAGATCTGTAATTAAATCATCCTCACAGCTTCCAAAGATCTAGCCTTGCATCCTGCTCCCTCCAGAGCCAGCCTGGCTGGCCTTGCATCAATCCCTTCTCCTCTTGGTCCCCAGACACAGCGAGGACGTAACAGGGTGTCGCCTTCCCAGCTCAGTCTGAAAGCCTCTAATGAAGCATGTGGGTGATAAGGAGCATTCCCAGATTTATTTTCCTGAAAAGGTGTCTAAAACACCCTAAAAGGAAGTGGTAAAAAGCGACAGCTGATGAATAAACTGCTCCTCATCACTGGGAAATGGAGAAGATGCTCTGCCTGCTGTTTAAGGGCTTCCACGTAAAAAGCATTTGGGAGAAGGTTGTGGGGGCTGCGTCTCTGTGAGGTGTTCAAAAACAGGAGATCATTTTGGGAACCAACCCACTGAATGCTCCTTTGTGCACCAGCTCCCCTCCCTGCTTTGTTTTCTGAGCAGCACCAAAATGCTCTTTAACATGAAATAAGGGTGTGAGGTTCGTATCAGTGCTGCTCCCAGGCGAGCAAAAGGGATTTGAAGGCACTCTCAGCTGTGTTAAGACCTCCTTTTTCATGTTTTAACTAATTCTGTTTAACCATTAACAGGGACATGGGGCTGCTGATGGCTCCTACAGGTCCCGGGGCTGAACTCCCAGGGAGGAACAGACCAAGGCTGAGGAGCCTCCAGCCCCACATCCCATCCTCCCTCCATCTCCAGCTGGGTTTTGTTCTGTGTGCAGTGTGTGGCTGCTCTGCTCTGTGTTTTCTGGGCAGATGTGCTCAGCATGCTCAGATCTGCTGTGGCTCTGGGCTTCCGGACTCGTGTTTGTGTGGGGACAGCCCCAAACACAGGGAATAGCCAGGGTTTGTGTGGCTACACCAGTCCTGGGAGCACCAGTGTTGGCCAAAAGAGCTGCTTGCCATCGTGGGAGCCTGTCTGGGGTGCACAGGGCAGCCAGAAGTCAGAATTGCTGTGCTATAAATGTGTGATCTGGTATTTTTTTTCCTCTTTTTGGTGAAAGGAAATCGCTTGGGATTGGGACGATGCGGGAGCTTGAGCTGAAACTTGTACGCAGTGCCCAGTCCTGTTGCTTTTTGTTGTGCAGAGTGAAGGGATTTCTAACACTGGGGAAATGTGGCAGCAAGCGTCATTATCTGGCACTTCTAACAGTTTATTTATTTATTTATTTGTTTGTTTATATCCATTAACCCTTTCATAACAAGTGGGAACAGCATTTCCTATCTCCCTCTGTTTGGTCATCTCTAAAATGGGGAGATTGCACCGACAGCTTCCCTCACAGGTCTTGAGATCCTGCAGAGGATGGGCTACCCCAAGAATCCCCCCCCTTTTTCTGAGCTGGTCTCTGTTCTAGTTTTATGTTTGGATTCTTTTTCTCCTTCTTTACTTCAAAGGTGTTGAGGAGATGAGCCAGGCGTAACCGACTGAGATTTATCTCTGCGTGCATTCAGCACCACCCATAAATCACTCCCGAGGTAGGTAAAGCATTAAGAACAGGATCATTTCCATTTTATTTTGCTACAAAGCCTCCTGGAAGAGTCGTGGCAGGTTGCCTTTGTGCTGAAAGACGCAGTGAAGTTGATAAAGAAATTCCACGAAGAGCTGATGTCAAGAGAAAATCTTCACGAGACAGATGGGACTTGGAGCACGGAATGTGGATAAATGATACCAGCAAAGTTCAAAAGCAGCTTCAACAGTTGCTGCTCGTCCTGTGGCTCGTAAAGAGAATGATGATTGCTCTGGATGGTACCCCTGAGCCGTGTTTGTCATGGTAGAGCTCAGGCTGGTGTTTGGCACATTGGTGTGGGCAGGAAATGATGGGGGACTGGGCAGCCGTTCCCTGGTCCTTGGTGTTGATCTAACCTGAGCCCCTCTGTGGGCAGGATTTACAGGGCTCTGCCTGTTAATCAAGGGAGATATTTCTGCCCGTTGTTTTGGGCGAGATTCAGCAGGTTTGTGTCCATCTGTCCGGTATTATCCTGGTGTGATCCATCCAGCGTGTGCAGACACCAGTCTAGGAGCAGCGTGGCGGAAGAGGGAAACAGACCTTGTGCAGCAGACTTGGGCTTTCCCGGACTCTGAATTTGCACAGAGCAAAGGATTCTCCCTGCCAATCCAGGCAGGCAATTCCCTCCATTCCCAGTAACTTCCCATCAACTCGCAGCACCCTCTGTGTTCTGGTTTGCAAACAGGTTTGTTAACGAAAGGATGTGGGAGACCTTCCCCTCTGAAATCCTTGTTAAATGTCCAAGGAAGTGTCCAAGGCCAGGTCAGACAGGGCTTGGAGCAACCTGGGCTAGTGGAAGGTGTTCCTGCCCATGGCAGGGGATGGAACTGGGTGGTCTTTAATGTCCCTTCCAACCCAAACCATTCCATGGTTCTATGCGCGTAAAATTGAATTAAAATAGTACAACACTTGTTCAGGGAAAAAGAAGCCAACAACCAACCCAAACCCTCTCATTTTTATGTTTTTCAGGATTCTCACTTCCTTACAACCTTGGCAGGACAGCAAGATATGATCCAGCTGATGATTCACAGCTCTCAGGTGCTCCCAGCACAGCAGTTCTGTCACAGGACCAGGGTCACAGAGGTGTCACAAAATCAGTGACTCCTTTGACTGAGCTGCTGTTGGTCCTTCCAATACCTAAAGGGACTCCAAGAGAGCTGGAGAGGGACTTTGGGCAAGGACATGGAGTGACAGGACAGGAGGAATGGCTTCACACTGACTGAGGGAAGATTTAGATTAGATATTGGAAAGAAAAAAAGATTGGTGTCTAAGTCCAATTCATCTTCTAGAGGCACCCCGTGACCTGCTATGAGCAAAGCTACTCACCAGGCTTCCTTGGGGACATTCAGGAGCCCAGGGCACGGGACAAGAAATGGGCTGAGAGGGCTCTGCCGTGGCAACTCCACTGAGTGACCACAGTGGTGTGTCCTGGGAAAGTCACTGCCCCAAACTTTGCAGCTCTTACACGGTCCTGAAGCCACCCACTGTGGGCTACTGTCCAGCATGGGTTTAGACAGACCTTTGCTTGCACAGGGGAGGGTTAGGTTGGATATTAGGAAGAATTTCTTCACTGGAAAGGTGCAGGCTGTCCAGGGCAGTGGTGGAGTCCCCATCCCTGGAGGGATTTAAAAGATGTGTGAGTGTGGCCCTTGGGGACATGGTTTAAGAGTGGCCTTGGCAGTGCTGATTGGACTGGATGATCTTAGAGGGTTTTTCCAGCCTAAATGATTCTCTGATTCTGATGTCTGGACTTGCCTGCGGTGGATCAGCTCTTGCCAGAGGTGTGCAGAGCTCTCAACAGCCCTGCCCATCTCCTGGCTCTGAGCAAGACAAGAGAGACCAAACGTGGTCAGCCCCTCCCAGGAAACTCCCTGGCTGATATCCCAGGCAACTTTCAGCCCTGTTTTATTCTAAGCACTCGTGAGCCTTTCAGTCATAGTGATATGCCATCAAATTTTGATGTCTAACGAAGGAACAATCATCTCTTCCCTTCCCTTTCAGAGCAGCTGAGGCTTTCAGTAACATTATCCTGCCGTGTTTTGACATCTGGCTTGTCAGCAAGAACATTATCTCCCCCAATATGTTTTTTCCATGAGCAAAACTTTGACATCAATTCCCTGGCAGGCTGGAGAGATCCTGCTGCGTGCAACACCTCCTGCTCCCAGATAGTAAACACGCTCCCAGACACAGGGCTTGGAGCCTCTGTGCCAGTCCCAGACAAACTGAGATGCGAAATCTTGCACCGAGCAACCACCCTTGGACTGTGCCGTAAATCCCAGGAATCTTGATGGTCCCTCTTTGGTGCAGGCTCTGGGGACAGGGTGATTTCTTTGTGTCACCACCACCATCACCAGTGTGGGGTCTTGTCAAGGTTGAGACACCCACACCAGTGCCCGCAGTGCAGGAGTGTGTTTTGGTGGCCTGATCATTGTGCCAGAAGCCACCTGAGGTGCCCTCAGGAATATGGGAGGCTGTCAGGTGTGGTGCAGGTGGGAAAGGTGGGATTTCCACCTCTGATTGCACATCCAGACCCAGTTGCCATCTCCGAGCCTTGCTGTTGGCCAGTTTTTAATCAGTGATTTTCAACCTCTGTGGATGCAGGGGTGGCCCTGGGATATTTCCCACCCTGGGATGGACCACCAGTAGAAGACCAGCTTGCTGCTCACTTGTCCTTCCGCCTTCTTTTCCACAAAATTGTTCAGGAACAGTGTGTACCGCCTCCACATCTTCCCACCTCGCCATCTCCCTGCCATGGTGGCATTTCTGGGACTTGCAGCCATCCGCCTCCCCCCTGGCAGCAGTGCTGCTGCCAGGAAGGGTTTAACGTCTCCAGTGACTTCCACGGACTCCCAGAGCGCTCCTGGCCCCCTTCCACCCCTCTCTGCACCTTGGGCCAAGTGCAGCTGAGTTGGCATCTTTGGTCCGTTGCCACTTTATCCTGGAAGGCCTCGGCAGCGCTGGGATTTGCCAAGAACAGGGATCTCAGGAGCGTCTCTGCCAAGCCCAGATGGTGCTTCTGCTTCCCTTCTCCTTCAGGCTCCTCTCCATGCCCTGGCCAGCACACAGGGTGGGTGTCTCCAAATCCCAGTTTGAAGATTATTGGGGGTTCAGGCTAAACCTCCACATCTTTCTGCCCAAAGGCCAGCAGGGGTTAGAGCTGTGGTCAGTCCTGTCCCATGGCAATCCTGTCCCCTTTCCCATCAGTCTGGACATTTCCCCTATGTCTGATTGCTGGGGGAAACCCTTTCTCACTTGGGAGTGTAGATACTTTGGGGAGAATTTCAGGGCCATCTCTCATAGAATCCCAGAGTGGTTTGGGTTGGAAGGGACATTAAAGGTCATCCAGTGACCTGAATTTAAGGATGATGAGGCCCTGGCACAGGTTCTCCAGAGAAGCTGTGGCTGCCCCATCCCTGGAAGTGTCCAAGGCCAGGTTGGATGGGGCTTGGAGCCACCTGGGATGGTGGAAGGTGTCCCTGCCCACGGCAGTGGGTGGCACTGGATGTTCTTTAAGGTCCCTTCCAGCCAAAACCATTCCATGATTCCATGATTCCAAGATGCCTGTTGGGAAGGAGGATGCGTGGGGCCAGCTGTGTGTTCCACCCCTGTGTCTCGTTGCCCTCCAGCGTTCCCAGCCAGGGATATTTTGTTCTGTCTGAAGCTTCTCCCACTCAGCAGCCCGGAGTGTTTTCTCCTCCTAACGAGATGTGAAGGCAGGCAGGCCCTTTGCTGGTGCACACAGCTATTTTTGGCTGCAGGAGGACTGACTGTAGCTCCTTCTAATTGCATAAGCATTTGTATAATTCATTGGCACTGGATTTCCTCGCCGGGAGCCCGGGCATGCGGAATGTGAAAGGACTTGTGCGTTTCCTCTCCGTCCTTTCTTTCCTCTCCAGCAACTGTTCTGCAGGCGATGGGTTTAGTGCCAGGTCAAATCCCCTCTGCTGGCAGGAAACACTCTGTTTCATCCCTTTCCCAGTTCCTTGAGGAGTTCAGGGCAAACCCGGGAGGATCTGAGAAAGTATTTCCTCCCACAGACTGCAGAGCGCACATGCCTGGGAGCGGCGGATCGGGAGCTGGAAACCAGGCAGCCGAACAAACTCCCAGGGAAGAGCTTCTGAAATGGCACGGGTGGGTTTGGTGCTGGGAATGACTCACGCATCCGAAGCTTTGGGATCTCCAAACAACCCTGAGAAACAAACCCGTGGCCACCCCTCCCTCCTTGGTGGCACAGGCTGGGGACACATGGTACCCAGGGATGCAGAGGAAGGGTGGCTCTGGGGAGACCCGATTTTGTGGCCTTTCAACACTTAAAGGGGGCTCCTAAGAGAGGTGGGGACAGACCTTTAGTTGGCTCTGTAGCAACAGAACGAGGGCTGATGGTTTTAAACTAAAAAGAGGAGAGATTTAGATGAGGTATTAGGATGAAATTTTTTACAGTGAGGATGCTAAAACATTGGTGCAAGTTGCCCAGAGGAGTTCCCATCTCTGGGAACATTCCAGGCCAGGTTGGACGAGGCTTGGAGCAACCTGTGATAGTGGAAGGTGTCCCTGCCTGTGGCAGGGGGGTGGGACAAGATGAGCTTTAAAGTCCCTTCCAACCCAAACCATTCCATGACTCTATGATTTTATGATTCTGTGACTTTGTGAATGCTGGAGAGGCTTTTGAGGAGGAAAATGTAAATCTTCCCCTGGGGAACATGTGAAACATGAATGCTCTTCACAAGCTGGAGTCTGGCTCACGATGATCATCCCCTGTGAGTGGTGCTGCCTGGAAGGGCTCTCATCTCCTTAAGATCATCCCTTTGCTGGATATTTTCACCCCATTCCATTGAAAAGTGGTCAACAGGTGGCAAAGATCAAAGCAGAGGAGAAAGGAGTGACCCAGACAGCTCTCCTTCCCTTAGGAACCTGGAAAAAGAGATTAAATGATAATAAAGCAGGGATTAGTGATCATTAGCCCTGCTGTCAGCACCCAGCAGGAGAGCACCCAGCCTGCATCCTGCGAGAGGCATCGGCTCGTGTGGGCTGGAGGCACGCCTGGAGCTAAAACGAGCTCTGCAGCTGCTGCCACCGGGATATTTTCGGTGACGAATGGAGACTGGCTGTGAGTGCATCGAGATGCGGCGTTTCATTAACGCAGGGGCTCCGCTGCCTCCCCTTCCCTCATCACCTGTGCCCGGGACGCGGTGGCGGCAAAGCCAAGGTTAACAAAAACTCGGGTTTAACACCTCCAAAGTGATGGGATTGCCTAAGACAATCCACAACAGACTTAAACCTGAAACAGGGCTCTGGGCAGGCTTTGTGCTGGAGCTGAGACAAAATCCACGCAAGCACTGACTTGCTTCACGACAAAAGAGTTCAAAGTGTTCACTTTCTTTTAAAAAGTAAAAGTTTTCCAAATCCCAGAGCATTGTATTTTTAGGCATCTGAGGCAAATAATTGCTGTGGAAGAGGAGACTTGCTGGCTTCGTGACAGGGGAAAAAATACCTGCCTCTCTTGCCAGCTGCCTCCTTCTAACAATGCTCCGTGTTGTGCTGGGGGACCTGAGCCTCCTCCAACCCGAAAGATTCTCATCAGTGGCTTAATTACACCTGGATCGTGGTCATTTGTGTCCCTGGTTTTTCACACTTGAAACCGTAATGTCTATTTTAATTTTTAAAATGTTTATTTTAATTTAATTTTAAAAGTCCATTTGAAATTTTTTACATTTAATATTCAAATGCTCACGCTGTTGCTGGAAACACCCTCCAAAGCTGGAAGATGGTTCATGGAATAAAAGGAGATTTATTTATTGAAGGCTCTACACTTGGAGGTGAAAAGGTTCCTCTGAACTTGCCAGGCACCAGAACACAGCAGCTGTGTAAATATCTAAGAAGACTTGAAGGGAATTGCATCTTTAACCTTCTTTTTGCCACCCCTGGGCTGACTTCACCCCCCAGCTGGGAGATCTTGAGTCCTTTAGTGGCTGCAGTGCTTGAGCGGTGGAATTTGTCCTCTCCATTGGGATTCTGCTGATTTCCCCTTGGAGTTTGGTTGAGGTCAGAGCAGAGGAGCTGGTTGAGGTTGAGCCCAGAGGAGCTGGCTGTGCCTCGGTGTGATGTCCCACGCAACAACTCGTCACCTCAGCTGAAAATGTTGCTTTCTTCCAACTGTTTCTGCCTGTTGCTGGAGATAAGCAGATGGGAATGTGTCTCCCTGCATGGTGTTTCTCCCTTCCCTGCTCCCTGGACTCATGGATCTTGCCAGACAGCAGGTGCTGGATGCTGAAAACAGCCACAGGTACAAGTAAACAAGCCCTGATCACACACTGACATTATCTCTCCTGTTTACCATGGACCTGTCCTGCCTTGAAGTCAGTCTGGGTTTAAACTGAGAGAGAATGGGTTAAATGGGATACGGGGATGGAAATCTTCCCTGTGAGGGTGGTGAGGCACAGAGTGCCCAGAAAAGCTGTGGCTGCCCCTGGATCCCTGGCAGTGTCCAAGGCCAGGTTGGAGCCACCTGGGCTAGTGGGAGGTGTCCCTGACCAAGGACAGGAGGCTTGGAACTGGAATGTCTTGAAGGTCCTTTCCAACCCAAACCATTCTGGAATTCTGTGATTTTATTTTGATCACTGCCTTGGCCCTACCTCCACCCACCTCGTGTCCTGCAGCTCATCCCAAAGCTCCCTGCCTTCTCTTTTTTATCTGATAGGAGTTGGATTTTCCTGGAATGGGTTTTAAGGAAGCTCACCTCCCATCTCAGGCTGGTCCTCGCACCGCTGTGGGAGGAAGGAAGAGCAGATGCTCAGATAAGGAGCAGGGAATTGCAGGGATCCTTGCTGCCAGTTTTCCCGTGCCTGCAGCCTGGATGCAGGGGAATCAGTCCCTTCCCTTTGGCACTTGGATCCTTTGACTCTGGCTACCCCAGATTCCCTTGGGATTCCCTTGAGATGAATAAAGCATTGTGCTTTCAGGGTAGCTTTCAGACAGGATAAGTGTTAAAAGTCAGGTTTACCTGTCCAGAGGTGTCAGGGGGATGTTAAGACACAAACTCAGCTTAGCTGAGGGGGGCTAAAACTCCAGCTGAATTTTTGGATGCCCCAGTGGATATAAATAGGCTTTCCTGGAATCTGAAGAAGGCGTAGACAAACCTATAGGTTGGTACAGGAAATTCCTGTATACAGGGAAGTACAGGAAATCCCGGAGCAAAGACAAAACAACTCATGGGAGGAGCAAACAAGGAGAAATGAGCAGCCACTTTCTCCCTAGGCTGGGGTTTTATCCTCAATTCTTTTATTTGCAAGCTTGTGATATTTCAAGGCCACTTGGTGAAATTTGTGAGGAAGATGAGAAAATCCTGGAAAGCCCAGGATCTGTTCTGCCGTGTCTCTGCTTTGCCCTTGCTTCAGTGAGTGCCACGTATTTTGGGAATACCCTCTCTGGGAGATGTGCTGGGAGCCTCAAATTGGGTGGAAGGTGATGCAAATTGACGCACTTCTACCCATGGAGAACTTCTGAAAGCAGTGCAAGCTCTGAGGGAGGAAGGGAAGGCAAAGATGCAGCTGCTGCTGAGCACAGTGACGATGTTTTGATCTGCAGCAGTGCTCAGAGGCACGGTGGTGACATGAGGGAGCAGACGCGGAGCACAGGACGGGCAGCACAAAGTGCTCTACTCACTGAGGGGCAGCTTCACCTGGAATAATTCTTCTTCCCGTGGAAATGGGCTTTACAGGGACTGGAAAGGGCTCGTTCCTGTGTGGGTGAGGTGTTACAGGAGGGGAGGTTGGAGGTGGGAATTACTGTGCACCAGGAGAGTGTAAAGTTTCTGTGATCTGGCCCAGCTGTGATGGGGCTCCTCAGGGAATACCCTGCAGTGACACCTTTGTTGTGTATTTTTATACCAATTTGTGGCTTTTTTAAGGAGGATGAGATGTCCTGTTGACTTTGAGGCACTCAGATGGTGAAGGGCTTTGTCTGTGGGCAGCTCTGCTAAAAAGTGGTGGCCTCTCTCTCTGTGGCCCATATCATCCCACTGTAGAATCAGAGAATTCCTTGGTTTGGAAAAGAGCTCCAAAATCAACCATTCCCCCAGCACTTCCAAGGCCACCACTACCTCATGTCCCCAAGTGCCACATCCACATGGCTTTTAAATCCCTCCAGGGGCAGCTGTGCCAGGGTTGGACAACCCTTCCCATGAAGAAATTTCCCTTAATATCCAATCTAATCCTCCCCTGGCACTACTTGAGGCCGTTTCCTCTCATCCTGTCCCTTGTTCCCTGGGAGCAGAGCCCGACCCCCACCTGTCTCCACCCTCCTATCACGGAGTTGTGGACAGCAAGAAGACTCTTCCAGGGCTTTGAACACTTCCCATGCCCTATCCAAAAGCATGGAGGCACGGGAACACGCTGGCCTCTCCAGCAGCCAGGCCCTGTGGGCTCTGCAAACACAGGCAGGGTGTCAGCAGGACATGGTCAGCATTCCCTTGTCTGTTTGATGTCCCTGCAGGAGAATGAACAAATCTGTGGAAATCCTTCGTGCTGGATGGCAAAGTGAAGAGGAGAAAATAAAAGAGATGTCCAAAGCCACTGTAACGAGCTTTCTAGGGCTGAGCTGAGGGACAGTCAGAGATAATCCATCCAGGCAGGTTCTGATCTGGTTGTTTTATTAATAATACCTTTGCTAATTAACTGTGGTTCGTTTCCCTGCCTTGTCTGTGGACACATCTAACAGTGCATTAGCAAACTCTCCAGCTTAATTAATCCTCCTGTTTAAAGAGAGCAGAGCAAGGCTTGGCTGGCTCACCAGCCACAGGGGAAATGTGGTCAGAGCATCATCCAAGAGGATGGGAGGGAAATGCTTCCATGGAAAGTCCTTCTATCCACCAGGTGCAAAGCTGACAGAGAGAGGTGTTCTTGCATCCAAAAGACACAGCCTGATCCATGTCCAAACAGAGGCTTTATGCATATTTCACACAGGAGGATGTACCTTCCAGGGAGGACAAGGTTTTATTAAGTGCTGGAGGGGTTTTTTTTGTTTCTGGGAAGCCGAGTACTCCCAGTTGTCAGGAGAAAAGCGGCGATCCCAGCTCCGTGTCCCTTCTCCCTCCTCCTGTCCCTGCTCCCCCTTCCCGTGCTCTGTGAACTGCCACCTGCAGCCCGGGACAGCCTGGCCTCAGATGAACGCCAGGGAAAGACTCTTACATAAACCTCTTCATCCATAATGGATGAACAGCATCAAAATTCAACGGCAGCCTCCGGAGCCTTTCCGGTGCCTCGCCTACAAATTTCTCCGAGAGGCTGGAAAACCTCGATTTAGCACTGCACAGTGATTAGAGAGGAACCCGGGAATTCTGGCTCCCTCCTGCCTAGGGAGTCTCCATCCTCAAAGGGTCTTTTAATGTAATCAAGGCCTTTTTTAAACAGGAAAATGATGTTTTGGCTTGGGCATGCAAAAGTCCAGAGCTGGGCTCGTTCAGCCCTGGAGAGTTGGGATGTGGGATGGCAGCTGGGAATGGTGGTGCAAATAAAACCACCAGTGGCAGGAGATCCTGGCACCTTCCCCTGGGTTCTCAGCTGTTGTCTGGTCACACAAAGGCACTTCCAGGCCTGAAATGTCCCTTTAAGATTTCTGGTGAGGTGTGGGAGTGGAGGAGGACAGGAATTTCAGTGCTTTCATCTGGAATTGCTCAACTTTGACAGCAGTGTGGAGAATCCCTGATTTTTCCCACCTTTAGGTCTCTCTTTGCTGGTCAAGGTTTGCAGGTGGAGGTGGAATCTTCTGTTAAACCAACTGGGAAAGAAATCAGACAAGTTTTAGGGTTAATGTTGGGGGTTGAAATAGAACCAGCAGATCTCCAGACTGAGACTGTTTGTCTGGGGAGAGGTTTGTGCCTCTGGAGGAGCAGGTAATTGGCACCAATGGAGGGGAAAGGAAAAAAAAGGGATAATAGATGAAAGAAAAAGGATAATAGATGGGAAGGAGATTATAATGAAGCATAATCATAAGAGTTTGTAACATTTGGTTGCCAGAAGTTTTGAATTTTAGTTCCTGAGTTCCTTTGCACCAAGCAGGGGGAAGGGCAAATATATCCCTGTAAAATCCATCAAGACAAGACAGGGAATCACAGAATGGTTTGGGATGGAAGGGACTTTAAAGATCATCTTTTCCACCCCTCTGCCATGGGCAGGGACACCTTCCCCTATCCCAGGTTGCTCCTAGCCCCATCCAACCTGGCCTTGGACACTTCCAGGGATCCAGGGGCAGCCACAGCTGCTCTGGGCACCCTGTGCCAGGGCCTCCCCCCCCTCACAGCCAGGAATTCCTTCCCAATATCCCATCTATCCCTGCCCTCTGGCAGTGGGAAAACATTCCCCCTTGTCCTGTCCCTCCATCCCTTGTCCCAAGTCCCTCTCCAGCTCTCCTGGAGCCCCTTTAGGCCCTGGAAGGTGCTGGAATGTCTCCCTAAAGCCTTCTCTTCCCCAGGCTGAGCTTCTGGGGGTTGGAGTTCAGCACCTCTGGAGCTCCAGCATCTCTGGAGGAGCAGCCAGAGCTCAGGCTCTGGTTGTTCTCAGCACCCACCGTGCTGGTTTGGACGTTTTCCATCCTTTCCATCCGTCACACGCACACAGCCCCGGCTCCTTCGGGATGCCACGTTCCCTGCACTGAGCTTTGCAGACTCACCCTCAACTCTGACAAATAAATGCAGAAAAGGGCACAAGTCCCACGCTGGAATGATGGGAGCCAAGCCTTGTCTCATCTCACCCGAAAAGCGGCTGCATTTGTCAGAGCAGCAGCTCAGATTTGTGGTGGAGCGGAACCTGACCCGTTCCCTCTGGAGCCGGGGCAATGGGAGATACAACCAAAAGAGCTCATCTGGTTGTCAGAAACTTTCCCCAAATTCCTGTTTAATTCACCCATCAATTCAGCTGGAAAGATGCACAAGCTGAAACATTTTGACAACTGAAACATTTTAGCAGTCTTGCATGAAAACGCTTCAATTTTCTCATTTAAAAGTTCCATTTAATTTTTTTCAGCTTACTTTATTTTAAAAGATTCTCAAAATACCCTTTGGGAAAGTATAAAATGAAATGAAATGAAATGAAATGAAATAATAAAATAAAATAAAATAAAATAAAGGAACATCTTTAGATCTCAGGATTTTTTTAAGAACTGTTTTCTCAGTGTCACGAATGATGAGTTATTTTATATTTTTTCCAAGTGTGGCTACAGGCACAGCTCTGATAAACACATTTAGACCAGAAGAAGCAACACATTGGGAAATCAGGAAGAATTTTGAATATCAGGAAGAATTTCTCCATGGAAGGGATTGGTCAGACATTGGATCTGCCCAGGGAGGTGCTGGAGTCCCCATCCCTGGAGGTGTCCAAGGAAGGCCTGGGTGTGGCACTCAGTGCTCTGGGCTGGTGACAAGGTGGGGATCGGTCACAGGTTGGACTTGGTGATCTTGGAGGCCATTTCCAACCTAAACAATTCCATGATTCCGTGATTGTGCACAGAGGTTACTGTGGATAAGGGCAGAGATGGACCTTGGGAGGTGTCGGCCATGGATGGAGCCACCCCAGTTTATTCCTGGTGTTCCCGAGGCACACAACAGACCTGACTCCACACAATAAATTCTCAGCCTCCCTTATTTCTTTCCATCCCTAAACCTCATGGAAGCCCTTGTAGGTATTTGGTTGCACTCATAAGAATCTTTGTTTTTAACAGAGACAGGAGATGGGCACCAGAAGAGCTCATTCACCACCTTGGCTTAGGGGCATGTGAAGAAAATTTTTTTTCTGGAAAGACGTTTGCTCTGCAACACCCCTGCACTGAACGTGGGCATGGGCAGCCCCAGGACTAGTGCTGGATATTAAAAATTCTGCTCGCTGCACAGAGCCTGGGGCTTTTAGAGCCACTCAGAGCTTCCTGTGACCCTTCGTCTTTATTTTCTGGGAGTGTGCAGGTCCCCCAGGACCGCTGGCAGCTCGGCTGCCGTGGAGAAGTGGAGCACTGAGGAGTTTGATGATGCACAGATGAACCACGACTGTCTCTCCTGCAATGATGGGTTTCTCATGGGACCTCTGCTAAGTCCTGCCTCCTGTGGCTGCAGAAATCTCCTCCAAGGGCAAATCCTTTCTGCAGCTTCAGCTTCCAGCTTTTATTGTTATCTAATAGCTGTTCCCGAGACCAGTTTGGGATGGAGCAAAGCTTAAGGGCTGGGCTGAAGGCTGGGGTTCAAAAAGGGGGATTAAGCAACACCAAGGCACTCAGGTGGTGGTGGAGAGGAAGGAAGAGGGGTCTGGCATTTCCCCAGAAAAAGAAATGTGGATATTGGATTGGGAGGGGGCTGTATGTGGCCAGGCTGGAGCTAAAATACAGACGCTGGTAGGATGAAGATGCAAAGGTAAAAATGTTCATAAGATGGTGTTGAATTTGGTCATGAGGTTAAAATGGTGGAGATGTGGGCACACTCCTCTGAGCCACCACAAACATGGGTCACCAAGTCCAGGTGGCAGAGAGACTGGGCTTGAGTAGGCAAAATGCCTGGGGAGATCTAGGCCAGAGTCTCAGCATCTCAGGTCTCCATCTGTGACAGATGAAAATCTTGTGCTGGTGACCCCACCTAAGAAAAGCCCAGAAGATGAATTCCAGACACACCAAAGGCTGAAAAAGCAAAGATTTGGGCTGCTAGAAAAAAATGCCCAAACCCAAGCAGCAAAACCCATTATGCCCAAACCCCAGCTGAAGGTGACAGTTTGTTAGATGAAATCCACTGAGGTGCTGGGAAGGGAAAATAAAGCAAAAATCCCCAGTGCTCCGGGACTTTTAAGATGCGTTTTTGCACAATAGCTGCCTTTTGAAATGTAAAAAGGAATAAGGGGACTCTCACCGGGAGCGTCTGTTGTATTCACAGGATGAGCTGGAGGGTTCTCCCTCTCCAGTTGTATGGAGATGAAAGCAAAAGCTCTGCAATCTTTTATTCAGGAAGGCAGAAGCAGTTAAGATGATTAACTGTTCCTCATGAAATACTGTCCAAAGGACTGGGCTGGGGTTTTTGTCCAGCCCAAAAATGAGCTGGTGAGTTGTTTTCACAGACGTGGTGTGATAAGTGTGGCCAAACCAGAGAGGGAGAAACCTAAAATTTGTATTTTGTCAAGAATATTCATGAAAAATGAAGACCCAAAGGAGTGAAGGTTCGCAGTTAAAATCATGCATTGCTTGTAATGAATTTGTTCTGTGGTGCCATGGATCATTGATCTGTACAAATACAGCATCCATCAACCCAAACAAAGGCTGCTGAGGGTCATGCTTTGCTCTTTGGTCTTATTTCCCCTCCTCCCTGGCTTCCTGGCTGGATTCACCATTTAAAATCACACAAAATAGGCCAATTTCAAATCTGCTGTCCCGACGGGTCTGTGGGTTTGAAATGTGGGTGGTGGGAGTCACCGAGGTGAACTCCTTCAGCACAGATGTCTTTGAGTGTTCAGAAATCAGGGCATCCCAAATCCTTGAGGGGAGCAGCAATAATCGAGAATTTGATCCAAACTTTGTCCTGAGTCCACTGCAAGGTGTGAAAAAGGCCAGGAATAAAACAGTGAAGTGATGAAGCCTGAAAATAGCACTGAGTAACGTCCACGGGTATCACCTCAGGTTCCTCTGAGCGTGTCTGGGTGTGTGGAGGATTCACTTTGTTTAACAAGAAAGGCCTGCCTGGAAAATGCATCTGTTTGAGCTTCTGACCTTGAGCTCCTGCTGTGGCCCATGGAGTGAAGAAGTCACTGAAAGGACAATTTTTTGGGCTTTTGCTGTGTGTCTTACTGTGCCCAGGAAATGTGGGTTTGTCTTTGTTGGCAGTGGAGTGAGGCAGCGGTGGAGACATCCATGGTAAAGACGCTTGTGATGGGGCAGGGGGATCCTGCCCCAAAACATCAGCAGCCTCTCTGCCTGTGTTCCCAAACAGGTCTTGAGCCCCGCATTTGAAGGAAGGGGAGTTATCTCAAAGAGAAATCCAGAGGAAAACAGATTTGTTTTTTCGGTTGTGCACAAAATGATGCGTTTTCAACCTAAAACCAATGAAGTGTTTGTGAACATAATTGCGTCATGGCTGAAGAGCTCTCCTGGTGTGATCTTATCATAGAATCATGGGATGGTTTGGGTTGGAAGGAACCTTAAGGATGACCTTGTTTCAGCCCCTGATATGGGCAGGGACACCTTCCACTATCCCAGGTTACTCCAAGCCCTGTCCAGCCTGGCCTTGGACACTTCCAGGGATCCAGGGGCAGCCTCAGCTTCTCTGGGTGACCTGTGCCAGGGCCTCACCACCCTCACAGGGAAGGATTTCCTCCCAGTATCCCATCTATCCCTGCCCTCTGGCAGTGAGAAGCCATTCCCTGTGTCTTGTCACTCCATCCCTTGTCCCCAGTCCCTCTCCAGCTCTCCTGGAGCCCCTATAGGTCCTGGAAGGAACTCTGAACCTCCCCAGAGCCTTCTCTTCTCCAGGTGAACATCCCCAGCTCTCCCAGGCTGGGTCCAGATCAGAGGGGCTCCAGCCCTCGGAGCATCTCTGTGGCGTCCTCTGGAGTTACTCCAACAAGTCCATGCCTGAGAAGTGAAAACAACCACAAAAAACCCCAGTGGTATTTGTTTCTCTGAAGAGAGGTGTCATAACGCCATTGGAGGAGACCTGAGGTCCCTGACCCGCCTCAGTTACAAAAGAAGATTTAGGGGAAACTCTCCCTCTGATGGAGACGGTGCTGGAGGTCAGCTGGGAGAACCCAGAGCCTTTCCCAGGGCTGTGTTCAGGGAGCTGAACCCACTCTGCGTGACTGCTCATTGTTGGAGTTAACTTTTGGGCTTATTTTTGTGATTAGGGAGTGCAAGGCTCTGTGGGAACTGGAGATAGCACGGTGTGATTGGCAGGGCGTGGGAGACGTGAATCCATAAATCTGTGCCTAGACAGAATTGCTCAAAAGGTTTTTTTTTTTTTTCCCTCCTTAGCTCCATCCCAATGAATGTTATATATCCCAGCATCTCTGGGTGGGCCCCTTGAGGACTGGAGAAAAATCACTTGCTGCCTGCTGTGGGAAAACAGGAATTACGATTGAAGTCTGGATTCTTTTCTGGGGAAACAAGGTCCTATGGCAGAAAGAGCCACACTTGGGTTGCATCTTTTGAAAGGAGACTAAATAATGGGAATGGACTAAATTGAGGGAATGGCCTTAGGCTGAAGAAGGGCAGGATTAGGTGGGATATTGGGAAGAAATTGTCCCCTGTGAGGGTGGTGAGGCCCTGGCACAGGGTGCCCAGAGAAGCTGTGGCTGCCCCTGGATCTCTGGAAGTGTCCAAGGCCAGGTTGGATGGGGCTTGGAGCACCCTGGGATAATGGAAGGTGTCCCTGCCCATGACAGGGATGGCACTGGATGACCTTTAAGATCCCCTCCACCCCAAACCATTCTCTGAGTCTGTGATTCCATAAATGTGGGTGTTTGTGGTGAAGGACACCCAGGTCAGAGGAGAGAAGCCTCTCTGGAGAGTGACTCTGCTTTTTTCCTCAGCGTTTGTGTCCATTTGGTGTGAAACCCCCTGGCAGTGCCCACTCTGCCGTGCTGGGGCCTGTCCCTGGGCACCAGCTGGCACTGCAAAACCCAAGCAGTGCAGCCCAAATGCGCCAACACAGGGCTCTCCAGAGGCTCTTCCATGAGTGGGAAGCTGTCCCGAAGATGCTTCTCCTAAGTGGATTGCAGGCTGGTGTTCAGTGCCCGAGGATGTGCCCGAACACTGCGGGTGCAGACATGAAGCAAGCCACTGTCCTTGAGCACTTGATGTTGAAAAGATTCTTTGCATAACTGGCAAAGCTGGTTAGTCCCAAGCTTGAAGAAACATCTGGTTTTAACCTCTTTGGCTGGCTGGAGTCAGAGCCCTGCCCTCGCACAGCCGTGGCAGAGCTATAAATAAATCTTTCCAGACAAGCAAAAAGAGGTTCCCTCCCCTACTTTCATCTTTCTCCCTGTAGCATTAGTTGTCTGAGACATGGCTCGTTCTGCTGTTTGTTGTTGCCTTTGTTGTATTTTTGTTTGAATACTCAAACCCTCAGAGGCCAACTCTGCACTGTAACAAGCAAAATCCAGCTGACAGGTAAAGACAGGCCTGGAGAGGAGAGCTGGGTCATCCTGACTCATCTGACTCAGAGTTTGGGAGGCAAAAAGTCTTTCTGCCACATTCTAGACAAGCAAAAAACAGGTCTGCCCCTCATTTTTGTCTCCCTCCCCGTGGCATTCGTTGTCTGAGAGGTGGGTTCTGCCTGCTCTCCTTTCCCATCTCCAATGCCAGCAAAAGTCTGATGTGGTGGGAAGCGTCTGCCGGCGGAGATTTGTCTGGGACCTGGTGATTGGTGATGGAAGGGGAGGAGAGAAAGTCTGGAAAAATATCGGAAGTACTTCTATGGCTTGGTAAAAGTCTGTCTGGTCAACAGGGGAGTGCTTTGTGTCCAGGTTTTGTGTCTGGGTCTCAGCAACCTGGATTTCTATTGGTTTTTCCAGCTAAGAATTAAGCTGGATACCCAATTTCATCCCTCTCCCTCTTCTCTCCTTGCAGATAATTTAAAGCATTTGGGATCTTGGGTGAAATAGGAATGCTGAGTTGGTACAATAATCCTGTGGCCAATTGCATGGTCCCTGATGAAGGTTTCGATCCACCCCTCTCAGACACCATCACAAACATATTTTCCAGCCCAAACTTCAGCTGTCTTCCCACAAACTCTGAGTTTACAGACTCACTCAGTAGTTTTAATGCACATCTCACCTGCTCTTGCTTTCCACAAGCAGCAGGGGCATTTCTTGGGCACTGGTTTAAGCTGGGTGAGGAACTTCAAGTGTTGCCACTACAGAGAAAAGCAGGACCGGGGCAGAAATAAGGCTGGGATAGATGTGGTGTTGAAATTAATCTCTCAGAGAAAGGAGGTGCCACTTGGGTTAGGAAATCTGCAGGAACAAGGACCGAGGAGCTGGGAACAGCAGCTGGAGGGTGGGGGAGATGAGCTGGGAGGTGGAGGTGGCTGCGAGGGAGCTCCATGTTGGGAACCAGAGCCCAGGGGGAGAGGCAGCTTCAGTGGGACTCAGAGGGGAGAGCAGGGGAAAAAATGAGGGGAAAACAGAGGCTTGGGGCACTGATAGAAAAATCTGACTTCGTGTCAGCTCCTCCACAACCCGGGCAATTTTTTCATCCCTATTTCGCTTGTGTGCACATTTCTGAAAGATCTCTTCCAACAGCAGATTTATCCCACTCCAGAAGAGACCAAGTGCTTGATCAAGAGGGGCTCCAGCCATGGCCAAGCTTTCCAGGAAGCTTCCAAGACTTTTGTTTGCAATCTGCTTTGAGATCCCTCGATGGACCAGGCCAGGCTAAGGGAGGTGCTGTTTGTCCCTGTCTGGTTACATGGAGCCTGAAGTCAACTCTTGCTGTTGTGACTGAGGCATCAGCTGACATTTCCATCCCAAAGCTCGGCTTTTTTGCGGTCCAATAAAGAGAAAAACTCACTTCCAGTCACAACTTGAGACCCTGCTCTGTATAGCAGCAAAAACTTTTAAGTTTTGGGCTTAAAAATATCATAAACAGCTGCTCTCAGACGCACAGGAGCAGCTGATACCTTGCTCCAGCAGGTCCAAAAATACCTGGCTTCTTGCTCCTCCAGCTCATGGCAAAATCAGCAATTTGTATGGGTGAGTAAATTCACTCTCACCTCTCTCAGAGCCCCTGTGATGGATGATGACACAGACAAGCAGCACCAGTAGCAGGATGGAGGGGGGCTCTCCCCAGGCTTTTGGCCAGGCTTCCCGTGCTGCTGATGTTTTCCTTGGCATTCCTGCCGGAGTGAAACTGCTCCAGGGAAAGACTTGGCTGGCAGCTTTCCCAAACCAGCCCTGCTGGAACGGTTTTCATGCAACCAGAGATTCATTCAGGGTGGGAAAGATCTGAGACCATCGAGTCCTAACCCTTGACCCCGCACCACCCTGTCCCCAGGTGCCACATCCACACTCAAAACACTTCCAGGGATGTGTTTCCAGCACTTCCCTGGGCAGCCTGTTGCTATTCCCTCACTCTGTTGCCCATCACTGCCATGTGCAGTGTTCATCTCTTTCTGAGTCAGGGAGGCAGCTGAGTGATCCTCAGGTCACTTTTTCCCCGGTTCTGCTCCATGGCTGAGCCCTGGAGTCACCAGGACTTCTCAGCTCGGCAACAAAAAGGATCAAGTCAGCCTGAAGCCTCCCCAGACCTCCCCCCTGGCTCTGTCTGCTGCTCTTCAGAAGCTGCTGAAGCCCGAGGCGTGATTATCCCAAACAGATCCTGCTGATCTCCCCCTAAGCCTCCTCTCCCAACCCTTGGCAGCACTCTCCTCTCTCAAAAAGGGAGGGGAATAAGGAAATGCAGGAAGTTCACAGCTTTGGGAGCACCAAGCCAGCTGGATGTGGGCTCCCAGAGCTCTGCTCCGTGCTCAGAGCAACAACAGCCCTCGTGTCCCGCTGTCATCACGACCATCCCTTCAGCCAAGCACTGAATTACACAGAGCCTGAGCTGGTGCCATCAACAGCTCAGAAGGATGCAATCATTCCCCCTTTCTGACCAGGTTTCCAAAGTGCTGAGCACTTCCCAAGGTTTTGAGCATCAACAGGAGCTGCTGTCAAAAATGGGGGCCCTTTAACGTGACTCAACTGAAACACAAAATCAGCCTGAAAAGAAGGGATGAGCTGGAAGATTGGAGCTGTTCTGCCCTGATATTAATTCTTGCCTTGGTATTAATTCTTGCCTTGGTATCAACTCTGGCCGTGCATCTCCCTGCAAACGCTGTTACAGGTTACAAACGGTGTTTTACAGCTTGTGCCAGGCACGGACACACAGGCATCTAATTTTCACAGTAGTGATGCCTTGAGTGGCTACCTGGAAACAGAGACTAGACAGGAGTAAGGGAATAAAGGTGGATATTTATTTGAAAGGCCTTCAAAGGCGCACCCTGGGGAGCCAAAGGCTGCATCAAAGACGGACCCCAAGATGGATGACGAGTCACGAGTTCTTCACACTTTTATAGGCTTGGTTCATTTGCATATCAGCATAAACTCGCCAATTAAAACTTTAGCTAATGATGGAATTTCTTCGATTTCTCCACCTCTCCAGGGGCCCCGGTTTACACCTTTTGGGCCCAGGACAGCCTAAGTGTCCTTGAAGAACAAGCTCGGAGAGGCTTTGTTGTGTCTATCTGGCATGAGAGAGCAGCAGCCAACAGGCTACAAGAAACTTCAGAGTTCCACACTGGGCAGTGCAGGATTTAAAAATATAAAAGCTGGAACCTAAGGCATCAGTAGTACAACTGGCAGAGGGAAAAGCTGGGTCATCCTGTCCCCCAAAAGCCAAGGTTGGCTTCCAGATGACTCAGGAATGTCCCAGAGATCAGCTTTATCTATTTATATATTTATTCCGGCTGGCATCCATGAATCACCGCTAATAGCAAATGGTTGCATAATTTTAAGGAGGATGCTTTTGTGATGCCTCTGACCAGAGAAAATTCATCTATTTTGGCTCGTGTCTATGAATAGATCCCCTGCTCTGACTCGGTGCATTTGCAAACCACAGATACTACTGAAAATAAGGCATGATTGGCAGGTACAACCTGATTAGCATTTACAAATTGCTGTGGCCTTTCTCCGAGCAACCATTTGTACAAATTGTTTCCCGTCTCCGAGCTGAAAAGAAACAGAGCTGCGAGGTGAGTTGAGACTCTAAAAGAGTCAGAACAAGGCTGATGCTCATGCCAGCTCAATTCACACCCTTTGGAATGTTCAGCTTTTACTGAACCGTGTCTTTTTCCCCCCCTTTCTCAAGAAAAAGGCCAAACATGGGCTTTGGGTGAAGAGGCATTTTTTCCCCTGAAGAAAATCCTTGCTTTTTCTTTTTTTTTTTTTCCCCACAGCTTCTTTTTTTTTTCCCCCTTGGAGCAACTGTTCCTAAAATATTTGCTCATTGTGGTTTTCAAACACATGAAAAATTGCTGTAACAGTTTAGATTATATGTTTTTTATTTTAAAATCACATCAAAATGGAAACAGAGGCTTGCGAGAGAAAGAAAACCTCGCCTGATGAAAAGTGCTTCGGAGTGGGCTGGGATTATATTCCTCCCTCCATATTCCAGCCAGGAATAGGTTTCGTGAGATTTTTTGGACTGAGTGTATTATTGCACACTCCTCCCAAGATGTTTGATAGCACCAATTATGGAGGACCAAAACCATGAGGCAAATTCACCAAATGCCTCGGACTGGCTCCAAAGGTGTGGAATAACTTGGCTTTTCCCCCTTTTTTTGTGCACATTGAACCTGGAGATAGCATTGAACCCTTCCCTGTGGTCAAGAGCACTCAGCTGTTGTTATTTTTGTGGTGCTGAAGGTTCCCATGATTCCAGAGGTTTAAGACCTCCAAGACCTTCCTGCTCTCTGTAGGCAATCCAAGGGTCAGCTGGAGAGTCAGTGGGTCACTGAGTCCTTTCGAGCGAGGCCATCTCTCCAGAAATTTCATCCTACCCAATTTAATTGCAGTAAACAGCATCACTTTGCTGAACAGCCCATCCAAATTTCAGAGGCTTTTGAATCCGTAACGAGGCGTCTCAACGTCGGTTACGAACACCAGGCAGAGTTCTGGCTGCAACCTTAATTAAAAACATCTCGCAGCAGGGTAAATAAATAATTCCCTTTTAAGTCTGAGGCCATTTCGTGTTTCAGACCCTGCTGGGCTGGTGTGTGGGAGAGTTGTGATAGCTCTGCCACGGTGAGATAAGTGGTGGAGATGCCGTTTGCACCCCTCGGTGTGGTCCCAACCACATCCTCAACCACTCCTCGCCCCTCGCAGGGCTCTGCAAACTCTCTGGCCACAACCTCTTGGCTTTTTCCACATTGTCTCAGAGACAATTTTTTTTCTCTCTCTCTCCTGCTTGGTTCTCTGGGGGCTTAAATAAACCGAGCGTGAGTGGGTGCGTGGGTGAGAGGAGGAGGGATGTCAGGAAGGGAAGCTGAGCATTTCACTTGGCGCAGGAATCTCGTGTAGCGCTGCCTGCCCAAAATTCATGGGTCGTTCTCCAACCCCAGCATGGGAAGGGACGGATCACGGCTTTGCTCCTCGGCTTCCTGGCCAAAATCAATGCAGAGCTGGTGCTGAAATAACACAGGGAGCTCGTGGGCTCTCTCTGGCCGTCACATTTCTGCCAATGACCCAGCTGATGATACAAAATCGTTGACAGTGGTGTTTGAAGCTGAGAAGAAAATTGCTGGTGTAATGTGCAGTGAGGCAGGACACACAGCATCGCGGGGAGTCACAGAGGTGAAGGTATTTCAGGCTTTAATTTGGAAAGAAAAGAAGAGGTTTGAGAGACTGCAGTTTAAAATGAGCTTGGAACCGATGTGTTTATGCCAGTTCGGATCAAGCTGGGTGATGGGGGCAAAGCAGGACCCCAAACTGAGAAATTCCTTAAGGAGCAGCCCTGAGAAATTCAAGTCAGTGAAGGTTTTCAAAATGCTTTAGTGAGTGTTGGAAAACCTCTGAAAATGGGTACCTGGCTGACAGGTGACCTTTAAAGGTCATCTAGTCCAGCCCCCCTGCCATAGGCAGGGACATCTTCAGCTGCATCAGAGCCCCGTCCAAACTGACCTTCAATGGTTCCAGGGATGGGGCAGCCACAGATTCTCTGGGCAACCTGTGCCAGTTTTTATCAGTCTCGTAATAAAAACCCCTCTCATTTTTAATCTAAATTGACTCTCTTTTAGTTTAAAACCACCACCCCTTGTTCTGTTGCAACAGGCCCTGCTGAAAGGTTTGTCCCCATCTTGTAGGCCACATGTAAGCTCTAAAAGGCCACAAAAATAAATAAATAAAACCAGCTTTTCCTGCAGCCAAGTGATTCAGGGAAGAATTAGTGCAGATCCTGTGGAACAAACACAATCCACAAGCTGGGATCAGGCTCCCTTTCAATCTCTGCTGATGGAACCCACAAATCCAACACTCAAAATCTCCAACCCATGGAGGCTTTAGCTCCTGGTTCCATCGGTGTGAGACTCCAGGACAAGGATGGTTGAGAAGTGCTGAGGGAGGAATCTCCCAATGCCCTGAGAGGATGAGCAAAGGATGATCCCTTTCTCCTCAGCTCATCCCTCTGACACCTCACCTGTGCTGGCCATCCATCTATAAGGCCCTGAAAAAAAAAAATATATACCTGAAATTAGGGATTTCCCATCCTTGGCATGCTGATTAATCATTCAGCAGAATATCTGTGTTTTAATCATGAAGCACAATGTGTTTTGTCAGCCACGGGCTCGCTGGGAGCTGGACATCTCCTCCCCAGCAGCCAGAGGGACCGGCAAAGTTTGGCAACATGCACTGGGATACTTCATGCCAAGCCCTAAAGGCACCAGTGTCATTCTAAACCTTTCTTGTGGATTGAACTGCACACTTATTCCCCTGCAAGATTTAACACCTTGCCATGGATCCCGAGGAATATCAGCCCGCCGGATCATTATAATTAATGATAACACCGGCCTGCAGGGAAAATGCCTCGTCTAAATGCTCTCAGTTGTTAATGACTCACACCTCGAGGTTTAATTCATCCTGTTCCCTCCTTGTTAATTAAAGGCACTCGTGGTGTCAGCTGGATGAGGAGCAGAACAGCTGTCACTGCCACGGCGGGGAAATTGCAGCAAAGTTATCCCAGCCTGGGACACCTTGGGAACAGGGAACGGACAGGGGTTGGCTTTATCTGACAGCAAAGATGGAAGATGTGCAATGTGGTGATAAATTCCCTTCCCCAGCCCCTGAAATCATTTTCTTTACAACCCAGAGATTGTGGCTGGGGCTGTTTTCTGCTCCGATTCCTTGATAGTCAGGAATTATTTATTTTGCAGCTGTCGGGCCGTATTTGCCACACGCGGCGCTTTTCTATTTCGCCTCTCTTGGATGTCCTGGGGTTTTGTAACTGAATTTATGTCCTTTGTGGCTCTCTTAGAAATACAACGAAGCCAAAAAGAATTGTGTTTATTACAACTCAGATGGAAGATTTTTCTGCCAGGAGGTAGCAGAGTTCAGGACCTGGTGGGACGATTTCCAGGCAGAAAAAGGGGTCAAGTGACAAAAAAATCAATGCATTTTAGAAGCACAGGTCATTTACTTGCAGCAGTGCTGGATCAAATAATAACTTCCCATATTCAGGAAGAATCTTTCCTGGGATCCACTCGAAATTGCAAAATTGATATTAACTAATTTATTTAGCAGGATTAGGATGGAAAACAAAGTCACCTTCCGTCAACAGCAACTTCTCTACTCCCCCTTCAGTATAACTTCATATATTTTTAGTCCTCCAAGCCTTATAGTGGGTTTTGTGCAGGAGCCAAGATGCTGTGGAGTAATGGAAAGCTTAGTCAATCCCCTCCTGGGAATACATGTAAATAAGGAAGGTTTGGCATGGGGATGAGCTGACGACACATTTCTTGGGCAGTTCACAGAAAAGGGGGAAGAAAAAAAATTCCCAAATAGTTTTTCTCCTCTTGAAAAAATGGTGCTTTCATGTTAGGCTGAAAATATCCTCCTGGTACCTTGCTATCTCCAAAGTAGCTTGGAAATGAAAGCAGCTTTGCAGAAAGGGCTTCTGAGGAGAATTCGTAGCGGTCTGAATTATCTCCCGTGCTCCTGCCTGGATTCAGAGAAAACTTGGAATTTCTTCTGCTGCAGGAGTTGAATTCTCCTCAGGGATTTGACCCTGCCTCCCTCTCCTCAGGCCCCTCCTGCCGTGGGAGAACCACACGCCCTTTCCCCTTTAAAAACCCAAAAAAACACCCTACATGAAATCAATTCAGCCTTTGCCACTCAGAGGATGAAGAGGAATTTGAAATCTCTGCACGTTCCACAAGACGCCACTTCCCCAGTGTCACTTCCCTCCCTGCAGTAATTGCTGCTTAGAACTAACTCCAAACATCCAGAACCAAATTTTATCAGTGGTTAATCCTGTTAGAGGGACACGAGCTGGGGGATTAAGTAGGTTCTCTCCTCCACCAGTGCCTGCCAAGACCCAGAACCTGGGGGTTCTTCACCTTCCCTGGGATATTTTGTGGAAAACATGGTGGTCCACCACGTTCCAAAGTTCCAGGATTGACAAATAGACAGAGATTTCACTTAATTTTCAGGTCTTCATTTCTTTCTGAAAGAGGAAACACAAAATACTCAATGTTTGTGCAGTTTTGGGGTGGTTTGAGCACACGCAGCTGGAGTGTTGTGATCCTACAACCAGCCAGGGCCTACGAGCCCACAGCTGGCTTTGCTTTGGATCCATGATTCCACATAAATGGCTTTGGCTCGGAGAAGACCTTTCTCACCAAGAGCTCAACCACAATTTGATGTTACACCACATTTTGAGGCCAGGCCAGCTTTCAAAATGTACATTTTGAGTGGAATCTCGGGAGTCCTACTCAAGGTGTCTTTCAGTCCAGCATTTTGCAAATCATGGGCGAGGCAAATATGGAAATCTTTGCATCAAACAAGTGTTGAGCATTCCCTGGGGACGCCTGGAGACAGCAGGATGTCCAGCAGAGCTGCTGGGTGGAACTGTAGGTGACTGGGACAGACCTGGTCTTGCTGAAGAGCTTCTTTATTGACCATTGGCTTCACAATGAAGCCCTTCCTCTGGAGGGCCTCTTCCCTTGGAATCCAGGAAGAAAATCAGGAGGATTTGGGTTTTTTAAGCTGGATGACAACCTACTTAACCTCATGGAATGATGGAATATTCTGAGTTGGAAGGGACCCACAGAGATCATCCAGTCCAGCCCCTGTCCCTGCACAGAGACCCTGACAATCCCACCCTGTGCATCCTTGAGAGCATTGTCCGAATGCTCCTGGAGCTCTGGCAGCCTCGGGGCCGTGCCCATTCCCTGGGGAGCCTGTCCAAGAGGGAATGTGCCAAAAGAGAGGGAAAAAAATTTAGAAAGCTGTCCTGGACTAAATCTCTCCCGAATTAAGTGTTTTTGGCTTTTTAAGATGAAGATGGGGTGAGTTATCCTGTACCCAAATTTTGGGGGTGCTCAAACAACGTTCCCGCAGGTGGACACCAACAACTCCAGGCCCCAAAGTGAGGAAAACCAGCTTCTCTTTTCAAACTCCTCAACTCCTGGGCCCCTAATGTGGAGCTTGGCAAGTCCTGCCCCGTCCAGCTGCACACAGGATGCAGTGCTGGCACTCCTGTGCTTTTAGTGTGCTGTGAAAGGCAGATGTTGCCATCAAGCAGCCCCACTAAAACCCCCAAGACTCCGGGATCTGCAGCCATTCCCACCCTGGGAATGCATTTGGCGCAGCTGTTTTAGTGTGTTACAGGGTGGAAATGGGACTGAGGGGAAAGGAGGATTTACGGAAGGGTTTTGGGTGCAAGGGAAAAGCAGATTTGGAGAGGCAAGCAAGGCACGTGCATGGGTGTGAGGGAGCTGCAGTCACCATCCAGTCACCATAATGGGATGGGGAGTTGATCCCATCAGCTCCTGGATGGAAAAAAGCCACCATTCCTCTTCCTCCATTGTGCTGGGAATGCCTCAAGCTCTGCCAGGGGAGCTTCAGGATGGACATCAGGAGGAATTTCTTCATGGAAAGGGTTGTTAAACATTGGAATGGCTTCCCAGGGAGGTTTGGAGTCCCCATCCCTGGAGGTGTCCAGGGACGTGGCACTCAGTGCTCTGGGCTGGGTGACAAGGAGGTGATTGATCACAGTTTGGACTCGATGATCTTGGAGGCCTTTTCCAACCTAAATGATACCATGATTGTGTGACTCAGGCTGGTGAAAAGAGGAATTTGGACATGACAGTTTGGTTGGTTGTTCCTGAGATCGTGGATGAAGACTTGGAAGACATTCAGGCCCGATATATTTATATTTAAATATATATGTAGGATAAAGGGACGGTTCAGATCCTGCCTAAGGCTGCCACAGGAGGCAACACTCCTGAGGAGAGGGAGAAGATTCAATTTGTTAAATGAGCTCCCTGAGCTCTGGTTTGCTTTGCCACCGTGGCCCCAGGCTCCCAGCGATCCCCCAGGGCACGAGGAAGGGCAGGAGAAGTCTCACCACCATTACCCAATTCTCCCCAGGCCTCTGCTGCATCCAGCTCATTCTCCCCACTGTAAATATTCCCAGGGAAAGGAAAAATGTCCTTCCCTAGGACAAACTCTCCCCTTGCAGGGCAGCAAAGCGCTGCAGGGCAGGAAATCCATGGGAAGAGCTGGGGGCTGCTGTGCCTGTGGAGAGCTCACAGTGCCCAGGGATGCAAAGGGGAGGAGGCTGCACATCATTTTTGGGAATCACTGAGCATCCCTTCCCTTTCTTTCGAGGGTCAGCAGCAGCACAAGGTGGAGATGGCAACTTTTCCTGGGAAGTTCAGAGCAAGGTTTTGCTGTGGAAAGGTGAAAAGTAAAAATTTCCCCGCGGAAGGAACATCCCGGCCTGAGGCCAGCTTGGAAATGCCTTTGAGCTATTTTATTCTGATAGTGTCCAACTGCCGCTAACAGATGGACCCTAATCTGATAACACTGGTGTCAAATGAGTATGATAAGCCCCAGAAACAAGTGACTTCCAAGCAGGGGTTGTCCCTCGTTTCGTTTTACAGGGACAGACATTTCCAGGGAAAGCCGTCCTTTTCAATTTCCCTCCTCGCAACAAACTCCCCTGAAAGTGATGGACACAACCCATTCCCAAAGGGAAACCACTTCAGGAAATACACTCAAGCAGCTGTAGCCAGGAAAAATGACCCAACTGAGCTCCATCTCATGCAGCCCCTGGCACTTGAATACACCCCGGGAGAGGTCCCAGCTCTGGGTAATTAAGAGAACACACCCTGGAACTGAGCCTAGTGAAAGCAAACATGTGCTCCTTAAGTGCATTGGCATTTATTATGGTAAAACTCCCTTTTCTCGTCCTTTTTTCCACACTTCTGCTTCCCACCATCATGGCCTGGAGGCAGGAAGGGGTTGCTGAGGCAGTTGGAGTTTATTCATCGAGTTGAAAGAAGACGAGCTGTTATTTTATACATGAAGCTGCACCTACTTGCTCCGTGGTCCCAGAAAAGAAAAAAAGGGGAAATAAACCCTGCCAGCAACTCAGCCACAGGAGAAGGTTGTCTCAAGCATTCAACGGGAAAAAACAAAGGGAAGACCAAGGGAAAGTGGGATTGTTGGGTATTTCATCAATTCCTGGATGAGGCAGCTGGTAGGACCAGCCCTTCTGTAGGGTCATCCCCTCCTCCAGTGGTTCTCTCCAAAGTTTCCAGCAGTGTTGATGTGCACTGGAGGTTATCTGGACATCAGCTGGTAAAACCAGCCAGGAGGACTGTGACAGAATCCTGCTTCCCACCATCTCCAGGCCAGATGGTGGAGAACTGGACTGGTTGGTTTCTTCTCCCACGGGGTGAAAGTGAGGGACTGGAGGATTCCCATGGGCTCCACACTGGTCTTGGATGTGGTTTGGTGTCCAGACTCAGGTCCTTTCCATCAAAAAGGACCTTGAGAAGGTGGAGAGTGTGTCCAAGTGGGAAGAAGACTAACATTTAGACAGCACAAAGCATGAGGAATGGTAAAGCTGGGATCAAGGAGGGAAGGAAAAGATCAGTTCCCACAATTACAGCATTGTGACATGGAGGACTCACTATCCACTAAGGATTGAGAGTTTAGTTTGGCAGTCTGGAAGCTCTAAAGGCTGGAAAAATCCTTGGAGCTTGCTGTGAGTATTTCAGGCCCTCTCTGGGAGAAGGGATCCAGGTTTGGAAAGAACCTCCAGAGGAAGGTCTGAGGTTGGGCCTTGCTCCTGAGGAGGTGCTGTAGATCCTTCTTGCAGCTCTCACGGTGAGCACAAGTTCATAGGAGGTTTTCACAGGGTCACCTGTTGTCACTGTGTTGGTGCCTTTCCTCATCCTGCCCCATTTCGTTTCCAGCCACATGCAGTTCATTGAAGCCCTGGGATCATCTTAGAATCATGGAATGGTTTGGGTGGGAAGGGGCCTTGGGGATCATCTCGTTCCAACCCCCTGCCCTGGGCAGGGACACCTTCCACTGGGCCACAGGTTGCTCAAAGCCCTGCTCAACCTTGTCCATTTTAGACCCGTGACAGCGTTCCTGCCCTCAGTTGCTCTCCCCAGTCCTCCATGGAATCATTTAGTTTGGAGAAGACCTGTGAGATCATTCACTGAGATCTCTGCCCTCGCCCATGCTCCAGTTGGGACAGCAGACACATCCTGTTAGTGACCAAACCGGTTCTGGGTGACTCGTGCTGCGGGATCAGAATTGCAGGATAAACTCCACTGGCTCCCGTCTCCATCCCAGCGAGGAACCAGAGTGAACAGATGCCTCTTCTGAGCTGTCCAGATGGCTGAGAGGCTGCAAGAGGCATAAGAAGGATCACAGCCCACGGCGGCTCTCAAGTGGCCAAATGGATCTGGAGTGAGAAATGACCTTCGTCAACCTCCTTAATGGAAAATGTGTCCTTGCAGCAGGAGGAGGAGGAGGAGGAGGAAAGGAGGAGGAAGAGGAGGAATCTCTGCATCTCTCACACCACAGATATTTCAGCTGTGCAAACATTTTGAAGTGAGGCCAGTGTGCAGTTTGCTCTCACCACTGGAAAATCCACTTTCCCACCCCAATTTTTTTGCTTTCTAGGCAGCTTGCCAGTGAGTACCTAATCACGTTAGAGGAAAAGCTCTTCCTTGGGATGGAGGCAGGCACTGGAAATAAAGGAGAATGTGGGCTGATCTCTCTGAGGGAGGTGAGGCAAAAGCTCCACCAGAAGATAGACTTGTGAAGCTCATCACTGCAGGAACAGCATCTTTGGTGTCCAAATGATCTTCAGATTGAGTAAAAGTGGGTCTGGAGACATTCAAGGAGAAGATGGATGAATGGGATGTCTGGAATGAATGGGATGTCTGGAAGTCTTGATTCTAAGATGCTCAAAGCAGCACTTCAGGGTCTCCAAATTTGTGTGCTGAAATGTCTTCCCCACAAAATATTTCTCATTACAAAATAATTTCAAGTCTAGTGGAAGGTGTTCCTGCCCAGGGCAGGTGGTTTGGAACCAGAGGAGCTTTAAGGTCCTTTCCATTCTATAATTCTATGATTTTTTTCCATGGGAAAAGTCCAAGTCTGTTCAGCCTGGAGAAGAGAAGGCTTCTGGGTGACCTAATTGTGACCTTCCAGTACTTGAAGGGAGCTGCAAGAAAGATGGAGGGGGACTTCTTACAAGAGCTTGGAGTGACAGGATGAGAGGGAATGGCTTCCCACTGACAGAGAGTAGGGCTAGATTAGAGATTAGGAAGAAATTCTTCCCTGTGAGGATGGGGAGGCCCTGGCATAGGGTGCCCAGAGAAGCTGTGGCTGCCCCTGGAACCCTGGAAGTGTCCAAGGCCAGGTTGGACACTGGGGCTTGGAGCAGCCTGGGATGGGGGAAGGTGTCCCTGCCCATGGCAGGGGGGTGGAACTGGATGGTCTTTAAGGTCCTTTCCAACCCAAACCATTCCATGATTCTACAGTTTTCCATGAGAAAATCCAAGCATTTCAGTGGAAGATGTGCAGCCTCCTCCTCTGTCAAATCTCCTCTGAATGGTTCATGTGCCATAAAGTGCCTGCTCATCTCCAGATACCTGAATTCACAGAAAGGACTGGGTGCTACCCTGAAATTAAACTGGTTTGTGTGAAGGACTCTTGACTACCAGAGTGAGGGTGCAGATAAAACTGCTCCCTGGGAAACATCAAATGTTGTGGTTTTTTTCTCTTCTCTGTTCCTAATCCAGATGAGGAAAGGGCTAACATGACAATTTAGGATTCTTGCTCCCAAGAGACTCTTGGAATGGATAGGAGAGGGCTGTCCTCTATCAGAGAGGAGGGAAGGACCTGTGAAGGTCTGGGTTTGTAGAGTTTGTCCACTGGAAGTGCAGCTCCTGGGGGAGTGCCATCGGATGTGAGAGGATTTGTCCAACGGCTGCGCTCGGAAAGCAGATGGAAAAGCCTTCCTCTGGTCACTCCTATTTTAAATTATGCATCCTCCATCTGCTGCCTTGAGCACAGACGTGCTCACAGAGCTGCTGCCTTCCCAAAATAACCCAGGACTTTGGGAGAGGCTTTGCACACCCCTGCCTTGCCTAGCCCAGGCTGTCTCAGCTTCTCTCCCATGCAGGTGTCCCTGCAGGTGATGGTTGGATGTCACCTGGAGGGAGAGGAGTGGTGCAGGTTTGGCCAGCCCGGCCAAAACGCCACCATGCCAAAGGAAACTGCTCCCTCTTTCATCCCTCCGTTGGGAATTTTACATCCTTTGCTTTGGCTGCTCCAAGAGACCTCACCCACATGGAGAGGGTCTTGGTGTGGCACCTGAAAATGGCACTGAGCGACCAGAACTGCAGCTTGAGCCCTGGGTTGGTTTTAAATTCGGAAAGCTCTGGGTCACAGCACTCTTTAGGATGGGTCTCGGCACCCTCAGGAGGCTGCTCCTGCTTTCCCACCAGTTCATAGCACCCCTGGATCGAGATGGAAATGTGTTGGCCCAGCGCATCCCTGGAGCGGAACCAAGGTCCCTTCCCTCAGGTCCCCGCCATCCCTGCCAGCCCTGCTCCACCACACTGCACACGTTTCATTCTTTGCCTCTTTCCCCTGACTCTAAATCAGTTCTGTCAGCTCCTTAATTATTTTAATTTTTCTCCATTTTCCAAATCCCTCAAATATATTTTATATATAGGGTACAGGCTTAAAAAAGAAAGCTACCGCTGTGCCCTTGCCTCTGAAATATTACCAGAGAAATGTGTGTATTTCATCTCTGCCTTTCATTTTTCCAGACATTTTCTGCTTTGAAGAAGCTTGAAACAGTAATAGACTGATGGCTACACTCCAACTCTATTGATTAACAGTGAGTGGTCAAGCCCTTCGGTGCCTGAAAATACATCCAGAAACGGGGACAGGTGAATTATTGCATTTTCCCGCAGATGGAAGGAGTGGGGGGAGGATAAAAACTACAAGGGGGACTTCAAAAGACCTGCCCTCCCCATGTCCAAATCCCCACTGGTGTGAAGTCCTGGTGTGGGGGAGAACCAATGATTATTTCAGTGGCTCAGCACAGCACAGGGATAAATCATTTATAAACGTTGCGGCTCCAAATCGCCTCTGTTTAACGAGAGGAGAGAAGGGAAGCACGTGGGAGCACTCTCCCACAGTTTTAAGCAAGAGCTCAGTGCTGAGAGCAGAAATCTCTTCCCAGCCATTCCAGTCCTCACCAGAGGTCACATTTCCAGTGCATTTTAGGACAAAAAACCCAAAGCATTGCAGGCTGCAGGATTTGCAGAAGCCCAAGGGCTGTAAAGACGTTGTGCTGATGGACAGTGGGACAGAGGGCCCCTGTCTGTACCTTCACCTTCCTTCCAGAAGGATTCCTCTTTGGAACCTTGGAAGCTCCTGGAGCTGCTGGGCTCCAGGGATAACAACCTGCGGATTCCTGTGGAGGCAAGGAAGAGGAGCAAAGTTTGGAAGCAGAGTGGAGGCCTCACTTTCCACAGCCACATCCCCCCCATTCCTCCACCTCCTGCATCGGTGTGAGACTGCATCAAACATCAGAGAACCCATTTTGCCTTCAGAAAGATGGGGAATATTTTTTTGAAACCTGATTTCTGCTGGGATGGGAAAGCATTTTCCTCCTCTTATTTGAATTCCAGTTCTGTGCCCGGGTTGAAGGGCAGGTGAGGGCAGGTGCCAGGGGGGATGATGAGCAAGAGGTCACTGCAGCTCGCAGGATGAGTCAGGGAGAAGCCAGGAGAATTTGCAGCTCCTCTGCTGCACCTGCTGCAATATTTGGTGTATTTGAGAGTGTTTCTAAGCTGTCTTTCGACTGAGCAGCCAAGCAAAGTTTTCCCCCTGTATTTTAGGTGCTGCAGCACCAACCCCCAAGGCCGTTCAGGGCGTTCCAAAACTGCCATTTCCAATCCTTCTGCAGTTAACTCCAAGTGATGCTTGCTTGGCTGGAATAGATCACCAAACTCAGGTCCTGACAGGATTAATGCACTGGAAAAAGGCTCGAGTCCTTCAGTGAGGCCGGCTGCTCTTTGAACACAGCAGCTTTATGAGCCCCACGTGTGGCTGGCGAGCTTGGGAAGGATCAGAAATCCTCCAGTGGAAAGATGTTGAGTGAAGAAAAATAGCGGCAGCAACAGAATGAACGAGCAACTGGGGGAAGGAGAGAGATGAAGGAAATGTTTTCATCTGCAAAAACGCCTCAGTCAATAGCTGGATGAGAGGCACCGATATGAACACACGTCTGAAAGCTGGGGAGTTCAAGGGAGAAGGGATCTTTGGGCACAATAAAGTAAAGGAAGTTCAAAGGAGAGTGGATCTTTGGGCACAATAAACTAAAGGAAGTTCAAAGGAGAGTGGATCTTTGGGCACAATAAAGTAAAGGAAATTCACAGGAGAAGGGAACTTTGGGCAAATAAAGTAAAGGAAGTTCAAAGGAGAATGGATCTTTGGGCAAAATAAACTAAAGGAGGTGATGATACAGAAGTCCAGGCAGCTGAAACACTACAAGAAAATAAAGGAGTAAAGGCCCATTCTCCTTTCTTCTACTTATCTTTTACTAGAATGAGATTTAATTTGTGTTATCCCCATTGCATCCAAGAGACTTTGCCGAGGGGGTTTCATCTGTTCTGCAGAGCTCTCATCCCCCATTTCAAGTTAGAACATTTCCCAAAGCCTTTTTGCAGAAGGAACTTTCTTGGAGAGTGGGGCTCTGAGCATCCTTGTGACAGAGAGTGATTCAGCATCGCCAGCTACTCTGACCCCAATCTCTCCTTNATAAAGTAAAGGAATTTCAAAGGAGAGTGGATCTTTGGGCACAATAAAGTAAAGGAAATTCACAGGAGAAGGGAACTTTGGGCAAATAAAGTAAAGGAAGTTCAAAGGAGAATGGATCTTTGGGCAAAATAAACTAAAGGAGGTGATGATACAGAAGTCCAGGCAGCTGAAACACTACAAGAAAATAAAGGAGTAAAGGCCCATTCTCCTTTCTTCTACTTATCTTTTACTAGAATGAGATTTAATTTGTGTTATCCCCATTGCATCCAAGAGACTTTGCCGAGGGGGTTTCATCTGTTCTGCAGAGCTCTCATCCCCCATTTCAAGTTAGAACATTTCCCAAAGCCTTTTTGCAGAAGGAACTTTCTTGGAGAGTGGGGCTCTGAGCATCCTTGTGACAGAGAGTGATTCAGCATCGCCAGCTACTCTGACCCCAATCTCTCCTTGTTCCTCCCCAAGCCTGTATTTGCACATCTCTTTTCTTCCTGCGTGTTTGAATTCAATCACTTTTTGTTGTTGGTGGTGGCGGTTTTTTTAAGGACTGGTAAGGGACTATTTATTGGATGGTGACAAATCTGTTGTCTCAGCAGCTTTCCTAATAAACCAGATTATTTTTGTTGGTGCTGATAGCTACAGAAACCAGTATCTGCATCATCTGTTTCGACTCTACACTCCTCAGGAGAGCATCTGCTTGTTTCCCGCATTATGATCAGGAACTTCAATACTCACATGGGGTAACTCTCCCCACTCCGCTTTCGTTGCTCAAAACCCCTGGGAATTCCCCCTGATGGATCTGGGACTGGGATCATATTAAAACAGATTAAAGGTAAGCAATAAGTAGCAGTAAAACCACATCCACGCAGCTTCAATATCAGCAGCGGAGAAGCATCCCCGAGCCCCAGTTTCATCGATTTTAGTGGAATTATGTCATGCATTCATTTGAGCCAGAACCACGATATATATTCCAGTGCTCCTGGAAACCCTCTTGGAATTTATTCTCCAGTGGACGAGGTTCCATTAGAATAAGGAGACGCCAGTTTTAACCACCGAGCAGAAAATATTGCAACAGAGCCCAGCAGAGGGATTGCAGAGGACCTCACAGCAGACTGACCTTTCTCTCTGTGGCAGGGAGATTGCTGGAAAGAAGGCCACAATTAAGGAGTTATTTGCTGAGGGCACCCAGGGGCACTAAAACCCCTGCATTACAGCGGGCCTGGACTCTGGCTGTGCCCTTTATATTCCACTCCTCTCGAGAAACAGATACAATATTTTTGCAGCCGGTGACAAGAGAGCCTTGACAAATTTCAGATCAGCTCACTTGGAGGGAACAAAGGCTGCTGAAGTGAGTCAAGTTCACTCCTCAGTAGCCATGACAACACTTTCAAGAACTCACAGTTTAGGGGAGAAGGGAAATAAATCCTGATTGGCGACACAAAGTGATCCATTACTGCTCCTCCCTTATCTCCAAGTGCCTGGACAGCGCCGAAAGTTGAGAGAGGGACGCTTGGTGACATCCTGGGGAGCAGGGAGGATGTGTTTTATCCCAAATGATTTCAGAGCTCAGGGAAGGGCAGTATGGGATGCTGCAGACCCTTCATGTGTGTCCTTGGAGAGCAGGGGAAGGAGGTGGGACCAGTTCCCTCCAGCTCCTCACTCGGGTGCTTCTGAAGACATTTTGACTCCCAGGACTGCATGAGAGGAACAAAACAGGAACAAAATGCTCATCCTGAGGTGCCTCGGTGTAAATCCAGGAGTAAGTCTGAGATGCTGCAGGAGTGGCTGAAGCAGAGCAGTCAAGGGACACCGGGATGTCCTTCATGCTCCACCCTGCTGGCCCCTTGTCCCTGGTTGCAACCAGCTGGAGGTCAGGAACATCATAAAACTGCGAATCATGGAAGTGGATCCTTGCAAGTGCTTGCCTTGCAAGTCACATCTGCTCTTCGAGAGTCTATTTCCCTTCTTGCCATCCCCCCAGGAAGTTTGCTACCATTTTATTAGGGTTTTTTTTTTCTTCTTTTATTTTCTTTTCTTCATCTTTTTGGCTGTAATAGCTGCCCTCCAGCTGTGTCTCTTTTTTGCTTCTCATCCAGACAGTTTCTGTCACTGCTAGTACCCGTCTGGAGTGTGGGAAAGCAGAACCTTCACTGGTCAGCAAAGGGTCAGTAGGAGCTTCAGAGTATTCTCAGCAGAGGAAAAAGGGATTAGGATCAATAGTTGCTTCCTTTGCCAGTCCTAAATGGGGTCAGCAGGGCAGGAGACGGGGTAATGTCCCCTGAGCTCTCCTGGAAATGTGTCTGATCCCAGCCACAGGGTCAGGAACAGTGGATCCATTATTCTCTCCTGTCCAGCTTCATTAAAGGAGAAAAAAAAGAGTGACAAGTGTGGGATTGATGGGGACCACAGTGATGCAATGGCCTGTTCCTTAGGAGTGGAGCTGAAGCATCCACGCCTCTTCCAGAGGCTCCTGAGAGCCCTCTCAGATGGTTCCAGGAGGCCTGGAGGCAGCCCTGTTCCACAGGGGGAAGAGATTGCAGCCCTGGGAGATGAAAATACGGACTGAGCACATCCCGAGAGAGCTGGAGCTGTTTGCCCACCCAGATGTGTTGGGTGCCTCCACCTCTGCACCCCCAAAGTCTGGAACAGGTCACAGGCACAACGCCACCCTCAAAAATTCTCCTCTCCTCTGCCCTGCCTCAGTGCAGCTCCGAAATCTCCTTTCTTTGCACTGAAAGCTCTCTGGACACCACTGCAATTTCTGTGGACATAAATTGTGTTTATTATTTTACAGATCTAAAACGTGAAATTTTCACTAATTCTAGAATATTGGCAAACAAACCCCGCCTCTCCTGAGGAAACAGAGCTGGCTGTGCATAGAGGTGACTCCCACCACCACATCAAGAACCAAAGGGAGGATTTTTGCCTTCAGCTGTGCAGGAATATGTGATCTCACCAAGGAGTTTTGTTCCGGGTGGGGATCAACTTCCCAAACTCACCCTTGAACAAAAATGTGTTCCATCAGACCAAGGAAAAAATCCTTCCACCTCATTTAAATGAAAAAAGTTAATTTCAATTGCAGTCTTTTTTTTTTTTTTATAATTTGGTGTTTACCACACAGAAAGAAAACCTGGTGAGGGTTTGCAGCTCTGTGGGGTTCAACATAACAGAATGCAGCCATGAGGAAAGAGTCTTTTAAAGGGGAGGAATCCTATTAAAAGACAGGCACAGTTACAGGCTTTAGAAGAGTCCAACACCTCCAGAAACACTGTGTTTCCCAAGAAACGGTGATTAATAGGGATTAATGGCCATTAGGAGCCCCACTGGAAACATGGCCATGTCCTACAAGGGCAGAAGGAGGTGGTTGAGGCAGTCACCAGCACTCTCAGGGTGACCTTCAGGTTCCTGATCCACCCACCAGCATTTGGGAGGTCTCCTCATCAGTCAAACTTCCAGCAGCTCCTCCTGAGGCGCTGGAGCTGCAAATGCTTCAGGTGGAATCACTTTGTTGTGGGGAAAAGTTTCCACTCCGTGCCCCTGGATGGGCTGAGCCGCTCTCCAGCCCCGCTGGAGGCACAGCCACGACCTCCAGGGACCATCAGGGACCCCCCAGCAGGTGAGTGACAAGCAGGTGACAACATAGAGACCCCCCTAAATGAAGGGTTTTTCAGCTTGAGGTATCTCCCACTCATCCAAACCTTGGCAAACGTGAGAATCATGGAATAGTTTAGGTTGGGAGGGACCTTTAAAGGTCATTTAGTTCAACGCTCCTGCAGTGAGCAGGGACATCTTTGGCAGGGTCAGGTTGTTCAAAGCCTCACCCATCCTGGCCTCGAATGTTTCCAGGGCTTCTGGTTCTCAAAGAATCCTTGAGGTTGGAAAAGCCCTCTGAGATCACCCAGTCCAACCATTCCCCCAGCACTGCCAAGGCCACCACTGCCCCATGTCCCCCAGTGCCACATCCACACGGCTTTTAAATCCCTCCAGGGATGGGGACTCCACCACTGCCCTGGGCAGCTGTGCCAGGGCTGGACAACCCTTCCCATGAAGAAATTATCCCCCAGCAGCTGTGGCTTCCAACCTCAGTTGTCTCCAACGCTTTTGGATACTTTTTTTTCTTAGAAAAATACCATTACGGTGAGTCTGCAGGAACTCAGCTGCTTCAGAAACCAGACCCCTCCAGAACTCACAGCCTGTGGATTGGAAACCAACTCTTTGAAAGAAAATACTCCTTGAAATCCCTCCCTGTGCCCGGGGCTTTGCAAACCTCCACTTACTCCTGGCATCCGTCTCCAGATTGTGTCACTCGCCAGCTCAGTTAAGAAGTTGATTTGAATATTGTTTTATCACACTGTGCCTTGCAGACAGCATTGAGTCAGCTCAAAACCAGCGCAGTGTGTACTGGCTCCCAGTTAATTATAGGCATAAAACATCATTTACTCTACTGAAAGGAAATACTTGGAATCCAGAGGGCTCTTCGCCGCAGACGCCGGTTCCTGCGCAGGGTTTTGTTTCCTCCCCGTTATCTCAGGGAGAGTTTTGTGGCTGGGGGATTATAAATCTTTGAGGGCCATGTTCAGACATCCCCCAGTGCAGGGGTGAGGGTGTTTTGCTGGCAATTTTTTTCCACAGAGTTTTAATCCAACCCTTGGGAAAGAAGGGAGGAAATTGCACCCTGAGTAAATAATTGTTTAGGGTTTCTTTGGTACCTGTCATTCTTTCAGCAGGGTCTGGTTTGGTCCCTAAAGAATTCCTCCACTGGGTTGGTATTTCCTCCTCTTTCAGCTCTCCAGGCAGCAGAAAGTCAGGGTGTTAATGCCCTGATTGAGGATTTGTTTTCCCAAAAGCCACGTATTTGCACTGTGCCCCCCTCTCAAACCATTCGCAGGAGCTGCATCCTGGTCACTGTTGCCTGAACATTGCAGGGAAAGTTATTTCCCTCACAGGGACTGGGTCGCCTCTTAAACCTGTGTAATAAATCCATCTCATCAAATAAATCCATCTCATTGAATGAATAAATCCATCTCATTAAATCACCTGAGAGCTGAAGGGAGGAAAGGGGTGATCAGGGCCCTCCTTACTGTGGTTGTAGCTCATGGACACGGCCCCAGTGCAGACTCAGAGTTATTCTGGGAGCAGCTGCACGTGTGGGAGTTTCTGGAGAAACTCTGGGGAGGCTTTTTGTGGCCACAGAGCAGCCCTGAGGCTTGCCCAGGAGGTTCAGGGTTGCAGGGCTCAGCGTTTCCTCACCGAGAGGTTGCCTTGGCCGAGTGCCCGGGCACGGGGAGGCAGCTGGGGAGGGAGCGTGGCTGGGGACATACGGCGGAGCCGCAGCAACAGCATCCCACCCTCTCCCTCAAGCTGTCAGGAGCGCTCCAAATCGGTGGGAGAAGAGCAGGCACAAGCTGGAATATCTCGGGAAGCTCCGGTGGGAGCAGCTATTGCTGATGAGCACTGGGAGGGCTAATCTTGGAGGGGGACGCTTTGTTCCCGGCAGCATTTGAGGCGCTTGGGAAGGGCAGGAGCGAGGGGGAAATGCTTCGCTCATGGGTGGGCACGTAACCAAATTCTCTGCCCCCACCTCCTGCTCCTCGCTGCTGAATGAAAAAGCAGCTTGTCCATCTCGGTTTTTTTAGCAGATCTGGCGTGGAATTTAAGCGTTTTCAGGTTTCTTCCCAGCAGAGCATCCGCAGGGAGGGAGGCGAGGGAAGGTTGTGTTTGAATTTGTCTGGCCAGGTGCTCTCCTTGAGAGAGGCATCGCATTATGAGGGTGAACTCGATCCTATCTAAACATTTCCCTGGATTCCCTCCCTAGTTTTGCTCCAGCACTGATGCAGAGGGAGAACCAAGATGATCGGAGGGATGGAGCAGCTCTGCTGTGAGGAAAAGCTGAGAGAATTGGGATTGTTCAGCCTGGAGAAGAGGCAGCTTTGGGGTGACCTCATTGTGGTCTTCTAGTCCCTAAAGGGAGCTACAAGAAAGATGGAGAGAGACTTTCCAAGGGATGGAGTGACAGGGACAAGGAGGAATGGCTTCAAACTGAAAGAGAGTAGGGTTAGATGGAATACTAGGAAAAAAATCTTTGCTGTGAGGGTGATGAAGCACTGGAACAAGGCGCCCAGAGAAGCTGTGGCTGTGCCTGGATCCCTGACAGTGTCCAAGGCCAGGTTGGATGGGGCTTGGAGCAACCTGGGATGGTGGAAGATGTGGAATGAGAAGATGATCTTTAATGTTCCTTCCAAGCGAGACCATTCCATCATTCCGTGATTCTCTGACTAGAACGGCCCAAATCTGATAAAGGTCAAACTTCCTGGGGAAACTGAGGCACAGGGTGCACTTGGGACATGACCCCAAATCCCAGCAAACCCCTAAGAGGTCCCGAAGAGAAACCAGCACTTGTGGCTCCAGCAAGCACCAACGGCCACAAACCCTCTTTAGGATTTATTTAAGCGATGACCAACCAGAAACGGGGTCCTCTTCCTCCTCACCAGCACATCCTGAATCCCACAGCATCTCACAGAGGAATTACCCTGTTCCAGCACTGCTGGAATATTTTCTGGGTGTCTCCAATCAGCCTGACTGGGGAACACGAGCAGCAGGACCAGCAGGGAAATAAAAGCTCTCAGAAGAACCCATCACATTCTGTATTTTGTCATGATTCCACTTCTCTTTTTTAATGTGCTCTGAGGAGTTGGGAAGCATTGCTCCAGGTCTGGGAAGAAAGGACCCCGAAGGGAAAGAGAAGTCGCCCACGAGCCTTATGAACCAGGGAAAAAAACAAAGGCAGAAATAAATAAACAGGGGGGAAAAAAAATCAAAACCACCCTTAAAATGTTGTTTTGTTTCTCTTGTTTTCTGCAGAGGAGTTTGAAGTTCTCCATTTCCTGGGTGTGCTAGAGGAGCAGCAGAGTTGAGACTCAGGCTTTTAATGAAGTTTATGTAAATTTGGTGATGTTTATACTTAGCAGAACAGATTTAGGAGTACTAATAAAGCAGCAGATGAGGCGTAGAAAAGAGCTGGTGAAGTTTTCCACCACTGTTATTTTTTACCTTCCTCCCACCATTCCCAACAAAAAGAGTCTGTTTCTGTTGCCAGTTTCTCTTCACAACAAGAGCTTCTGAAGGGCTGTTCATCCCTCAGTGCTGCTGAGGCCTCTCCCAAGCCTCAGCTCAGTCGTGTCCCATCGCCTTCCCTCCGGGAGCAACCGGGATCAATACGGTCCGTGTTTGCTTTCCCTTCAGGAAAATGAATTCTTCCCAACGCCGCTGGTGGATCTTTGTTCACCACCAGGATTTTCGTTAGGGATGGCCAGGCTGGAGCTGAAGCAGCCTTTCCCTTTGGGAGAAGGTGAGGGTTTATCCTGGGTTTGGAGTCAGGGATGTTGAGGAGGAGCAGGATGAGCTTCATCCCTGGGGAGGAGTCTGGGTGGTGATTCCTTGTGCTTGTGGCTCCAAGGAGAAGAGCAGGGGCCGCCAACAGAGACAAGTGACCCAGAAAACCCTCGGAAGAAGGTGCTTGGCAGCCCCACCCCTCCTGCCACACCGCCACAACCTCTTTCAAATGTTTTCTGCTCACCCCAGGAGTTTTTCTGTGCAGAAATGAGGCAGATTTGGGGCTTCTCAGCATTTTTCCACTTGGGATATTCCCTATTAACTCCCCCCCTTGGCAGAGCCTCCCTGGGATGGGGTTTCCAAGGAGGACAGGGAGGTCTCAGGGTCCCTTTTGAGTAAATCTCTCCTTATCAGAGCAGGGCAGAAGTTCTTCGCACACTTGAGGGGTTCCCATGGAATAAAACACCCAAGAACTCAATGGGATGAACCCTCCGGACACAACCCTGAGCCCCGTGCTTTGGGATGGCCCTGCTGGAGCAGGGAGGTGGGACCAGGTGACCCCAGTGTGGTCCCTTCTATCCTGACCCATCTCGGGATTCTGGGATTTACATTGGCTGGATGATGGATCCCCCCTGGGCTGGTCCAATTATCCATCCCTCCTGGTTCCCTCCCTTCCCCTGGCATCCCACAAAACTGCTCCATCTGGTGAAGGAGAACAATCTTTGATAGCAGGGATATTTTGATACACCAGAGGCCCACATGAAATGGAAGGTTGTGCTAATTATTAAAAGCTCCCAGGCACTGCTGCAGAAATAACAAGAAACTTTCCTATTTATGGCACCTTCATGCTTTGCTTTCCATTAAGAAAAGGGACGAGGTCTAAATTTAGGACTGGCATGGTCAAGGCTTAGGATTGAGATGAGGTTTCACCACATCTTTTCCTAAAACAGAAAGAGAGTCCTGGAAAACATGAAAACCCCCCATTTATTAGCAAGAAATGAGGATATTTAATTTATTTTTATGAGAACTGATCATCTGTTTTTTTCAACCTTCGCCGGTGCTTTGATGCCCACCAGGGAGAAACCTTGCAGAGGCTTTATGGCAGTAAAGCAACACCATCCAGCTGAGCATCACATCCAGGTTTTCATGGAATCACAGAATTCCAGGTTGGAAGGGACCTCAAGGATCATCTGCTCCAACCTTTCTTGGCAAAAGCAGTGTCCAGACAAGGGGGTCCAGCGCCGTGCCCGGCTGAGTCTTAAAAGTGGGAAAATCCCTCACTTCCTTGGGGAGATTTTTCCAGTGGCTGATGGTTCTTCTCATTGTGGAAATTTTTCCTCTTGTATCCAATCAGAACCTCCCCAGGAGTGACTTTTCCATTATTTATCATCTTTCCCATGTGACTCCTCCCTCATAAAAGGAAAGTCTTGCAGACACCTTTTGAGCACTGGAACGTGGTGATGAGGTTCCCCAAACCCGGTTCTCTCAGCCTTTCCTCACGTGGTACCTTCCCAGTCCTTTGACTGTCCTTCTCCAGCCTTTCCACGTCTCTTTGGAATATCAGGAACCAAACCTGGGCACACCTGGAATACTCCAGGTGTGGCCTGCCAAGTGCTGGGTAGGGTGGAACAATGAATTATCCATCTCTGCTGGGTCTTTTTTGGTACAAGGAGCAAGGAAATCCAAGATCCTTTAATTAGGCAGAGCTGCTGATCAGGGGGTTTTTTTCCCAGCAGGGTTTTGGGTCCTGCTGGGGCTGCTGGGCACATCTGAGACCATCCCCTGCAAAGGAGGGCTCCAAAGTCCCAGTTCAGAGCTGCAGAAGTTTCCCATTCGTGGATTTGACCTGGTCACCTTCTCTCTGCCTCTGTTTTCCTCCAGCTCATCTGGGAGGAACCAGCAATCCACTGGATCAGTCACTGACATCCAGAAACCTCCATGAGTATCTTCAGGGCATCCCCCTTGCCGTGGGCAGGGACTCATGGAATTTTCAGGCATCCCAGTGTTTCCCTGGGGAAAAAGGGGCAGCACAAAGGATTTAGGTGGAGCTGGGTGGGGAGATCCTTGAAATGGGAATGATTCTCACGTAACCAAAGATACATTTGGAAAAGATGAGCTTTTCCAGACTAAAAGGTGCCTGAGTGATCCTGTTCCGTGCGGGGACACAGGGATGGGAAAGCAGAAGCTGCTGAGGAGTGATGAGTTTTCACTGAATGCTGAACCTCGCTTGAATTTTCAGCTGCAGCTTTTTTTCTCTGCAACCTGTTATGAATCTGAGTATCCCTTACTTAAGGTGCTGAAGGAGGAGGAGGAGGACGCTTCCAGAAAAGAAGTGTTCAGTCCAGGAACCAGCTGTGATTGCTAAATCAGGAGATTTAGATACACTGGG
>VZTE01003565.1:215035-225209 GCA_013397775.1 Eulacestoma nigropectus
TGAACTTCCCATCAGCTGGTGGCATCGTGTCAGTCAGAGAGATGTTTTCTGGTTGAATCCCAAATAATGTCTTCTCAGCTTTCCTGAAAGCTGTGATATTTTTGAAGTGTCACTGACTTAGTCCTTGTGGCGTGCAAGATGTTGCGAGCGTGTGTTTGTATTTTAATCCCTGAATTAAAACCAAGATTGCCCCTGATGACCTCGTTTGAGGCTGCTTGGACGTTCCCGGGTCAGCCTCGACCCTGATTTGTCACATTAGTGAGGCTGAGTAAGCTGAATTTGCCGGTAATGAGCCCAAAAAGCTGAGGAGATGTTTCTTCTGGGTCAGTTGAAGGGAAGGCTGAGGTCCTCCAGCCCCTCTGGGGCCTTTTCCACATCCAGCCAAGCATTTGTGCATTTGTCACACTCAGATTAAAACCACGAGACTGCTCTGAAGGGCCACTTCAGCCCAAGATGTGCAGGTGGGTAGAGGAATGGAAAACCAAGTGCTGGGCCAAGGGTATCTCCTGGCACATCCCCAGGAGGCCCAGCTGGGGCAGGATGGACACTGGGATCTCCTGCAGCAGCTTCTTCCCAGCTCTGCCCCTTGGAGAGCTTCCAGCAAACACTGAAATACTTAAAATTTTCCCCTCAAATTGAAGACCCATCTTATCATAGAAGCACAGACTGGTTTGGATCGAAGGGACCTTTAAGATCTCATTCCAACCCCCTCTGCCATGGGCAGGGACACCTTCCACCAGCCCAGGTGGCTCCAAGCCCTGTCCAGCCTGGCCTTGGACACTTCCAGGGATCCAGGGGCAGCCACAGCTTCACTGGGTGCCCTGTGCCAGGGCCTCCCCACCCTCACAGCCAGGAATTCCTTCCCAATATCCCATCTAGCCCTGCCCTCTGGCAGTGGGGAGCCATTCCCTGTGTCCTGGACTTCCATCCCTTGTCCCAAGTCCCTCTCCAGCTCTCCTGGAGCCCCTTTAGGCCCTGGAAGGGGCTCTGAGGTCTCCCTGGAGCCTTCTCTTCTCCAGGCTGAACTGTCTCAACCTGGCTCCAGAACAGAGGTGCTCCAGCCCTCACAGCATCCTGCTGATCACTGTTTCCCCCTACTTTTCTGTGTCAGGAATTGAAAGATTTCTAATCCATTTTGGGGTCTGATTTTAATGGTGTCACTCACACAGATCATGGCAGTCCTTATAAATCTGGGATTTCTGGGTCACAACGTTTGGCAATCCTGCCAAATGTTTGGATTCAGCTTTCCAAGACACACTTACAGCTCCAGCTGTGGCAGAGTTTTGCACAGGAGAGGATTCAGACCAAAGTGAGGCACCTCCAGCTTTGCCATCTCCTCTAAGCAAATCCCTCAGGGCTCTCTTTATAGTGCCTGGAAAGAAACAGCCTGGTTTGGGTGGAATTAAAATCTCATCCACACCAAACATCTCCGTTCGGTCAAGGAAATCACTTCCTGACTTTATTCCTTCCCAGCAACTGCAATGGGAGCATTGTGCCACTACCTTGAGCATCAGCAGAAATCTAAAATTAAACATTTCCACCTGTTCCTGTGGTCCATGGAGAATTGTGGATTCTGATGAAGCATTTTGGTGACTCTGGATATGAGATAAGGGAGTGGAGATAAGCTGTGTGTCCGAATACTGCAAGGATTTGAGATTGCATCGCTGTCAGGGGCTGTGAAAGGCAAAAGAAGCTCATTTTCCAGCCAGTCAGATCCGTATCCTTTTGAAGTGTTCCCTGAAAGGAACTGAAGGAAACATCTGGCCTTTAATGTCTAGACAACACCCCTTACAGAGTTTTGACCCTAAAACTCTCCCCTGGCAATGGGCTGTGGGAGGAGACGGCTCTGTCGTGCTGTGGTGTGACCCAGGAGAAGAAAGGGAGTGTGGCCACTTCACACCACACCAGCTCAGGCCTTTTAGTTCCTTTCCACTCTCCAAATCCCTGTTGCTGTGCTGACAAAGCCCATTGGGATGGCCTGAGCCCCATTCCCAAATTCCTCAATCCGGGAGCGGAAGAGCCACGGGTCAAAGGTTGGGATCTCTGTGTGAGCTGTGGCGGGACAGGAGCTGATTTGGGTTCAGTGCCAATTCCTGCATTGGAAAGCTGCCAGGAGAATGTTTCCCCAGGCCTGACAGGCCCAAAATATTCCGTGTTTTGGGAATATTTACTCCCAAACATATAAATTCTCCCTCTTTTGGGTGGCAACCACGTACGGCAGTGGCCGTGCCCAAGGCTTGCTCACTTCTTGGTCTGACCTTTTCACTCATTGCAAAATATTATTGGAGTTTCTGCTCCAATTTCAGCTCTTTTCAAGGATTTAGGAGACTGCATAATAGAATTCAGACCTAAAACCAGGATGGTGTTGATGCATTGGTTTGCTGATGGTTGAACTGGTTTATTCTTTTCTAGGCTCCAGCGTTACCAGTAGCTCATCTTTGCTGATAGATTTTCCTTGAAGCTTTTTCAAAAAAGATATCAGTGATTTTGATAAGAAGGACGTGCTGTATATATAAAAAATAGGAGAGGTGGAAAGGCTCTACATCAACCTGATTTTGAAAAAACATCTGGAATTGCTGTATTTTTCTTCCCCTGACCTTTGGTTCTGGCAGCTTTGTCTCACAGGGATATATTTTTTCCTTTCTCTGTTACATCTCTATTACTCCTGCCATCATTTTTCTGACCACAGATGTGACCCTAGATCCTTTCTCAGAAATGTATTTTAGGGCGTTTGCCTGTTGGAAACCAACCTTACATCGGTGAGCTAGTGGGAAATAACTGTTGAAGGGTCTTGGGGCTAAAATCGATGGTGACAGAGATTTTCTGATTAGGACCAATTTTCAGAACTGTACTGGGTGCCCAAGAGAAAAATGCTTTTTTTATTATTATTTTTAAATTTTTTTTTTATTGTTTCCCAAGCCCCATGCTGATTGTTCTTAATTTAAATTGCATATTTTATTTCTATTGCCCCTGTGCAGATTCTACAGCCCTGGTCTTGTGCTGACAAGGTCTCGAAGTCTCAAAGGGTCTTTCCACCCTTCTCCCAGCACTTTTCCACCACACCAGGAGGACATTGTGTCCTGGCCTGGCTCTGAGAGCCAAGACAGCCCCAAATCTTATCCCAAGAGCTGTTTGAGGTGTTTCCCCACGAACTGTTGTGCCAGGGGGGCCATGCCCAGGTCAGGGGGCAGGGCTGGGTGGTCCCCCCAGGGTGCTGAGCCTTCGGGCTGCATCCCAGGAACAAGATTTCTGGGAAACATCCCTCTGCTTCCACGCAGGATCCGTTCTTGCTCGGGGCTGTTGGCATTTTGATGCCTCTTGAAGATACGACAGAGAAGTGGCTCTTGAGAAGTGACAGCACGAAACTCTGATTAATGTCTCCAAGGAGAGTCAACCAGAACGGTTTCCTCTGAGCTGCATCCATTTTCATATGAAGCCCAGACTTCGCTTGACAATGCTACAGAAATGCGGTGCTTGGGAAAAGTACGGCTTGTTATCAGGAATATTTCCCCTTCAGCCTTCAAGGAGAGATGAAAAAACCCTCCCAAAGCTCTCTGCAAAAGATCCTGGAATGTTAATTTCCAAATTAACAGGTCCAACGCTCTCCCACGCCACCCCTGCCTGAGGGTTGAGATTCCCATCTAGGAGACCTGCACACAGTCCTGGGGTGGGAAGGAGCATGGAAATGGGAAATGTGGTGGAAACCACAGGTGATCCGCGTGCAGCTTTCCTAGGACCACACTCATGACCTCATATTGCTTCTCATTTACCACAGAACCACAGGATATCCTGAGCTGGAAGGGACCCACCAGGATCACTGATCCAACTCCTGGCCCTGCACAGACACCCCAACAATTCCACCCCGTGCATCCCTGAGTTGTCCAAACACTCCTGGAGCTCTGGCAGCCTCGAGGCTGTGCCCATTCCCTGGGGAGAACCTTTCCCTGATATCCAACATAAATCCCTCTGACCCAGCTCCAGCCCTTCCCTTGGGTCCTGTCACTGTCACAGGGAGCAGAGATCGGAGCTGCCCCTGGGGAGGAGCTGCAGACCCCGATGAGTCTCCCCTCAGTCTCCCCTTCTCCAGGCCAAACCAACCAAGTGACCTCAGCCACTCCTTGTATGGCTTCCCCTTTAAACCCTTCACCATCTTCACAGCCCTCCTTTGGACACTCTCTGATAGCTTTGTATCCTCCTTTTTTTTGTGGCACCGATTCCCGAGAGGTGGCTGCAATTTGTCTGGACGTCCACCCCCAGCGCACAGCAGCAGAGGCTGCCCAGAGCTTTGTCCTGGGAGTGGAATGACCGAGGCATTCCACAGTCTGGAAGTGCACAAAGGCATTCAGATCGTCTGCAGTGAGCAGACAAACCCCAGGCTCCGAGCAGAGCCCTCCGGAGCCGCGCTCACGATTTACGAGCTCCCGGCTGCGTTGTCACACACTGTCACCGAGTGTCTGGCACTCGGCCACTCTCTGCCTCCCTCTTCTCCTAATTGCTGTGCTAACAGACCGCTGATGATGTTCGAAGGGTCGGAAATGTGAAGCTGAGAGTGGGAAAGAAGCTGGAAAAGTGGCTCCAAGTAAGGCAGCTTTCCTCATCACCCAGAGTTAATTTTCATTGTCTTCAGCAAGTGCTGGGAGTTTCCAGCTACCCCGTAGCAGAGCACACGCTGCAGCCTGCAAAGATTTTGCTTAATTGCTAGAGCAGCTCTTTGCCGAGCTGTGCAGCAGCAGAGCCCTGCTGCCGCTGTCCAAGGTCCGTGTGCTCGGCGGGAGGAGCAGGAAAACGCCCGGCGCAGGTTGGCTGCCCGGATCCGAGCCTGGAAATAGTCTGGGATGTGGCTGCCTTGGAGGGGCAGGCTCAGGGTTTGGATTCAGCACTTTGATGCTGGAACACAGCAGGGGTAGCACAGAAACCCTGGGAGGTTCCCTGGGTGGGATGAACATCTCCTGACTGACAGGGACCATCTCCAGGATGAGTTTTCCTGCCCGCCCAGGTGATGTTTTTGTCCGGCAGTCAGAGGATGTGGAGCTCAGCTGTGTTTGCGTCGTCCTCCCTCAGGTTGGATGTCAGGCCCTGGTGGGAGTTTAGGCTGCAGAGAGAGCTCCTGTCCCACCTCGCTGGGACACCAAGCCACGGAGAAGAGAATCCCAGAATGGTTTGGGTGGGAAGGGACCTTAAAGCTCACCCAGTTCCACACTTGTTTGCAAGGGAGGTTCAGGTCTTCACAGATTAAAGCATTTGTGTAATATCATCTTTCACCTCCTGCTTTCTTCTGAAATTGCGTGTTCTACATGGGAGATTTTGTCATTAAAAAAAAGTGGAATCGCCAGAGCAGAGCAGTCTGCTTCCTTCCCTGGGTTCCAGTGCTGAGAAGGGCTGGAAAAATTCCTTGGAAGTGCTCAAGGCCAGGTTGGACAGGGCTTGAAACAGCCTGGGATAGGGGAAGGTGTCCCTGCCCATGGACTGGGTGATCTTTAAGGTCCTTCCAACCAAAATCAATCTGTGATTCTACGAAATACCCACTTTTTTTGCCTTAATATGATGATTTTAAAGCAGTGACCTGCCCGTTCGTCGGGTGGCGTTGGAGTTTTGCTTAAGCTCCATCTCAGAGTAAGGCACAAGACAGAGAAAAGGAATATTCAGGCTACTAAAGAACTTGCAGAGTGAGCATGAAACACTTCCAGCTTAAAATGGCAATTAAAAAAAACCCAAACCCAACCCATTTCTTACCTAAGGACACAGGTGGAAAGTGTCTTGTGGCTGCCTTTCAGTTTTATTGACATGAGACTCAAAATAGCAGGAGCTTTTTCTCGTGGCAGGTAGGAGATCTGTAAATCATCTTGCCAAAAAAAATATGGATGATAAATCGAGTGGGAAATCAGACGAATCATCCAAATTCTAAAATATTGAAGTTGGAAGGGCAGCCTGGAGGCTTCTGAATCTGCGTCATGCTCAGAGCAAAGTCAGGTTCAGAAGCAGGTCAGGTTCCTGAAGCTGAGGTTTGAATTTGGCCAAAGAAAGAGATTCCCCCACTCCCCCAAAATCCCCCTCAGTTGCCACCATCAGCCTGGGCACCAGGTCCTGCTCATCCAGGGCTCTGACGTGGGGTTATCCAATCCCAGATGAACGATTTTTATCTTTTCCCTGTGGAAAAACAGGGGGTCACGCTGAGCCTTGCACAGAAATCGTAGAGAAACAGGGAATTTCCTGAAGTAAATACAGTTGGATGCCTTGAACACAGCAAAGGGCGGGAAGGCGCTTGATCCAGGCTGTCCTTGTCCTAATATTTTTCCCAAAGTATCTCCCACTGTTGGCAAAGGAATTATGGGTTGAACAGATTTTTGTTTCAAAAGGAAGAACGTGGCCAAGGGCTGCAAGGTCGTAACTGGCCCAGAGAGGGTGAACAGGGGGGATCCCTCGTTCTCCTTCCTAAGGCAGGGATCAGCCAGAGCCTAAAGAGCTCAGCAGGTGGTTTAGAAGAGAGAAGGGAGGCACTTCTCCACCTAAAATGTAATTAAATTGTGGAACTCGTTACCTCGGGATGGCAGAGTGGGAAAAGCTTAAATAGAGGGGGAAGGAGAGCACCCGTTGGAGGTTATTAAACATTCCAAGAGCACTTTTGGCTCAGCAAGTTGCCGAACCTTTAATTGGTGGGACAGGGAAGGATCCCACAGCAGTTTTTTTGATCTGTCTCTGTAAGAATCCAGCACCGGTCTGTGCTCCAGGTGGGATCATCTTCCAGTCTGACGTGGTTGATGTTCCTTGGTCATCAAGAGCTGGAGGCGGTGGCAGGACTCCCGTGGAGATGAGGAATAGGGTGGGTTTGCTGAGCTGTCCCTGCAAATCTCCAGCTCAGTCCCTGAAGTGCTGAGCTCAGAGTGGGGAAATTCAGGGTTTTTTGGGGAGAAACACAGGATTTTACTGCTTGGGCTTTACATCTCCAGTTGATCTTGCCTGGCTTTGCTCAGAGTCATCATCAAAACCCTACAAACCGCCGTGGGGGGTCTCTCAAAACTGCCTTTGCTCCCCAGATCTCCCTGCCTGCATTCCTGTATTTCCCCTGCGCAGGGAGTGGAATAAAAAGCTGACTGGAGGCCTACTCATTTAATGCCTGAATTAGTTCAATTTTCTCTGCCCGAGGCTCCTCATTCTTTTCTACTCTCTTGCTGTTGGCCTGCTGGGAATCTCTCGTTGTCCACAAAAGTTTCTCCCGTCCTCCTAAATTGACGATTTTTCTCCCCGAGCTCAGATTTTTGCCTAAACACAGACTCTTTCAGAGCTAATTTCTCTTCATAGTTTGCTTAGGCACACGGGTGTGTGCGCTAAAATCAGTTTCAAAATGGCTCAGATTTATTTTTAAGCCAGGGGTTTTTTTTGCAGATGCCAAACGCATTGATTCCTGTCTGATTAAAAAAAAAAAAAAAAAAACAATTAAGCCCACGGAGTATTTTCAGCATGATTTAGCGGCTCATCTACAAGGATCTTGACTGGCTTAACTAAATGGTTGGCGCTCACTCGTGTGTGGAAAAGGCCCTGGTGTCTTTGGATGCCCATTATTTTATTTAACTCGAACACAATTTAGTCCTGGGGAGTTAAAAAAGCCAGAGTTTAGGCTGATGTCTCAAAGCTTGAGTCAATCACCACTGGGAAAAGAAGCCTGTCTCATTATTTTTTGGAGCAAAATGTTTTGTTTTAGTGGAGCTGTCGTTCTTTAAATATTTTTGGATGCAAACTTCTGGAATGGTTTCTGGGAAGAAAGCTTTCCTTTTAAATTTTTTCCCTTATATTTTCATTTAAAGCAGTAGAAGCATTTATCAGGTAAGCCTTGAGTGCAACAAAACGTTCAATTCCAAGTCAAGGCAAACAATGATATTTTGTTTTTTTAAGACAAATAAAGCATTTTGCTTGATCCCTTGCTTAGAAGAAGTTTGGGGTTTGGATCATCCAGAATCCTATTCTTTCCCATACTCTTTTAATTCTGGAAGAACCATCAAACCAGAAAAAATAGTATTTGCATGATTTCATTTAAAAAGTGAAACACTGTTTCATGGCTCTTTTGCAGAATACTTTTAAGCAGTGCTAGAAATGCCATCAGAATTGGGATGTTAAGTGGAATTAAACAAAATCATGCTTTTTAAAGGCAGTTTAAAAACCCCAAACACAGAAAAGAAGTAAAACAATGACCTTAGGCACAGCAATAAATACACTGCAGCAGCACAACCAGATTCTGTTACGTGCTGGATGTGAAATGGGCTGTCTTGGGGCTCTCCCACCCTGCCAAGACAGCCTGAATTAGCAGCTGGTCAGTTTTAATGCAGACAGCTCTGTCAGAAGGGCAGGGAAGGAGCTGGAGGAGCTGAGGGAGGAAATCGGACCCCGCAGGACCTTCATGTCCCTGTGGCAGGACAGAGCCAGTGACAGCTGCTGCTGAGATGTTGTGGCAGGGGAGATGCTGGCCTGGAGTGTTTTCTGGGAGGAAGGGGGTTGGTTTTGTGAAGCAGGTCCTGAGATGGGCAGCCAGACCGTGCCCTACAGCCGTGGTGTGTGGGACTCCAGTTAAACCCTTTAGGATCACTCCTGATTAGGTTCTCCTTCAAATCTCTGCTCTGTCTTAAAACATCTCCCTCTGGAGACAGCAGCTACATTTCCCCTGCTCCTCTGTGCAATTCTGACTCCATCTGTGAGGACACGAGCTCGGGGAACATCTGGGCACGTTGCTGTGTCCAACCTCTCAGTCCCTCGGGACATTCTCAGTGGGCTCGAGCCGCTTTCCCTGCTGTGACCCACCAGTCCACACTGGGAATCTCGTTGGGCATCTTTAGAGAAAGCAGCTCTAAAGTGAGACAGGATAGAAACGGCTGCTGGGAAGAGGCAAAATGAGAACACAAAACACATTACAGGACAAATATTGATCGCTGAGGCAAACCATGCCAGAAGTCAGCCAGGACATCCAACACCCAGCTCGGATGTAGATGAAGGCATCACACTTCCTGATGGTGCCAGAGGTGGGACTGCACCACTCATGCTGGATAAAGCAAATCTGGAGTGAAAAGAGGGCTACAAACAACTCTCCCTGAGCCTCTGAGCAGTCTGGATTTGACAGAAAAACCCAGAGATGTTCAATGAGAACTGGAGCAGACATCAACTACCCTGGAAGTGTCCAAGGCCAGGTTGGACGGGGCTTGGAGCAACCTGGGATAGTGAAAGGTGTCCCTGCCCATGGTTTTTAAGATGCTTTTTAAGGTTCTTTCCAATCCAAACCATGCTGGGATTTTATGATTCTCTGATCAAATGGGCAAAGGTTTGTGGGGCTTCAAGTTTGATACTACAACGCTGATCACGAGGAAAGACAACTGCAGGAAAACAAGTCCCACCACCACAAAAACGTGAAGAGACGCTTTGAAGTCAGAAAGACCAAAGATTCTACACCAAAATAAGGGAACCAAACCTTTTTTTCTTTTTTTTCTTTTTTTTTTTAGAAAAAGATAACATCATTCAGTGGATTTTTTCAAGCTTGCTGGACATCATACTGAAACACTGTAAAGCTGTCAGAGAAATTATATGCTTTTTTCTGTTGTCAACCAAAGCGTGCTTTTATGGAGTCAATTAGCCACAAATGATGAGCACACGTCACTTGTCTGGGAATGAATTACAGTACAACCCAATAAACACAAGCGGCTTCGCTCTCTGGTCGTTGCCCTGATGAGGAGGAGGCGTCAAACTTCCCTATCCAACCATGAAGGAAACTCCATGTCCATTTGTGTTTCGTCTTGCAAATCTGTCTCCTTCAAGTGCTGCAGTGCTACAGTGTGGGGGGAAATGGGGTCATTGGTATTCCTGCTCTGACGTGCAAACCTGGACGTGAGCCCGGGGTGTGAAATGCAATTACACCGGGGGAAAGGGTTCGGATAAGCTGGGATGGCACAGGGGCTTGGATGTACAACGGAGCTGCTGTCAGATTCCACAGAGAAGTGCAGCCAATGTCATCTTTACACAGGATTTTGTGCACCCTCCACAGACCTTAGAGCCCTTTTTGAAGGTGGAGAGCCACAGTCATATCAAGTTTTTAGGGTTTTTTTTTTGTTTGGTTGGTTGGCTGGGAGGGTTTCTTTTCCTTTTTTTTTTTTTTATTTTTTTTAAAAGATGGGAAAACTGGGGCACAGAAAGGGGG
>VZTE01003565.1:234214-254574 GCA_013397775.1 Eulacestoma nigropectus
GCCTCCCCGAAGCTGCGGCTGGATCTCACGTGCTCGGCAGGAAGCCGCTTCCCGAGTCTCCTTAAGGACACGCATTTTGCTAGGGGATGCTTGGAGGAAGCCGCTCTCCGCTTGGGAAGGAGCACGGGCTGCCTGCAGCATCTCCCTGATCATCCATGTGCTTTTCCAGGAGAGAGAAGGGATTGTGGATCGTGTTTCCCTGCCGAGCTGTGCCTGCTGGGTTTGCACTTCTCCTCTGCATCCGTGCGTTTAACCCCATGCAGAGCCTCCGCTGTGGATACGGGAGCGGATGCGACAACACGAGCCACAGCACCAGTGTGGGCACAGCCCCCGCCGGCTGCGTCCCCTGCCCGTGGCACACGCAAACTTCAAAGCCGGGACCGCGAATCCCTGCTCCTGGCACGCAGTGGCCACACACGGGCTGTCAGTAGCCACGGGATGGCAGCGGGAGCGGATCCATGGCGTGCGGCAGCCCCGGGTACCGCGCACAGCCCGGGCACCCCCAGCTCGTTCCCGGAGCCTGAGCATCCCCACCGCGCACAGCAGAGAGGCTCGGAGAGCCGCGGCCGCGCTCCCACCCCCGGGATTCCACCCCTGCAAGTATTTCCCGGCCATCCGCAAGGAAACTTCAGGGCAGGGCTCACCCCTGGATGCTCCGAGCATCGCGCACAACCTCTTTTTTTGTTGTTGTTGTTGTTTTGTTTCAAACCCCGTTTTCCCCTTGAAGTTTTGTTTCAATCCGAGCCGGATTGCAGCCCCTTCCTCCCCTTTGCAGCCTCCCCCGGCTGGGGCCGTGGGGGTCCCGGAGTTACCTGTGCCGAGGGGGTGAGACATCCTCCAGGCGAGCCCCTGCGAGCTCCGGGCAGGCGAGGAAGCTAAGAGCCACCCCCGGAGCATCCTTCTCCCCTCCCCGCCTCGCCGGTCCCTCCTACCGCCCTCCCCTCTCCTCCGCCGGGCAGGGACCCAGATGGTCCCCGGCTCCCTCGGAGCCCCAGGGAGGAGCAAAGAGCGGGGCGGGGGGGTCCAGGCTGGATCCTGCAGCGATGGGAGGGAGCGGGGAGCGTGTGCGAGGATCTGGAGGGAAAGGCTGGAAGTTGAGGAGATGCCTTGGAGCGCGGAGAGGGAGGAGAAGCAGCCTGGAACCCAGCAGGCAGGGCAGGCTCAGGGCAGGGCACAGGGAAAGGCGCCCTTCCCCGTGGCTTTTTTAAAAATTATTTTACAGGAGAGGGTCTCTCTCCTCGTTCCGTGCATTTTTCCAGCCTTCCTGCTTGTAGCAGGTCCCGTATTCCTTCAGCTCCGCGCTGAGGAGCGGCAAACAGCCAGGGAGAGGCAGATCCCTAAAGCCTTTCCTAATCCCAGGAAAACCGAAATAGAGACTATAAAAAACCGAGAGAGAACATGGAGAGATCCACATCCAATTCCCCCTCCACCGAATGTTCCATGGACACCTTGGAGCTGGGATCACTCTGATATTTCCGCCCCGGGCATCAGACGTCGGTCACAGTTTGCTCCTCCTGGGGTGGAAGAAGCGGAGCAGAGCCATCTCCTCCGCCGGTTGTTCCCAAGGGCAGTTCCCTCGGGAATTCAGCCCCTCCGCTGCCTTCCCGGGGGGGGGGATGGAGAGTGCGGGGCGCATCCTGCATCCCTGGGGATGGGGGCGTTCAGTGGGGAGAGGCGCGGGGATGTGGCTGTGGAGCTGTTTGCAGGCTCGGGAAGCGATTCCCGACGCTCTGCCCCGCGCTCAGCGCCTCGGGAGCGAGGTGGGAATCTCATCCCGGCGCTGTGCGAACACCCAGGGGACAGCCGGGAGGGCTGAGTCCGCGAAAAACACTTCTAAATCTCAGTGATGCCAAGCTCTGCATTACCTCCGGTCAGAGCCGGCACCCACCCCCAGGGATTTTTGGGGCAGATATTCCCGGGAAAAAGGGGAATACAAGGTATCCACAAGGAAAGCGCCGGTGAGCTAAACCAGGGCTGTTAAAGCTGTGCTTAACGCTGGGGTTCCTCCTTTGCTGCTCGAGCATCGCAGCGTGTGTGGGAGGCTGGTGAAAATAGCTTCCTCGCCAGGCCAGGACGTGCTGGAGGAGCTCCGGGATTTTTCTTCCCCCCCCTTTTTTCCATGACAGGTGGATTTTTTTCTGCGGCCTCTCTAGAGCAGTGACGAGCCAGGGTGGGATGGGGCTGATGCACAAACCCTGCACGCCCTGGGGAGTGGGAGCTGCCTCGGGGGCCAGGCTGGACTCGCGGAGATTCGCCAAATACACCCGGAATTTGCAAGGAGGAAAAGGGGATGTGCAGAACTCCCTGCTGCGGGAACCGCCGGATTCTGTAGTCTCCAAACCCAGATAAATTCAGCCAAGGAGAAAAACACCCCCTAAGGACCGGCTCAGGCAGCCTGTGGCCAGATGCCTGGAGAATTCCAGGGAAACGATCTGTGCCCGAGCCACAGATCCGCTCCCACCCCTGGGAGAGGGGCTACAGGGAGGATAGGGGGTGGGGGACAGGCTGGAGGGGCTTTTCCAGGCTGGAGGGGTTTTTCCAGCTTCCCTGGAGGCTGCCTTGGGGAGAACAACACGGCAAGGAGCTCCTGCGCACGAAGGAGAGACGGGGAAGGATTTTTTCCTCTCAAGGCAAGGGGAGCAGCTGGTTCATGCACAGAGGTCGAGTTCATGTCCTGGCAGAGAGGAAGGAAGGTGAAAAGGTGATTTTAGAGGTGAGGAACTTCCTGGGCCCTTTGCTGTGGCCTTCCAGGACTTTTGGCGGAGCCTCAAAATCCTGCAAGAGCTCCAGGGAGCAGAATTCACCCCCCTCTGTCCCATCCCAGCCCTTTTTCTGCAGGATACAACCTGCAGCTTTTCCCTTTCAAACCTTCTGCAGGTCCAGAGACTCCAGAGGAGAGATTTCCCCCGTTTTTCCAGGGAAATGAGCTGCTCTCGTAACCTGGGGAGCAACGAAATTCCTGCAAAAACAAGGGCAGAAAGTCCCAGCTCATGGGACACTCACCCAGCGGCCGGAGGGCACAATCTCTGCATGGGCTGATTTTGGGGAGGACAGAAGGGAAAACGCCGATTTTCATGTGAAGAAATAATTACAATGATTATTATTTCTTCTACCTAAAACTCCTGGTGCAGCGTTTTTCCAGCCCCAGGCCGCGCTGACCTTGCTGAGACACCGCTCCTGGGGCGAGCTGGGAAGCGCTAATTGCGTTTAACGGCAATTAGGGGAGGAAATGGCCAGCGTGCCTCAGCTCAGCGCTCGCTGGAGCTCTCTGCCTTCGGCCGAGAGGATGGAGCAGGTTTGGAGGAGCAGGGATGTTGCTGGAGCCAGGTGGATGAGCCCCAAGGAAGATTTTCCGTGCAAAACAAAGCCGGGAAGCGGAAAGCACAAAATATCCCAAAGTTTCCCACTCCACCTGCAGCAGGGGAGAGGTGACCAAAGTCAGCAAGGCAGCGCCCAGATCTGTTATTCCGTTTCCGTGTACAAACGGCCATGAAGGGGCTATTTTATTAACAATTAATTGTTAATATTACGCCCTATTAAGCCTAATGGCGAGGTAATGGACGCAGTTATTAATATGCAAATTTGGAGAAATCTCATTAACGCCAAGGCCCTCAACCTCCCGGTGTTTCCAGGGGCAGCATCCCGAGGCAATCTTCCCTGCAGCACAGATGTTGACATTTCTCCCTCCCAGCAGGCAGAGCCTGCCCAGGTGGATGAAAGGAATCCCTTGGGACTCCCAGCTTTTAGGAACATCTCTAAGGGTGGATTTTACCTCCAGGGAAATTCGGGATGAGCCACGCTGGGTTATCCAAACCTTCTCTGCGGGTGCCACGGTGCCTCTCGTGTGGCTGTGGTCAGGAATAACAAAAACTGAGGTGTTTTAATGATCCCAAATCCCATCACCTTCTCTCCACGGGCATGTCCTGCTTTCCCTCTGAGGCTCCCCCCTTTCCAAAAACAGCCCCTGACGAGCATCAAGGAACATCTCCCCAGAATCACCCAGCAAACAAAAAGAAAGGGGTGGGAACGCGGTACCTGAGAGAGGGGTTGGATCTCCCAGATCTGAATCCCTTGACTCGGGGTCCGATCCCATCCCCTTGGGGTGTAATTGAACGATTTACCTGTGATTTAAAACTCTGAGATAGGATTTTGGGTTTTTTTTTTTCTTACTGGACCTGCCTAAAATAGAAAAAAAAAGTAATAAAGTTAAACTTTTCAGTTGTTTTTAAAGGCTCCCGATGCATTTTGCTGTTTGAGCAGGTGGGGAACAAATGGAAATGTCACGGGAAAACGCCATCCAAAGGAGACATCCTAATAATTCATCTCCAGAAGGTGGATTTGCTGAAGAGAAAAGGGTTTTAATCCTGTTCCGTGCAGCCACACTCCCTCTGCTGGAGTCTGCACAGACAACAGGCAGCTGTTAGTGCTAAAATCACCGAGATTTACAAATTTTGGTTACCTGGGAGGGCTCTCAAGGAGAGGTCCCTGTTCTCTGTCGGGGCAAGACGTGCCCGCAGCCTCATCCCGATGTCCTGCCCAGCTGGGACTGCCCCGGGGAGGATGGGGATGAGCTGGAGGGGGACATTTGGGGATGAGGTGGAGGGAGAGAAGCCCCTGACAGCAAACTTCTGGCTGCAGCCCCTCCCGTCCACTCTGGAGCTGCCCATGGTGGGTGCCAAAAGGATTTCCAGGGGGGCTGATGAGGTTGGGGAAAAACCCAAAAACCTGAAATAGAAAAGAGTGAAAAAAAAGTGATTTAGGGGAAGTTTCAACACGAACCCCTCAGCCCTGCAGCTCTGGCTCGTGCCTGTACTCACCCCTTTGCCAGATTCTTACTGCTGATTTTATTTTTTATCCTTAGCGCTGGTTATTTATCCAAAGTGATGGAAGTGCAGCTTTTCCACCTACTGCTCTCCCATCCACCTCTTCCAAAGGTTTGGGAAGAGCCTGGGTTTAGGAATAGGCAGGAAGGTGGCAGATAAAGTTTTGGAGGCTCAGATAGAGTTCTGGAGCATGGAAACACCCTCCTTTTGGTCCAGGTGAAAAACCTGGAGAAAAGGAGGCTCAGGGGGGACCTTCTGGCTCTGCACAAGTCCCTGACAGGAGGGGGCAGCCGGGGGGGGGTCGGGCTCTGCTCCCAGGGAACAGGGACAGGAGGAGAGGGAACGACCCCAAGCTGTGCCAGGAGAGGTTTAGGTTGGATATTTGGGAAAATTTCTTCCCCAAAAGGGTTGTCCAGCCCTGGCACAGCTGCCCAGGGCAGTGGTGGAGTCCCCATCCCTGGAGGGATTTAAAAGCCATGTGGATGTGGCACTGGGGGACATGGGGCAGTGGTGGCCTTGGCAGTGCTGGGGGAATGGTTGGACTGGATGATCTTGGACAGCTTTTCCAACCTAAATAATTCTGTGATCCTGTCACACCTCTGGACCATCCAGATTCCAGAGGGAGACAAGCAGGGAGGCAGAGCAAACCCTCCCGGCCAAACCTTTTCCAAAGGACGGCAGGACAGGTCCCTGCGGAGAGCAGCAGGAGCAGGGAATGTCGCTGCAGGACATCAGGGCCAGCCCGGAGCTGGGAGAGGGAGCTGTGCCTGCCGGGAGGGAGCTCGCAGGGCTCTGCCCCGCCTGGAGCAAACCACTCAAGGAAAACTTTTTCTGCCGACTTTTTTTTGGTCCCTGGCTTTGGGCAGAAGGTGCTGCTCGAAGGCAACGCCCTGGAAGTGTCCAAGGCCGGGCTGGACAGGGCTTGGAGCAACGTAGGACAGTGGAAGGTGTCCCTGCCCATGGAATGAGAGGGGCTTTGAGGTCCCTTCCAACCCAACCATCCCATGATTTCCACTTGCCACGCAGGATCTGGGGCTGGCTGAGCTTGGATCGAGCCCTGCACCCACCAATTTCCCATTCTGAGCCCGGGGTTCTCCGTGCTCGGTGCCCAGGTGATGGGAGGGGGTTGGGCTGAGGCTCTCCGGAGGCTGGAGCAGATTTGGAGGTTTGGGAGTGAAACCCGTGCCGGAGTTCTGCTCCCTGTCCCTGTTCTCCTCGCTGTCCCCTAGATGGCACCGGCTCTCAGCACATCGAATCCCAGCAGGTTTTGGTGCCTGGGAAGGCTCGGGGCCAGAAACAAACACAAAATCCACCCCGAACATTTAAAAGGGAAAGTAAAAAAAAAGCTACAATTAATCGGTTTTTTGGCTCTTCCACGGAAAAATGCAGATTTCTGACCCTTGGCTGGCTGTGGCGTTTCTGCTGCTTTCTCTTCTGGTCCATCTCTGGGTCCTGCATCCCCCCAAAATTCAGGGGACGGGGAAGAAGAGATTCCTTCTCCCCAGTTCGCTGCAGTGCCACGTGGACATCTGGGGCTGGGACAGACCCTGTCACACCTGGATCACTCCGGGCAGATATTTCAGCCCTTTATAGGGCTGGGAAGTGCAGGAGGAATATTCCAACTCCCTTTTTAGTTTAAACCAAAGCAGGAGGTTGAGGAGGGAAAAGTACTGACAGAACCATCAGTTTGAAGACGCAGCCACCCTAAATGATCCCTTTTTCCGTGCCCTCCACGCCAAGCCATGGCACAGGGCAAACCCACACATCGCATCCCTGGGGCCTGGCTCTTCTTTGGACAGTTTATCCATGAAATTTTTGGCCGACTCACATTTCAACCCTCCTGCCGAGCTCCTGGCAGAGCAGCACGTGTGTCCTGGTGGGGAGGGAAGGACAATGTGAAAGGGAAACGCGTCCCCACCTGACCCTTCCCTCCCCAGCTCTGCACCAAATGCCACCAACATCGAAACCAACATCATTATAAAATCTGCTCTGAACGGGGCACTTGGCACCTCGGAGAGGCTCATGCCAAAGAAATCCACGCAGGGACATCCAGGAGGTGCCAAACGCATCCTTCCCACCCTCTCTCCCCATCCCCCAGGGATCTGCTGGTGGCCCCACACCTCCCAGAGGGCTCTGTTGGAGCACAACCCCTTCTTACCCATTTTTCTGCCCTGTTTTGGGGCTCTCCAGCGTGAGCAGGAGGGAGCAGCCCCGGGTAGGGACAGGTTCCCGTTGGCACATCCCAACAGTGCCCATGGCAGAGCAGGGAGCAGCTCCCACCCCAAAAATCAGAGGCAACCCACACGTTCCACCCACACGTTCTACAGCCCCCCAAATTAACACCACCCAAAGTGCTCCCCCTTTTCCTGTGAGTCTGTCCATTTATGGGGGATTTTTGCATATATAGGTTTATATGAGGGTCACCAGCACTGCTTCAGGGCAGCTCATGCTGATGAAGGCCAGAGCTGGAGGAGGAATCCCACAGAACCTGGGGAGATGCAGTGGCTGCAGGCCAGGGACAAGTCTGCAGGCTCTGGATTGTCCCAGATCCTGCTCTGAGACCCACAGAGCCACTCCCAGCCTCACCTCAACCTCAGCTGGTGTCCTCGTGAGCTGCTCCAGGATCCTGGAGTTAAAGGAGGTTGGAGGGCAACTGGATGCTGGATCCAAGCCTGGATCCCATGGTAGGTAACAAATTCACTCCTTGGAGAAGTGGCTCATCCCCAGGCTCCCCTCGGACAATATTCACCAGGATTTGGGCTCACCTCTGGTTTGGGAAGTCAGACCCAGCTCCAGGTGCTCCCAGAGCACCAAATCAGGTAAAAGGTGCAGTTCTTCCTTAGGCTTCCCCATTAAATGATGGAATAATCCCACTTTTGGCTGCCCAGGCTCCCACGAGTCACACACGTGTTCTCACAGCCACAGCTGAGACACTCAAATGCTCCAAGTGCTGGGGATTCCACAAATGCCCCCCTTCCCCAAACACCCTCAGCACTGGGAGAGAAACCCGGGCTGTGCCGGGAACTCCGGATCAAAGAAAAGACACGGATTGGGCAAAGAGAAGAAATCTATAAACAGCATATTTCGTTTTTATTTCCATTTCAAATACAGAGCTTCCTTACACAACCAAGGAATTCCCTCTCCCTCCTCCCCCCCAGCCTCAAGCAACTCTTACCAAAAGGAATCCTTCACTGGAAAATCAACACCAGGTCAGGGACATGCGCTGGGAGAGCCTCTTGAGCAAGTGCAGTATCTGTGGGCCAGAAATCCCTGAACAGGAGCTTTTCCCTCACTGAAAATCCTTTCCCAGCATCCTGGGACAAAAATCTTGGTCTCCCAATGGAGAAGGATTGAACCAGTTACACACCCGGGGGGAAAATAAACCCAGCACTGCTGCACATCACTGGAAAATCCACCCCGGGGATGCAGGGTTGGAGATGAGCTGGATCTGCCCCTGGAAGGTTTCTCCTCTTAAGCAGGGCTTATCCTGCACTTACACCCCCTCCAGGGAAAGCAGGAGGGGAAAACGAGGGAGTATTTAAGATATTGAAGTATTTGGGACACACCTTTCTCAGGTGGGATCATGGGGAAGGGGTTGGTTCGCATTAACTCGAGGGCGTGCTTTGGATAAAGTTGGGGGGTTTTTAGCAGCTGAACTGTTGCAGTTTTTAGTAAGAGAATTTCTGTTTTCTGGGGTAACATCTCCTGGAATCACAGAATGTCCTGAGTTGGAAGGGACCCACAGGGATCATTGAGTCCAAGCTTTTCTGTGTGGGGACAAGGAACGAACTCACAGCAACAAAGAGGACAGGGAAAGGAGGGGATAAGCACCTCCAAAAGCAGCAGAGCCCTAAGTCACTGCCCTGATTCAATCAGCGTGGCCCCAGCAGACACCACAGGCTAAACTCTCCCAGGGTCAATCATCAGCTCCTCACTCCCCAGGGGCTGCTGTGCTTTGCAGCTGGATCCTTCCTTCTCCCATGGGAATAGATCCTCTTGCATCTGCTGGGCACCTCCAAGCATGGCCCAGCTCCGGGATGGACACATCCAACACATCCCAGTGGCTGCAGCTTCCAGCCCTGGGCACTTAATGCCAGCTCATAATTATTTTTAACATCAGAAGTGGTGGAGGTGGGAGGGAGCTGCCAACAGCTGGGCAGGCAAGGGAAGCTCTGCAGTGAAGGTTCTGGAGGGACAGGACACAGGGAATGGCTTCTCACTGCCAGAGGGCAGGGAGAGATGGGATATTGGGAAGGAATTGTTCCCTGGGAGGGTGGGGAGGCCCTGGCACAGGGCACCCAGAGAAGCTGTGGCTGCCCCTGGATCCCTGGAAGTGTCCAAGGCCAGGTTGGTTCCACCTGGGCTAGTGGGAGGTGTCCCTTCCACAAAGGGGGTGGAATGAGATGATCTTTAAGGTCCCTTCCAACCCAAACCATTCCATGATTCCATGAAGATGTGAATCCCATAAAATCCTGCTTGAGCAGGCTGGCACTGCCCTGGAGGTGCCGTTTGAAATCAGTGGCACTGGTCCCAGCTTTGAGAAATGTGATGCTTTAAACACCAGAGAGGTGCCAGCAGAGCTGCCAGGGGAAGCAGCTCCAGACAGGAGGGGACACGGCCTGAGCTCTGTCACTCCCATCAGAGCTCACCCCCAGCACTGGGGATGCTCAGGGCACCCAGGGCTGCACCTTCTGCTCCAGCCACCTCCGGCCTCACTCCCATGGACACTGCAGAACCACCCAAAGCTATCCAGTCATGGGAAACTTGCCCAAAACAAGCATTCCGAGACACCAATTGCTGCTGCTGGGCAGATGAGAACTGACCCCAGCCCTCCCAAAAGCCTCCCGAGCACTGAAATCAATCCCCCACGCGTTGAATTTGATCCGAGGCTTTCCTGCAGCCCCCTGCTCACATCACAAACACCTCACTGCTGCAGAGCTTCTGGTTCTCCCCATGTGCTCAGAAGTGCCAGCGTAACTCAGATCAGGAGGGAGAGGCTTTCTTTGCAAGCTGTTTTCCCCAACCCTTCGCATTTTGCTCCCATTTTGTGGCTGAGTGAGGGGCACTGCTCCTGCAGAAGCAGGAATTTGTCACAGGGGCGAGGCACAGACTCTCCAAGCGAGCAGCTCTGTGCAGGAGATGCAGATGGGGAGCAGAAGGCAGCAGCTGCCCCAGGACAGGCTCTTCATTATTTAATGTGACATCAGAGCAGAGCCGAGCGACCCAAGCTCGAGCAGCGTTTTGTACAAGGGAAAGACACAGCCAGGGAAGTGTGAAAGGAAAACACCCCAAAGCCAAAGAGGAAAGCGCTAATTTCTGATTCTAAAGGTTGTACTCCCAACGACTCCCTCCCCTCTGCTCTTCCCACAACACTGATGGTTTGCTCTTTGCAAGCAGCGCTGCAGCCACGAGTGGAATGGCCTTAAATGCCTTAATTAGACAGGAAAACAATTAGAGAAGAGGATTCTCTTCTAACACCCACAGCCCTCAGCAGAGACAGAAAACAACCCAACCCCATCCCATTATGTCTATTTAGGTTGTTTGGGAAGCTTGGCAGATGAAGGGAGGACATCCCATCTGGAGCAGGGGCCATAAAGGAGATTGCTGAAGAGATGGGGAAGTGCAGCTGTTGGACAGTTCTGAATCCTTCATCCTTGCTTATCTGGCAAAGGAGCCCCAAGGAGCAACCACTGCCAGACACAGGCTCAAGTTCTCCAGGGAAAAACTTCCTCTCAGCCCTTGGGCAGCATTTCCACAGTGGAAATTCCAGAGCCAGCTTCCAGAATGGGCAGGGGAAGCGGGAGCTGGGTCAGGAGATGACAGAAGACAGCTTGCAGTGGGTGTTGGGGGAACAGACACAGGAGGTGCTTGAGCCACCCCTGGTTCTGCCCATCAACCTTCTGGGCAGGTAAAAACCCTGCAAAGGGCAGATGCAGAATGCAACCAACAATAAAAGTTTGAAAAGGAGTAACATGAAGGTGTGACAACGATGGTGGAGATGCCTGGTGGGACACACTGGAAAACAGGAGGTGCTTTTGGTGGTGTGACATCTCAGGTCCCTTTCTTGTTGCTGAGAACTCCACAAAAAACCCCCAAACCAACCCCTTCCCTCCCACCTCCGAACATTCTCCAGCTTTGGGGGAACTTCCTGCTCCTCCCAAGAGTGTCCACAGAGCACAGTCCAGCAGCAGCTCCTAAAGCAGCCAACCACCAGAAGCAGAAGTTTGCAAGGTCTCAGTCTTTGGGTGCAGCCGGAGATGTGGAATTTTGGGGAAGAACCTACACTGTATGTAAGTGTGACCATCTGCCCCGTTTCCTTCCAGAGCCTCCCAGTTCCCTGGATCGTCAAGAAGCTCGTTTTCTGTCCCACAGTCCTCGGGCTCATCCTGGACCACCTCACCAGCAGCAGCTCTGAGCCAAACCAGCTGAATTCCTTCACTCCGTGCCCATCCTTTCGCAGCACTGATGCACATCCAAGCGGAGCTTGACATTTATTAAATAACCTCAGATGTTGATGCCAGGGAGTTTGGGGTTGCTGCAGTGCAGTTGTCAGCTTCGCTTCCTAAGCAATCCCCAAAGTGCTGCACTGCTTGTTCAGCAAGTTCCACCTCCTCACCACCTTCCCTTCATTTACGTGGACAAACACATCAATTTCCACACACAGCATGTCAAGAACGCCTTCAAAAGCAACAAAATAAAGTCTCAGACCAACAAAACCAGTCAGGTACAAATCCAATTTTAATTGTCAAGCTCACTTCTAGCTCCTACATTCAACGCAAGGATCAAAAACTACAAGTTTGAGAGTAGAACTTTATTCTATCTCCAGTTTCTGATCGTTTTGGCAGCTGTCAAAATGGCAACTTCCAAAATCCACTCGTTCCAGAAGCTTTTCCCTGCCTTGCAGTGCCAGGTGAACCCCATGGACTCTCCCAACAGCTCTTGACACCTTTCAGACTCAGTTCTTTGGCAACAGTTACACAGAGCATTGTGCGTATATAAAGAGCTTATAACAAAACTTCTTTTACATTCTAATTGTCTTAAACCTTCACAGAAGTATTAAAGTGCTCAATCAACTCCGAACAAACCCTCCTTCCCTACTCAGCTACTTCCTGGAAACGCCTGCACTTAAGTCAGCAAAACCAGAAGCAAACAAGAAGAGAAAAGGCATGGGAAAATAAAATAAATCCTCTGCAGGATCATGAAAACCCCTTTTGAGACAAGAGGCCTCGAGTCTCACGTCTCCCTTCTACCCAAATATTAAGACATAGGTCCAAATGTACAACCAGTCCAAGCCAGCACAGCTTTTCTCCCCCCCCAAGCTGTGCTGATTTCCCATCAGTTGATTCTTTGGCCCCTGACTTCTGTAAGAACAAAAACCCCGCAGAACAGAACCCTACTGATGCTACAAAGAAAATACAAACACTGAAGTCGCACTGGTGAAGGAAAATAAAAGATACAAACAAGAGTTGTGGTGGATATTTAACCCTCCCTGCTGCCTGGGTTTTTAAATTCTCTCTGCAACATTTGACACTATCTGAAATGGATCTTTCAAAAAGGTTTTAAATGGGGACATTTTTAGTGCTTCTAAGTGGGGGGTGGAGGGTGCATCTCAAAACTATTTCCTCTGGCAAGACCTGCAGGCCAATCCACTCCACTATGGCCCTGTGCCCGAGGAAATCCCACCCAGAGCCTCAAAGAGGACCAAAGCCACGTTCCCTTGGGCACATCCTCTCCTCCCTCCGGCCACAGCACCCAAAACATCACTTAAACCACCCCACAAGGCGACTTTTTCCTGCGGAGACACCAGGAATTCACCCGCAGGACACGTGTGTGTTACAGCTTTACTCAGCCAGAGGACGACACCTCTGATTGCAGCTTGGCTTAAATCTTTTGACATCTGTGGGAAAAACATGTTATTTCAGCCTCAGCAGGCCTCTGCCCTCCCTGGCTTCCAGCAGGTCCTGAACTGTTGGCTGTCACCTGCCCTTTTGCTGTTGACTGAAGATCAGACAGAGTTCTGCCACCTCTGAAATCCTGTCTGCCCCTGTTCCTACACGCAGCCCTTGCTAACAGCTCTGAGTGATCTCGGCACAGAAATTACTCAAAAGCCAGGAAATCTTGGGGAAAGCGGTCAGAAACCACGCTCAGGTTTGTAGCTGCTCTTATCAGACGTGGCAGGAGCTGTCCCCAAGGCCGCTGAAAGCCAAATTCCCTGCCTTGATGCACTGGGGTGGTCACCCTGACCCTGGGACCTCTCAGATGAGCTTGGTGCCACATGAAGGTCATGTTTTTACTATCTATGACATTGTTTTGCTTGCTAAGCTGAGGGGTTTCCCCTGCAATTCCCTCAGGGATATACAAACCGTAGATATTATAAACTCTCACTCCTCCCTCAAGTCTCGGTACAAAGGGTTGCGTAAGAAAATGAAAAAATTAGTTCTGCACACGTGTTTGAGCGCCGTAGGCAGCTCCACAAAGATTAAATACCTTCTGATCTTTAGTGCAAATACACCAGATCTGCAGTGGCTTGAGCCTGGCTTAGTGTCAGCACAGGAGCTTTGCACCCAAAGCCTTCCTCCCTCACGACTGGGTTGGTCTCCCTCACCACGCAGAGGATGGGGTGGGAGGAAACAACTCTGCACCATTTACTGGGCAAACAACCGGTAAGAAACACTTCTCTGTGCTGATAAATCCATATTTTACATTCCTCTTCTTCCCTCATTTCTACTCTTTTGAAAGTTCATCACCGAGGCCCACAATTTTCTGAACACTTTTAGCTGTGACCTGTGATGTGCAGCAAGGGCCAAGCACTGAAACTAAAGGGCAGCTTGTTTCACAGTACTCCAAATAAGAAAACTGACCATAGTACAAGCAAAATTAAATAAACTGAAATATAAAAGACAGCAGAAGTTAAGATTCATCCAGAAATATAATATAACGTCTGGGAGTCGGGGAAAACTGGGAATCAGCCACACAACAGAAACAATGAAGTGACCAACGAGGATTGATTAGGTGAAAAGACGAGAACTTTCATTGCATTCTGTACATCAAAATTAAATGAAAAATTCACACGTTGGAGCCTCGAGACAGAATGATGAAGGTCTCAAGCCACAGGAAGAGGAAAGCAAAGAAACACCGTGAATAAAGCAACACATGAACAAAACCAGTAACTGAGCAGCTTCCAAAGGAATAAAAGTGACCGTATCTCAAATGAGAAAAAGCAGCACTGAAGCAGAGAACAAGTAAATATGGTCAGGACGTGGTGGGTAACACTGACTGCACAAAACACTTGTGATATTTGGAAAGAACCAGGCCTATTTGTATATCTATGCAAAATATATACACAACTCCATATGTATATATGTACACATAGGCACTACTGTACATATGTATATGCAACCTTGACACAACTGCCCTCTGGGTGCAAGCAAAAAAACGCTGCAGTTGTGCAAAAACTGAAATTCTGTGTTTGATTACCCCAGGAGAAACAGGAGAAAAGATCCAAACTAATTCCCAACCAGCTCAAACCCACATCGGGTTTCATCCACAGGGCCATGCGAGCCCAGCCTCTCAATGTTCCCAGCTCATTTGTAGGAATTAAAAATGCATCCAAAGCTGTGGGTTGTAGCAGTACACAGTGCAGCTGTTTCCAAACCCATTAATCTGAGAAAACAGCCACAATCTCTCCTGACATCAGTGGTTTAGCACGAGGCCATCCCACCCAGAACACCAGTTTGGGAATACTGGGTGCACAGGGAATTGGACTAAAAGGCCAGGACAAGGGCTGGCATTCTATAAAACGAGGGTCAGTTGCTGTTCTTAGTGTTGGGAAAGAAAAGGATGTGGTGCATTAAAAAAGCCCCCCCCACCCCCAAACAAGGGAACACAGAACAACTCTGGCTGCTCCCACCGTGCAGCCAGGCTGGTCTTTGGGGTTTGTGGGGTTGGGGATGTGGAAAGTAGCATTTTCCATAAAGCTTGTTCGCCTCACAGCTCCAGAGAGCATCGTCCTCCCAAGTCCAAGGCTCCCTTGGTCTGGCACAGGCCCCGTGGAGCTGTGACAGGAGTGCATCGCCAACGTCAGAGCACGAAGGAAGTGGTGAAAGAAAACTGCAGGAGATCGTCCCACGTCTTTTCCGGCCCCAAAGGAGTTGTCTTTGCTGCTCTGCGTGCCAGGGACCCTTCAGTACTCTGCATCCATGGCATCCAAGTACTTGGCCTCGATGATCCTTGGGAGCAGGTTATACCTAAGGCAGAGCCAGAGAGAGGCAGTCAGTCCTCGTTCATGCCAGGCAGCACTTCCCCCTCTGTCCCACGGCTGCCAGGTGAGTTTGTCCCTGACATTCACCCAGCTGGGGGGGGACACAAGTGGGGGACAGCAAAGCCAACCAATCCTGCAGGCAAACACAGCGTTTACAGAACAGCAGTGCCAAGGTCCCGCTGGAAGGAGCCTCCTCCTTTCAGCTGGAAAGGAAACAGAACATCCTCATCCCCACAGGAGGGAAGTCACTCTCCCAGAGCTCTGTCACCACCAAGTCCTGAGGGTGACAAAAATATAGAGGTGAAGAGCCATGACTCCAAGCAAGACTCCATCCCCACCTGGTGTCTGGCTTCGCCACATGGAGACAGTGATTCCTTCACTTTCAAAAGATATTTTTTATTTGATTTTTTGCAAGAACATCCTCAAAATGAATATATTCAGGTGAGAAAGGCACTATGAAGTTGCTCTTGTTAAATCCCAGTGCACACTTATGTGGCATTTTCCCTTATTTGACAAGGAAGCAACTCTTCAGCTGGTAAAATAACTCATAAAGCACTGAAAAATCAGTTTCAGATTTCAACAGCTGTGCAAGAGATCCCAAACATCACTTATTAGTGAGAAGTACCAGGATCTCCTTAAATAGCCCCATCATAGAATAAAATGCTTGAGAGCCATGGGAGCCCAGATAAGAGACAACTTGGAGAGAATATTCTTCTCTGGACAACCAAAACCTCATCATCCTAAAGCTCCGAATCCAAACCAGGAACTGGGGATGCCCAAAGAGATCAGGTTTTCTTCCAACAGGCTGTTTTCCACTGCAGTAATGGATTTCAGTGGCTTCTCAGTATCTAGCTAAGACCACACCAGTGATCCCTCACTAATGACAACACAAATCATCTTTCTAAAGCTGTTGGACGGATGGAAATGTGGCTTTGGGACGTGGCTGGGGTTCTGGATGAGACACCAAGCCATGCCCCACTCATTTGTGTTTGATTCTTGATTTTGCCTCCTGGCTACTGTCCCATCTCTTCTTTCTCCCTTCACTTCTTAAAAAGAAAAAAAAAAAAGAGGAGAGATATTAAATTTCTTTTACTGCCTCATCTATTTGGGAGTGCCAAATCTTTGGGAAAAAGTCATTAACTACAGAGCTCATGGATCACGGCGCTGCCTTCTTGGCTGGAGGCCACAGAAACTACATGAAGGCAAAAGAAATCAGAGGAAGGAAAGCCAAGGGCAAATTTCTGTGCTGTGCCAGGCAGCAGCATCTTCCCCTTGGCAGCAGGGCTGATTATCCAGCTGCTGGGAAAAAACTGCCCTGGAAAGAGAAATGAGTTAGCAACAGAGAGGGTATAAAGTGACAGCATCTTATTTAGTGAAAAGAAGATATATTTGCATATTAGTATCTAGCTCTTAGTACAAAATCAGGTTTTTTGACTGCCTTCTCTCCACACTAATTTAGTTTGTTATACCATGCCCAATACCTGAATTTGGCTGCGTGTGTCCCACGTTTTCTGTTCTGCACTGAGCTGCCCTGTGTGCAAAGCCGCAATTCCCTCAAGAGCCACTCATCCAGCACTGCTCACAGCTGGAATATTCGCCAGCCACTTACCCAGGCACCCCAAGTGCCACCAGTGTGAAGGGCAGGTGAGACATTACTACCAGAGGAACCATAATTTCAGTGTTTTTCAAGCCTGTTCATCTTTTAAAATCCAGCCTAAAGAGCTCCAACATGATCCTGTTGAAAGCCACGGTAGCTCTGACATTTGCTTTTGTTTCAGAAAGGACTGGACCCATCTTTATCAGCCAAGGAAAACACCACAGCAGGTGCCTCTCCAGACCAGCACATTGGCAGCCCTGAACTTTGGGACCAGAGGGAAAATCTCTGGGACTGCAAGCTCAAAGTCAAGCAGGTATCACTGGTACCACACTGGCCTAAAAATACTCAAGTGGACTGGAAACCTGAACTGTTCCTTCCAAGATCTTATTATGGCCTCTCATTATATCCAAAGGATTGAGAGCATGAATGATTTAACTGGAGAATGATGGGCAGTGGCTGCTAATGAACCCCAGGGAAGAAATTAGTTACATTTCTCAATGATTCTCTCAAGACTGTAGGATATTGTAGGGTCCTTCCAGCTTTAAACATCTGTTTTAAGACTAAATGTTGCCAGTTTCACCCAACTGATCACTGGCAGTGGCACTCAGCAGTGCAGGAGGTCTGGGAGGTCACCACAGCACTGGGAAAGAGGTAAGGATTCCTCTCAGGAAAAGCTTCCAGCTCTGCTGTGAGCACTGGCCTGAGGAAATCAAATTGCAGTGATAAGGAACATTATCAAATAATACCTAGAGGCTCGGACTACAGCTTCTCATAAGATCAGGCATCTCACAGGCACTAAAAAGGAGAGTTTTTGCCTCCTGGGAAGCTGGAAGAAGAGCGCCTGCCAGCCCAGAACTCTTTGCACAACTCCCAGCAGCAGTGAAATCCCAATTCCTCCTCAGGCCTGAGCAGCTGGTGAAGAAACCCTCCTCATTACCCACTTCCAGGAGCTGGTTAGTCTGGAAAATGCAGAAAACCCTCCTTAACCACTCACATTTCATGGAATAGTTGGGATTGGAAGGGACCTCTGGATATCACCCAGTCCAACGCCCCTGTCAAGGCACTGTCACCTGGAGCAGGGGACACAGAACACGTCCAGGTGGGTTTGGAATATCTCCAGAGAGGGAGACTCCACGACCTCCCTGGGCAGCTGTTCCAGTGCTCCCCCTCAACACAAAGAAGTTCTTCCTCATGTTCAGGTGGAACTTTTTGTGGTTTAGTTTATGGCCATTAGCCCTTGTCCTGTCGCTGGGCCTGACTGGAAAGAGCCTGGCACCATCCTGTGACCCCCTCCTTGGAGATATTTATACGGATTGATGAGATCCCCTCTCAGTCTTCTCCAGACTAAAGCAGCTCAGATCCCCCAGTTTCTCCTCTCCTCAGACTTCCATCCAAGCCTGAAGACCCAAAGCACGTGAGACAGGGAAAAAAGACAGCCAAGCTTCATACCTGATGGGGATCATCCCTATCATGATGAGGGGGAAGATCATCTTCATGTAGGGCAGCGGTGACATTCCAAACCCACAGAGGATGAGGAGCTGCAGGACCTGCAGGCCTGTGAAGTAGTGGATCTTCCTCTGGGGAACTCTGCGGATGTAGTGGGTCGGAGGATAAGCAGTCTGGGAAGAGAAGAACCACACGTTAGACACGCAGGGACCTGCACTTGTGACAGGAGAATGGGGCTTTGGAACACCAGGGTTTGAGGGAAGTCATCAATTTGTACAAGCAGTGCATCAACATCCAGGGCCTTAACGGGCTGAGCAGCTGAACATGGGATTTGTAGGGTTAATTCTAGTGCCTGACACCACAGCATTGGCAGCAAGACCCAGAGGATGACTGGGCACTGGGAGCCTGGAGAGAAGACAGGACACACCTGAGGGCCAGGGTTGCCTCTGGGAGCATCTGGAGCGCAATGGGATATCTTGGGAAGTGCAGTAATGAGATTCCCTGAGGAGGATTGAGATTGTCAGGGCTCCACAGCCAGAGGGGGTGTGGGGGTGTGCAGGGGGAAGGAGAGCAGATGCATCCAGGTGTTGTCACTGTGGATGGTTCCTCCACCTGAAACCCAGCTTCTCATTATTTTACAGCCCTCTAAGGCTCCAAGCTTGGCCCTGGTGCTCCCATCTCTCAGCTGAACCCCGTTAGGGGAAGCCCAGGAGATCAGGGAGGTGCGGGAAGAGGCTGTGCTCAGACTGCAGGGATTTTCTCAGCTCCTATAAGCCACCCATTTTTGAGAAATAAGGGAGAAAAACATGACATTAATGGGCTAAATATGGTGGTTTCTTTTGACAGTTCCTTGCTCATGTCTGAGCACAGGCTTTGACTCACTGTCTATACATCAATGAAGAGGATGAGCGACTGTCTGCTGGCACCAGGACAGCCTCAGTGGGTTTCAGATTGTGCCATGACTCATTAAAAGGTTTCCACAAAAGGGAGTTTTCCATATTTGAGAATACTTTTTAATTTTCCATGCCAAAGCCTGGAAAATTCCACACATAATTCGTACTAAAACCAGAAATAATAAGTCACATACATCAGTAGCTGTTCAACCTTCACTCAAAAATTGACATGACAAATGTCATCTCTACCTGAATTTCACAGTTGTAACCCCTGGGATGTAATACTGGAGATCAAGACAGATTAGCAGAGATGCAGAGCCAAATGTTGGGCTTATTAAGCCCTTGACCCTTGTTACATAAGAGAAGGTGAGCTGGAGATTGCTCCAGGTACCACCTACACTGCAAACTAACACCTTTTTAGTACCTACAGTAGAGACAGATTGAAAATACATCTCCCAGGTTTGTTTTCAACCCACATCACAGAGGTTTCAATAATGCAAGTAATTTCATTTTGAGTTTAAAATCCCATCTTGCAGTATTTCACACAAAATGGAAGTGTAAAACAGCACAAAAAAATTACCTGCCTGAAGCTTTGTTGGGGAAATCAAAGATCCTAATTTCCTGATGTTGTGCTTTTAAATATTTTATATCATTATTATTTTTTAAATGCATGTACTCTGCAGATGAAACGACATCACGGGGTGTGGGGGTTAAAACTCACCAAAAAAACCCTCAGAAAGAAAAACCACCTCACAAAAAAATCCCACACTGAGAGAGCAACGGTTTGAACACAACTCCAGGTACCTGTTCCTTGAGCAGCAGAGCCACCCTTTCAAAGAGCTGGTTCCCATCAATGGAGGTCAGGGCGATGTAGAGGAAGAGGCCAAAAAGGACAGGCTTTGGGATCCACTGGAGAGGGAAAGGGAGGAGCAGCAGCGAGAGCCCCACCAAGAAATTCGCCATCAGACTCGTCAGCCGGGTCTCCTTCACACTCACGATCCTGGAAGCAGGGAAAGAGGGGTCAGGAGATAGGATAACACCCCAGGGTCCACGAGTGTTTATCCCAGGCCTGGCTGCTCCATGGAGGAGCGGGACACGTGCCACCAGGGAAAGGGAAACTCATCCCCACCACACTGAAATCAGCACTTCTGGCCCCGTGCTGACACTGAGGAGGCAGAGCCTGGCTGGAGCCAGGCCAGGCACTTAATCCACAGCTCAAACAGAGCAGCTGGAAAAGGGCCAAATTCCCCTTCTGCAAAGCTCCACAGATCCTATCCTGAACTAAATTGCCCTCGAAACTGATTCTGTTTAGCACAATGTAAAAAAAAAAAGGCAAAAAA
>VZTE01003565.1:254619-306053 GCA_013397775.1 Eulacestoma nigropectus
CAAAAAGAATTTCTTTAAAACAAAAAAAAAAAAAAAAAGCCAAAAAAAAAAAAGAAAAAGAAAAAAAAAAAAGGCAAAAAAACAAACCAGGCAAGAATCCTCTTTCTGGGCAGTAATCCTTCCCTTGATTTACCCAGGGCACATGCAATTGGCTTCTGTCCCAAAGAAAACTCATTGACTTCTCCAGGAACTAAGGAACCTCTTGGAGAAAAAAAAAAAAACAACAGAAAGTCAGCACTCTCCTGACAGCGAGTCAGCGTTTTTGATGGATACGAGGATCTCCCTGTTTACATGGAAGGGAATGCTGAGAGCACCACACAGGGATTCAATCCTGCTGTGGGCAATTGCCTATTACCATGCAAAACATGTAATTAATGAATGCAAATTTTCCAGAGCTGACAGGCCACAGATTGAGCTTTTTTTGAGGGGAAGACTGACAGGAAAGCAGGCAGCAGCTTTAGCAACCTACTTGAGGGGAGGCTGCTCTGTTTTCTTTCCACTTCAGCTAAACCTGTGAGCATCTCCTTCCAGTTTGAAAAAAATCTCCAGAAACAACAGGAGGAAAGAAAACCCACATCTGTCAAGACTACTTATCAAGAGAGAAAAATAGGATTCTTAACTTTTTTTTTTAGAAGGTAAATCCAACAATTCAGTGGATAAGCCACTGAATAAAACCCTCTATTATGAGGGAAAATTTTTGTCCACAGACTGTTTTGGTGTCATTTAGTGACCTCATTCCCTGGATGAGACCCCTCAAATTCTGAATTAACCCTGTGCACAAACTATTCTGGGGATTAACACCAAAGATCTATCAAAACACGCTTCCCTCCTTTGCATATGCACTGCTGGGACTTCACTTCTTGTCCTAAAGAAGACTGAATTATTTCAATATTAAGTTGGAGAGTTTTGCTTAGAAGTAAAGTCAGGTTGAACTTGAAATCTGTTTATACCTTCAAGGAGCAAAATGAAACTGAGGGGATGAAGGAGCCTTCCACACCTCTGTTTGGAGAAGGAGGGAAAGGGTGACAGCCCAAAGCTTGCTCTGAGGATTTGGACAACAAGGCAGAATTAACACCAGCAGTCATGAGACCGAAGGAACAACAGGTGCCACAAACAGCACACAAAGTCCTGAGGACAACACAGGAATTCTTCTGTGAGTAGTGGGGCAGGACATACACATCATCCAGGATTACCAGGACAGGATGCACAGAGGTGTTTAAGTAACCCTCAAACAGGTTTAAACCACAGCTTTCCTCCTTCCAAACAGATTTTGTTGGATCCTCTTGCAAGTCTCCTACGTCCAACGGGTCCCTGCCAGTACCTAGAGAAGCTGAGGGAGAGCAGAGCACTTCACTCTTGCCAGCTCTGGTAGAACTGGGACATCACCTAAATGGATAGAGCTTGGCATCTTTCCCATTGCCTCCAGGTCTGGATCACCACAGAAGTCTTGGAGATGAACAGAGCCAAGCAGCCTAAAGTGCAACTGGAAGTGCTGTGCCAGAGTAATTCCACAGTCTGGCCATGCCAGAGCTGCCAGAACCATGATGAGCCTCTGTGGTGGCTCAGAGAAGCGGGAGTTTAGGGATGCAGTGACTTAGCCTCATCCAGGTACAGCAAGAGTTCCTTCAGCACCAGGTCAGCCACAGAGGAAGGATTTCTGCTGTTTCAGACAGAGACCTCACCTCCTGCTGGGGAAGCTCCTGCCCTGCGAGCACACACAAGGGAAGTCATGCACATGGAAGAGCTCAGGAGCAAAAGGAGCTACAAATGCACATTTCAATCAGATGCAAGGCTGCAAGAACAAGCTCAGAGTGGCAGCCCTCTGGTAAGAGATTTCTGAAGTCCATGGAATTTTCTACAGCCATCCCTTAGGGACGCGGCGATGACAGCGCTGTGTTTGATCACAGACAAGATGTACTGCAATCACTGCCAGCTCCTGCTAATGCCACTTATTAGTTTGGAATATTTTATCAGAACATAGCTAAAATTGCTCATAATTGGCCAAACATATTTTTTAAAACTGATGTTCCCAGCCTTAGATTGGTCTTCTGCGAATTCTAGCACCTCATTTCCAGAGTAAGAACATCACAGTCACATTAAATCAACAGAGGAATCCTTGATTTCCATGTGTTCAGAATCTGGTTTGGCCCTTGAGGAAACAGCTCCAGAAAGTCTGTGCTATGAGGGAAATAAAGTAATTAATGGAGATTAAAGAGCATAATCCAGGCTCATTTCCCCAAAATCCTCTAAATATGGCTAGCATGGGATTAGCCATTCCTGAAGTTCTCCATATAAGCAACAAGAGCCTGTTTGCAGATTGCCACAGGAAACTTAAATCGTTTCTCTACAGGGGAGAAGAAAATTTTGCTTTCACTGTGATAGATCTTTATCCTTGTTTATGTCATCATCCTGTGGGAGCTTTGATTTGAGTGCAGGGAAGGAGCCTGCAAAGGGAGACAGAGCTGATTTTCTAATTGAGCTTCATTTCTTTTTCAGCAGAGCTGGCTAAGAGGGGGGGAAAAAAAAAGGAAAGGGAAAAAAAAAGATGACTACATTGCTTGGAGCCTCCCGTGACAGCCCCAGTGCTTTGCAGAGAACAAAAAGCTTTGGTCTAAAAGGGAGTTCAAAGCACTAGGAAACCCTCAACCCCTTTTTCACTCCCAATATCCCATTCCCAGCACTGATTCACCTCCAGCAGAGCAGAGCTGTGCCATGAGGGAACACACTCAGGGAGATCAGGGCATCCCTCAGCCCTTCCAGGATAATCACTGGAGCTGTATCTAGGTCACAGTGGCCGAAGAGGCCTCTCTGGTGCTTTTTTTTTGGGGCAGCTGGGTGAAGGAGGAGAGAACAAGGGCAGGAATTAGTCCTTAGTTCAGGCAGGGGACTTGACTCTGTCAAGGAGAAGCCAGAATACAGAATCATGACAGTGGAAAAACAGGAAAAAGAGGCACTTGGATATTAAAAGTGACAAGAGGAGACATGGGAGGGAGGCTTGGCACAGGGGTTTCAACGTGTGAATTCTGCATCTCTCAAAGAAACAGAGAGTGGAGGTATCCCAGAGCAGATCACGGACATGAAGAGCAAGGGTGTGGATTAAAACCCTACAGAACTCAAATTTCAAAGTTGATTTTTTTCTTTAAATAGGGTTTAGCATTTATTCAAGAGAGATATAGTTGTGGAAACAACCGACAGCAACATATCCTAATGGGAATACAAACCCAAGGGACTGATCTCCCAGGAAAAGATCTGTAAAAGAGTTACAAGGAGCAGCAGCAGGACTCAGCAATTCGCAGATGTGGAAAGTGAGATCTGTCTATCCCTGACCCAAAAATCAGCTGTGACTGGTTGGGCTGGGCCATTTGGCACCAAAACAAGCATGAAGGCAAGACTCAGATTAAGATAGACCCACTCCATCCCCCAAAGTCAATGACCACTTAGCCTCACTTCTGATAAGTGGCAACTCAGAAAATGGAAACCAAGGCAGGATAATTAAAACTAATAGTATGTGAGTGGAAATTACCACTCCTGTGGTAAAAGCACTCAGCTTCAACAGACTGAGATCAAACAGGCCAGATCTGCTTCAGAACAGAGATCATTTCATCAGAAAAAGGTTTTTATAGGTCTGTGATAAGAATGTGTTGCTCAACTCAGAACACCAGAAGAGTTGGTCTTAAAAAGAAACCTATGACCCAGCCATGGCTTCACACTCGTTTTTGTTTAAAACCCAGAGAATTTAAGCATCTCCTTCCCAAAATGTGGTGGAAGATGTTATGGGAGCTCTGAAATAATGGTGCATTTTTCCTCCCCATCGTAATAACCACCAGACAGGTTTCAGGCAGTGAATCAGCTTTGGATTCTTTCTGGGGAAAGCATCCGGAGAGATCTGGCCAAAGCATCTCCTCAGCTTTCCACAAGGATGAAACTGAAAATGGCCTTGGCTGACTTTTCCAGAGGAGAATTTGCAAGGGACTGGGTGGGATCCCTGTAGGATGCTGCCACTGGCCTGAGCATGAATTTGAGCACTTGAGTGAAGGGGAGGAAGCCAAATCAAAGCCCACTGGGTGCATCCCTCCATCACCTTCCTATCTCACTCATCTTGGAGACAACAGCCAGCTCCCCAGCCCTGCAGCCCACTGCTCCCAAAGGATTGGGAAGCCACAAATGAATCCAAAGAGATCACTTACGTCTCATAGATGTGTCCACTCTCCACCCTCTCCTCCACGTAGGCCAGGGCCCGGACGTGCATGGGGGAATGCGGGAAGGCCGCGTGGATCCAGGGCAGGCCGAAGACCGACAGCCCCGTGTTGATGAGCGCCACGAGCAGCAGGTCCCAGTGATAGGCTGTGCCCTTCACCAGCCTGGAACGAGGGATTGGGGACAGCAGTTACACCTGGTGCAAACCCTACAGGCTGCCCTTGTTGAACACCCAAGTGTTCTCACACGCACACAGAGATTTCACACCTCTGGATTTACCATGGGCGCGGTGTGAACACTAAAGGTAGTGAAATGTCATGGTTTGCTCCCAAAGCTGTTGTCATCTGGAAAGAACAACTCGGAGCAGAAAGGCAGCCCACTAAAATAACAGCCCATGAAAACTTCAACACTGTTTTTCTCCTGCATTTATTGCAGGGTCTACACAAAATCCATGAGTGTGTTTGCTCGCGGAGTCCACGGAGGGAGAGGATAAAATCCTGAGCACTTGTTGTCAAAGTACTGACACTGAAGTTTCCCATCTGCCTTGTTTGCAACCCTGATCTCTCTCCCTCCCCACAAGCAGAACACGTGCTCGGTATGCTGCAGTAATCCCCTAATTATGTAATTGCTACTGCATGCTAAGAAAATGGGACAGGAATTCATTAAACATCAGCTCCTCCTTGGTCATCACAGAATCATGGAATGGATCACAGAATGGTTTGGGTTGGAAGGGACCTTAAAGCTCATCCAGTTCCAACCCCCTGCCAGGGGCAGGGACACCTTCCACTAGCCCAAGTTGCTCCAAACCCTGTCCAACCTGGCCTTGGACACTTCCAGGGATGGGGCAGCCACAGCTTCTCTGGGCAACACATTCCAAAGGGTCGGTAGCCAACCAAGGAGATTTGCTCCTAAGTTCATCAAATGCTGCAGAGCCTCCCTGTTTTATTTTTCAAGGGATGGGGAATCTGACAGCCTTCGCTGAGGAAGGTGAGCACACCCACTTTGCCACAACTGTGCAGAAAGCAGCACTAAGACTGAACTCACATCTACTTTAACCTTGCCAATTTTTGCAAGGTCTGCCCCTTTCCTGAATATTCCCATCTGGTATCAACTGCTGAGATATTATGAGTAAAATTTAGGAAGAAGGCTGGGGAAGGATTCAGCTCTCAGACTTTAAACCCTCACTGGCTGTATTTCTGCCGCTGGGGCACTTGACATCCTCACATAACACCAGAGTTCAGATGAATTCTCTCTGGGCACAATCAGCTGGAAAGGGAGCACCATTTAGATGTGTCAATGCCATCCAAACAAGCTCCATTCAACACCTCAGCACAGATCTGGAGACATCCAAGATGCTCATGGACACGAGGCACATGGAGCTGGCAGAGTTGACCCAGCACATGAAGATCAAAGCCATTGTTTGGGCAGCAGAAATCTTGGGTGGGGCTCAGTTTTGGGACAAAAAGCCTGGTCCCACTGAGAGTGCCCCCCTCTGTTGACTGAGGAGGCCGTGGGGTGACCAGGTCAGGTAGGTTTCTACCCTGCAAAGCCTCTGGAAGGTGCTGGCAGGAAGGGTGGGATTGCAAACGCGCTTCCTGCATTGGCTCACGCTTTGGAAACACGGCCCCTGCTCACGTGCTGCTTTCTCTGAACAAAGGCACCTTCAGCACCCTCAGGGTCATTGTTTGTTGTCCTGCCCGTTCTTTTCAGAAGGCTTAAAGGACATCAACCTGTTGGAACGAATCTAGAGGAGGCCACAAAGATGATCAGAGGGATGGAACACCTCTGCTGTGAGGGAAGGCTGAGAGAATTGGGATTGTTCAGCCTGGAGAAAAAAAGGCTTTGGGGTGACCTAATTGCAGCCTTCCAGGACCTGAAAGGAGCTACAAGAAAGACGGAGAGAGACTTTAAAAGGGCCTGGATTGACAGGACAAGGGGGAATGGACTCAAACTGACAGAGTAGGTTTAGATGAGATATTAGAAAATAGCTCTTCCCTGTGAGGGTGGGGAGGCCCTGGCACAGGTTGCCCAGAGAAGCTGTGGCTTCTCCACCCCTGGAAGTGTCCAAGGCCAGTTTGGATAGGGGTTGGAGAAACCTGGGATAGCGGAAGGTGTCTGTGATGGCACCACAAACAGATGATGTCATGTCCCAGTTTTTCCATCTCTAAAAATCCCTGCCCCAATACCTGATCAGCATCAGCTCAGCCCTGTACCGAGGCACTCTAAAAAACACTCCAAAAAACTTTAAAGAATATTTTACATTCCTTAAAGACGTTCCAGTGGAAAATACCAAAAGTTTAGAAGAAATTCATATTAGCCAAGAGATGACCCACTTACATACAGATTTAGGCAACACTTAAAGGGATATAATAGAGATAAGAGGTGGTCAAAGGAAACTAAATTAGTGTAGCTGAATTTGAGCTTGTCTCCTCTCTCCTGATACTGTGTCACTTCAGCTACAACATGGGGAATGCTAATGGATATTATGCAAGGAGAGAACCCTCCCACGCATTACATTAGGAAAAAAATCCTCGGAGACATGGTAGTTTCCCTGGAAAAAAGTCATCCACGTTCATTCTTGACATCACATCTGATTGCAGTTGGCACAAAACCATCAGAGGGAATATTTCAGTAGTGCCACATCTCAAGTTTGCACGTAAGTGAGACTTATCAGACACTGGACATATTGGTTTATTGCACTTCCACCTTTTTTCAGCTGGAATTTACCAGCTCCGAACGCTCCTGATGCTCAGCTGCAGCACATTGTGCTACAACATTTATGCAGGTCATTGACTTCTCATTTTCAACGAATTCTCGGTACTGCAGAAGCAGTGCAAGTGTCCATGTGTCAGACACTCCCTAAACATCTTGAGGTGCATTCAAAGATCTCAAACCAAAACAAAATATCCACTTCACGTTCACTACACCACCTCTTGGCTCCCAAAACTCTTCCTGAAAAACGCTTTGGGACAAATGATGGTGTTGAGCAGACGGTAAAGAAGAAACAGGGTGAGGTGATGAGCTCGTTGAGGATTTGTGGTTTTGGCTCACTGCCACAAAACTGGGTTTTGGGGATGGTGAGGAGTTAAGCAGCAGAGTAACCTCCATCTGTGACAACAGGAATTCCTAAAAATACATCCTGAATACATTTTCTGATGCTCAGACAAGCTTTGGGAAGGCAGCACTGGTGACAGACCCAGGGACATCCCTCCACAGGGGGAAAAGCAGCACCAAAGGCATTACCTGTTCTCCGGGGCATTGGCGAGGGATGCGACGATGTTCTGCTCGATGAAGAAGAGCATGGAGAGGAGAAATCCCAGTCCCATGGCACTCATCACCGACCCAATGGACAGGGACTGCACGGGGGCCAGCACAAACAAGCTGTCAGAGGCGTTGTAGTTAAATTTGGACACTGCAAAGAGGAGGGGAAGGATGTTAGGAGGCACCTTCTTGTCATCAACCATCAACGTTTTACCCACACCACGAACTACTGGGAAGCAAGCAGGAAAGCAGGCGTGATGCTCTGGCATGTGGGAGCCTGGAGGCCATGGAAGATGGGTCCATCTGGCTGGTTTGGTTTATTTTTTTCCTCCATCCACTTAGGACTTGGCTGCCATCCTGATGGGACAGATCACTGCTAGTCCTAGCGAGGCATTACAGATATTTGAGCAAAATGAAAGAGGGAATCTTGTTTTCCACAGATGCAAGGTGTTTTTAGATGAGGAAACCTTATGTCTAACCAGCACCATAACGGTCAGCTCATCAACCCACAGAGGCGTTTGAAAACTTCCTCGTGTCCAACAGGCTGTGCAAGGCATTTTAGTACAAAATCTAAATCAAAACTCTGCTGCCACTGGAAGCAATCCATGGCTCGGGATAAATCACACATGGCCATGCATCATTTTGCAACCCAACTGGATGGAATGGCCATTACAATTAAAAAAAAAAAGCCATTTCTTATTTGTTTCCATACATTTCCTCACATCACTCGCTCACGTCACTGCAGGACAATGCAATTCCTGTCCCCATTATCGCTTCCTGATATGGAAAAGTTGATCTATCTGGCCAGTGAATGATGTCTCATTTTTAGATTTCCTTGTGTAACTTAGAACTGCCCAGATGCTCTGCACCATTTCACCTAAATTAGGAAAACAAACTGGAGACAAAGAGGACACACTGGGATGACCAACTCCATGTTGACATGACTGGCAACAACCCTTCCTGCCTGCTGATTACTCTGCCCTTTGTTCTTTGCCAGAAATTGTTCATCTCCCTTATTGTGACACATACCTCAAACTCATTGAAAAGACACATCTGGATAATTTTTCTTGCCCCAGCCTCATTTGATCAGGCTTTTGAATGACATAAATCTAATGGTGAGGAAATAGGAGCTCTTGGTGGGAGGTACACGCAGTATTTGTGAAATTACATGGAAGAACTTCATTTTTTAGCAAAATGCTTCTAGGATTTCACTTCTCTCTTTCATAAGCCCCAGTATTCCAGAGAACAAAGACAGAACTTACTTTCAATTTCCTTGAAGATATAGGAACCCACAACAGAGAAGGTCAGGACTGAAATGGGTAAGGCACAGTCGGACAGAATTTCACGTACCCTCGCATGCAAATACGGGCTGCAAAAAAGACAAAAAAATTCTCATCAACACCCCACTGTCAGGACAATCACTCAATCCAGACAACATCAATGCTTTAACAAGTGAAAATTCAGTCCCATCTTGCAATTCTGAAGAGATACTTTGAGTGAAGAATTAGTCTTTCATTCAGCTTTAAATCTTCTGGAACGTACAGCCTTTGAAGGGTGATGAATGCATAAGCAAAACACAAAGAAACAAGAAAATAAGATAGAAAAAAAAAAAAGAAAAGCTAGGGGGAAAAAAAAAGCCTTCAAGCACCAATTTGTCTCATTTCCACTTTACTTTTAATTGCTTCCTGCATTTCAAATGAAGAGTTTTAAGAGCAATAGGAGCAAACCCCAAATTAGAGCTGGTGTTTGACTCCCAGGAGCACACTGAAGGTACATTCCCAATAGACCTTCCTGCACCATCAGGAATTTATGCCCAGCAAAATGGTTCAGTGCCTGTTTGAAGGGGTTTACAGGGATCCCAGTGTGAACTGGGAAACCAAAGCTTTTTTAGAAAGTCATGTGAGGCCCAACCAATGACAGAAGGGCATCGTCCACTCAGCGAACATTTTGTCCTGCTGGGAATATTTTCCAGGTGGCCCTGCTGAGTTCATCTCTGCCTTTGGCTTCCACCTGATCTTCCTGGGTTGCAGAATTAAGATCTGAGCTGTTAATGATTCCCTCACAGGGAACATGAAATAATCAGCAGTCTGAGCCCCAAATAACTCACCTTTTCTTAAACTGATAGAGCGTGTGGCCGAGCCAAAGGGTTCCCAACATCAACATGAGGCTGAGGACGGCGGTCTCACGCCCATAGTGCCCATCATGAGGGCAGGTCTGGTTCTCGCTCACCGAGGAGTTCATCAAGAAGGTGGTGTTGATGCCGAGGCCAGGGATAGCATCAGCCCGTGTTTTTCCCGAGTAACTGCCTCCTGTGTGCCCGTGGTGGTAATATTTCTTAAAAACTGCACAACCAACCAACAGGCAAGCGTTAGGAGAGGAGTGTGACAACCGAAGCCAATAAAATAAGGTGGGTTTCTTGCTTGATCATGCAGCATTAATGTTATGCTTCACCTGGTTTATAGCTCTGCCTCTCAACCCAGCAGAAGGAAATCAGAGCTGTTGTTTTTATGAAGCCAGCGCTTCACAAATTGATTTTCTCACTTATTTTAACAGGTAAGAGTTAAATTAATCCAAAAAGCAACACTGTAAGGACTTCCAGTGCTAATTATGTGGTTTTGTTCCCAACACTGGAAGCACTGCTCTTAGACGTACATATATATATTTCTATATAGACACCTGCTTTCAGCAGCCTGGCAAACAAATTCCATCAGGATTCTCTGGAAACACTGAGAGCAGCCAGGCTGCACAGATCCTTAAGTGGATTACACTATGTACAGTAATTACTCTTCTTCCAAGGCTAGTCCAGATTTTAGAGATAAGTGTTGATGATGTGCAAAACCTGGCAGAACATTTAAATTTACAATGCAAAGTAGAGTTACAGGGCACCTGAAGTAAACCTGCACAAGCAAAACACCGCATGAAGCCCCTGGAACTGTCCATAATGTTTTAGATCAGCTCAAAGGCACTGATACAAGGAATGGACAGTTGTAAAGACCCTCTTGCTCTTGAGCATTTATTGTGTTCCCATTTCTATGGCTCTGGCTGGCTCCAAGTGTATAAACAAGGTTTTGGGATCATTTAACCACTTCGGAGAACAACAGCCTGAGGAGTAACAAGGAGCAAGCAAAACCAGGAGATGGGAATTGGGCTTTGCTGCCTCGGTATTCCCACAATATGTGTTCAAATGGCAACACACAGCATCCACACTTCCCTGTATCCATGGGAAATACAGGAGGATGGAAACCACCACGCCAGAGCTTTGCAGTCCCTCTACCTTTCTTCATTTTAATCAAAATACCCCTTCAAACTTTGCACAGAGAACTTCCTGGCAAGACCATCCTCTCTAGTCAAAAACACAACCACTACCTGCAGCTGAGGCTCTGATGCTCCTCCTAACATTTCCCTCACCCTCAAATAATAATCCAGGTTCTGAAAGCCTCAAACACTTCAGCTTTTCCATCTGCAGTGGCCACAGGGAAAGCAGGGAAGACAAACTAATCCTAAATAACTGAAAACAAACTTTGACCATTCTTGTGCAGCCCAACTGGTATTTGCAACCACCCTGAGGCTGGCTGAAGCCCAGGTTGTGTTACTGCTGGTTTGGAGCTCACGCCAGTGTAGAATACCCCATGTTCAGCCATGAAGCCACTTTAAATGCAGTAAAGACCTCTCTTTTACCACCTTTAAAAGGATTTAAAGATGATTTTAAAGGAGTCTGGACATTCCACAAGTGGATGAGGTCAGCGCGGCACGTAGGCCACAAGAGACAAGACCGCCTCACATTCAGTGCATGTGTACATAAATTTAAACATCACAGAAGGTTTATGGCTCAAAATTTAACCTCTCAAACCGCACCAAGAGCAGCCAGGAGTGAGGATACCCCCTTAAAGCACCAGGAAAGATCCCCCAGTGAGGAGCAATTCCATCTCGACCCTGGTCAGCACCGCGCATTCCCCATCACACGCTACGGAAGAGGCTCTGCTCTCCTTTATTTCCTCCCTCCGTGCTCCAGCTGCCTCAGCCCTGGCAGGACACACACACCTGCTCTGCAAACAGGTCAACGGGGCCCAGGGCACTGCCAGGACCCACAGCCTGGCACAGAACGGGCTGAGGGAGGATTTGCACTTTCCGGCTCTGAACGCCAAAGGACGCTTTTGTCCTGACAAAAATGATTCTGGCAGCGTTTCCTGGGAATCCACAGCTGGCCAGGGGGAAAAGCCTGCTCATCCTAAGTGCTACTGAGTCCTAGAGACACACCTGAGAAACCAGCAGCACAAACAACCCAGGAGCTGTACACAATGTATTTGCATTCCTCTGGATTAAGATTGGGACTGGAACGAGTAAGAAACAAGTGACTTTGTTTTGTGCCTTGTAGATTTTCTCAAGCTCCCACACGTGGCTATATTGCAATAAACTGTTTAGGGCTGGGCTATATTGCAATAATATATTTAGGGCTGATCTTTTGTGCTCAGCTTGACCACATCGCTGCACACTCCATCTCTGAGGCTGCAATTCAATTTATATGCACCAAACCAGGGAGGATTGCTCCACTCCCTCCTGGACAGAGGAAAAAACCTTGCTTTATTCTTGTATTTTAATTAAAGCAATGAGAACATGCCAAGATGGGTAGAGGAGGCCTTCATCCTGTACCACCTTGCTGGGAAGGATTTGATTCCTGAACATTTCGAGTTTGTTTTCACACCAGAGCTCAGTGAACCTCGCTGCCAACATCCAGAGAGAGCAGCGGAGCCAGGGGTGCCCTGGCTGAAGCTGAGCCCTTCCCCAGCCTCCAACAACATGAGCTGGCTTTGTTTTCCTCTGCCTGCTCACCACCATTTCCTGCCCAGTGCAGATGTCAAGATCAAACAAACACAGCCTCGGTGGCCGGGCCAGGCAGCGAAAACAAAGTGTCACTGGGATGGCGTGAATGCTCAGGGCTTTGGTTCCTCTGCAGGGCAGGTCCCTCCCCCTCCTTTCCTGCATGTGTACCTTGCAAAAAATCAAGCCTATGAACAGGCTGGGAAAACATCTGGGCAGAGGTGGCATTGTCCCCTGGCACTCAGAAGCCCAGAGCTGGATAAGGCACTGCCAGGACACTTTTAAACAGCATGGAGAAAATACCAGCTTTCACTTCCTACTGAACTGCTCAACCAAAATTTCGAGTGGGAGGAGGAGGCGGCAGCAGCAAACCCTCACCACCTCGGAAACAGCAGGGGAAGAACAAAGATGAGCCTGTGGCTATGAGTTGCACTGGTGTCATGTTTTTGAATATGGGCTCTAAGAGGGTTTAGGATAAAGGCTGTGCCTGCCAGCCCTGGTGCCCTCCTGCATCTGGGAACAGCTTTGGTCCCACCTGTGGATGGCCTGAACGCTCCCAGATGCAGCTGAAGCCAACGTGAGCTGGCAAAGGAGTGCTGGTGTGACTTTATTACCATCATTCCTATAAATTCATCTCTTCACAAGTACAAAGAGAATTCAACTGGTTCACTAATCACACCTAAAATCACAGAATGGTTTGGGTTGAAGGGACCTTTAAGATCATCTTGTTCCAACTCCTGCCACAGGCAGGGACACCTCCCACTATCCCAAGGTGCTCCAAGCCCTGCCCAACCTGGCCTTGGACACTTCCAGAGATCCAGGGGCAGCCACAGCTTCTCTGGGCACCCTGTGCCAGGGCCTCACCATCCTCACAGGGAAGACTTTCTCCCTAATACCCAATCTAAACCTGGTTTCTGTCAGTAAGGCCACTGCCCCTTTTTTACAGGGTCTTCTCCTGTTCCCACTGCAATACTCTGAGGATTTACTTGCATATTCCTGAAACTCTGGCAGACAAGATCAATGGATGCTTCCTGCACTTTCAACCTGCACCCCACGCCCCTGCTATGGGAGACCAGCTCTGGGCTACAGAAACTTTGTGAATATTTGCTGATTTTTGCAGAGCTGCTGAATGTTCTGTTCAGGACCACCTGGAGACTGTCCCATGCCCCCAGGACAGGGCACTGAGCAAAGCTCACAGTCACAGATTCAACAACTATCTCAGAACAGCTTCTCCCTCACCAAGCTCTGTCTAAGCTGGATATTTAAAAGATGCAGGTGTTCTGCAGAGAAAAAACCCCTCTGATTGCACAATCAAAGCACACAAGGCAAATTAAGGATTCCCGGTGAAGCGAGAAAGTATCACCCTTCAAATCGCTCTGCAGTGTCAAATCCCTTGGAAAGCATTCCCCTGCAAGCCTGAGTGTCTGAAAAACAAGGAGTGTGCTTGGGTGTACCCTGAAGGATTTTCAAAGGATAGCCCAAACCTCGGGATGTTGGACAGTTTCATAAAAATCAAGGAATGGGGTATTGGCCAACTCCTCCCTGGGATGAACAGAAAGGCTGCCACTCACAAGGTATTTCTGCTACCATGATTCACCTTCTCAAATACCTCCTCTGCCAGTCCTGGTGGGGAGGGAGAGAAGTGTCAGAGGAATTCGTAAACCCCAAGGCTCTTCATGGAGACTTAGAGTTTAACCCAGAAATGGGAAAACCAAGTGGCTGGAAAGGGCAGAGGAGCTTTAGGAATGTGCTGGAGGCACTGCAGTCCCTGTACTGTCACTAAAGAAAGGTCTCAGAGCTCAGGGAAAACCAGGAAATCTCAACCCATCTTTCAACTCCCCTCCACAGAGTTTGGATAACGTGTCAAGGAAAAAGGACTCCATTCACTGCATTTAAACTGGACTTTTTTTTTTTTTTTTTTTTTTTCCAGGAGCCTTACAAGATATCTACCTGGCTTCAGCAANAAACGTGGCTTTTTTTTTTTTTTTTTTTTTGCCAGGACCATGCAAAACCAGCCTGGTATCAGGAGAAGGCTCTCACATCAATAATGTCAAGGTTTCTCCATCTGGTGAAAGTTTAGAAACCAATTCTGTCTCAACCAACTGAAATTAGAGCTGCTAAAAATTCTGCACACCCAGGTAAACTGCTGACAAAGCTGCTTCCATCTCACACACTGATTTTCTTTTTTCCCCTGAAGACTTTGAATGAACACAGAACAAGCAAACATCACGTATTTTTGCAGCCTTGTGCTTGCCTTTGACAAAGCAGCAAAGCAGAGATCTGCTCTGAAAAACACTGTTGCTAGACTTACCTTTAATGATGCCTTTGATGGCATCAAGCACAAACGTGATGGATATAAAAAGTGCAATTATTTCTTCTGTTGACCTGTGGAAAAAGCCCAGGAATTAATAGAGCTGCATTCAACTCTGTTCAAAGAAAAATGAGCATATTCATCAATTTACATGAAAATATACCAATTTGAGTTAGGCTCCAACTTCGAAACAAAACCCAGCAAATCAGAGAACTTCCTTCAAGCTGGAACAATAAACCAAAATGATACTTGCCTCATCTCACAAAATGCATTTTGCAGCAAGTTCGTAATTAAGGAGCTCGTGGAATGTGTAATTTTTCCATTTGAAGAATAATCTGATCAAAACATGACTTCTTGCAAATAGCTACCTTTTAAAGAGCTTCATCAGAAGGCTGAAATTAAAGAGGGAGTAGATCACAAGGAAAAAGCTGTTCCACAGTCCAATCCAGGCATAGAAAGCGCTGAAATCCAAGTTGTAGTCATCACAGATTCCTCGGATCACTGCAAAAGTGAAGCATTCATGTGTCACAATCAGCTCCTGTCACTACCACCCAGTGATTCCCATCTGCTCTGTGCCAAAAAGAACCAATTTCAAGACTTCACCCCAAAGCATTTATTATAAATGCCATTAAATCCATACCCCTGCACTTCCAGAGGGACACGGGATCAACACAAACTGTTCTCCCCTTCCATCACTAGAAATGGGGAAAGACACTTGGAAAAATATTCACCCCCACTGCTCAAAGCATTTTCCCTGTGGATTGAGGCCACAAAAGCTGCTGGAATTTGCTCTCGCTGACATTTTGGGATGCTCTTGAGCAAGGGGTCTCATAGCTGCTCTTTCCAGCTGGTCATAGCCCATCCTCTGATTATCCCCACAGATACTGGGCTTCTTCCTTTGGTTGACCTCTGGTTCACTGAGATCAGCTTGTAGTACCTGAAAAGCTGCTGATCATACTTTAAAACATCAATTTAAAAAAACCCTCAATAAACTAACCCAAACAAACTTTGTCTTAAGCTGGTTAAATGCAGCCACATGTGAAAACCTTTAATGAAACAGATTTCCTCACTGAAGCTGAAGAAATGCTTATTTTCATGGAATTTCTTCTCTGCAAAATGATTTCTTTAGAAAAATAACTTGAACTAAACCAGGGGCTGGTCTCAATGATCCCTGTGGATCTCTTCTAACTCAGGATATTCGGATTCTGATGGTGATGGAAAGGGGAGGAATTTGATTCAGGTTTTGCAGAATCCCAGAACATCTCGAGCTGGAAAGGACACCCCAGGATCATTGATCCAACTCCTGGCCCTGCACAGGACACCCCAGCAATCCCACCCTGTGCCTGAGAGCCTTGTCCAAGCATTCCTTGACTTTGTGCCCTCTCACTTCCCAGGGGTGCCTGTTCCAGTGCCCCACCACCCTCTGGGAGAAGAACCTTTCCCTGACAGCAGCCCATAAATATCAATTTATCAAACAAACACAACTCAAGCTCTACCAGGACTGCAAAGCTCTCACACGAAGTTCCAAGCCCTCCATCCCCTGGTGCAGAGCCGTAGCAGACTCACCATTGATGTAGAGGGCCAAGGGAGCTGTGGTCAGGAGCACAACCAGGGGCTGCCCCGAGAAGAGGGCGTAGAGCAGCCCTCCAATGCACTGCCCGAAGATTGTCTTCCGCACATCTGGAATCGGGGAGGGTGGAAACAAAAACAGGGATTGGGGTCAATCCCTCCCTGATCCAGGAGCATTCACAGGGCAGAGAAACCAACCACTAACGAGTAGGAGAAATGTTTAAAGGGTACAGAGGTAACACACCGAAATCAAAAAGTGAGCCTTTATTTGTACCCACAATTTAGGCTCCCAGATGTTCAGCTAATTGGTGGACTCTGGGATTTTTTCTGTGTATTGTTACATTTTATATATATTTTTTTAATATTTTAAACAGCTATAAGACATAACCAGTGTTTGTGAAGGCCTTCAGGGCAAGATTTGAACTGTGACTGCAGCATGAATTGCTTCTACGACTAGGATAAAGGATGATGTTTAGCTCTATCCCAGGGGTTTGAATATTGGCAATCAAATCCAGGTCAAAAGCACAGGAGTTTGTACCAAGAAAAACGTGCAGATAATTACATAAAGTCAGCATAATTCAAGAATACAGTAGCATACATCAGTATCAGTCCAAGTCAGATGATACCACCCAAAGCAGTGTTCATTTTTTCTGGTTTTCTACAGAAGTCATGAACTTAATTAGAAATAAATCCTTCAGTCGTGGTTTTGGGTTTGTTTTCCCCCTGTAAACAAAAACTATCAGAACTTTCTGTGTCCAGAACTACCCGATTTGAATACATGGAATCAGATGCACAAAAATGATAAATTTAAGAAGCACAAAACTGATGAACTCACCAATAGCTCCTCGGGTATTTTCATCATTGAGGGACCCAAAGGCAATGGAGGGAAGGAGGCAGGCAAAGTACAGAAAGATCATGGTCGTGATGTATTTTCCTATAGCTTTGTTGTTCCCAATAATACCTGGGGCAAACCACAACAAAAACCATGTTGGTAAAGCACTGAAAGCCTTCTCACATCAGCCATAAGCACCATTAGTTAATTTTGAGAAGCAGAAGTAGAAATTCAGTCCACACCTTAAATATGTAACGAAATTGTTAATATTTGACTCTGCACAACCCACACTTTTGTTCATCTGGGACCAGAAGCAGCACCAAAACTGCCACCAGGCATTTTTAACATCATCAAAACAGGAAATACAAGAAGCCTTTTGCTCAGTTTTTCCAATCCCCAAAGCTTGGAGGAGGATCAAGGCAGAAATTTTAAGTTTAGGGTTCATAAACCCCCACCCCCTGCCTTTTAATACCAACTTTTCAGGCATTCTGGACTGTGCCCCTAATGAGCTTCATGAGGATCTCTTGTCTTCCCTACTCTCGTCTTGGGCAGGAAAATACAAAGCACTTCATTTTTCCCTAGACAGAAGTCTAAGGCTGTAGGTTTGAATCAATAATAAGCCACCCTGAGCCAAAAAAATGGCAGCAGGACACAAAAACAAACAGCCCCAGAGGTCAGGAAGGGCTACACTGAGATTTGCTTTAACAGGCCCTGCTGGAAGAACAGCTTCTCTTCTTTTCCATCCACTCACCCCTCTCGTCTCCATCGGAAAAAACACACCAGGCCAAAACACAAAGCAGCCAGAAAGAGAATTAAAGTGTCAGAATATGAATTTAAGAGCCTCTGAAGTAGCTTCCCTTCCCCTTCCTGTTTTCAGGCTGATGTATGATATGAGCTCACTGGGGATGCACAGGAGAAAGGATGAGATGGCAACAGCTGATATTGCTCCAGGAGAACACAAGTTTTTCCACAGAACAGAGAGGATGCACTGGAGGATTCTCCTCAGCCTTCAGCCTGCCTGTGCCACAATCCTTGATGGTGCTCTCCCTCTGAGACAGCTGGGAGAGCTTGGAGCTGCCCAATTCCCCTTCTGGAAGGCTCCAGAGCAGAGAATTCCCTCACAGGAATCTGCCCTGAGCTCCCAAACACCCACCTAAGCTTTTGCAGCATCAGTTCCTTGCTGAGAGAGGTAAAATCCAATGAGTTGGATCAGATAAGGGAGGGCTTGGCTTTAGAGGTTATTGGTGCCACAGTGAAAATCTCTATCACTGGAATGAAAAGAACAAAAATCTCTCAATGACTTTGGGATCTTATCTAACATCTGCTTTCTGCACCATTTGCAGGGCAGAGATAAGGATGGGAGGAGGATGCAAAAAGCCAAAACTCAAAGGTGATGTGTAATGGACAGGCAGCCACGCAAATAAAGGACACCTTGTGAGGTGCCTGCTTGAAGACAGGAGAGGAACAGACACAAACAGCACTTCTGAGGCTCAGCACCCTCAAACTCCAGGCTAAAACCTGACAAGAGACATCTCAAGCATGCAAATATGAGCTTGACCTTTCGGGAGTCATCGGACCAGCTGTTCCCAGGCAAATTCCTTTCAATTTATTGGGAAGATTCAGAAACCACAGGTCACATTCCTGACCACTCCTGGCAACCCAAAGGGCCTGGAATTTAATTCTCACAGATGAAGACTTCCCATGATCCTGAGTCCAACAGCTGCAGGCTCCTACCTCTCACTCCAAACTGCCCAAGACCTTTAGAGAAAAGGAAGGATTTGGCAAGACAAATGGGACTGAGGGGTGGTTTCATGAGTAGACACGGTCACACCCTAGTTCAGAGGATTCTCTGTCACTCCAAAATTGCTTTTCAGACAAGGGAGTCCTTCCAATACGAAAGGTCAGGGGCAACGATGCCTGGAAGCTTTGAAATCATTTCTGAAAGGACAACCAGGTCCAGAGAAACAAATAGTATCTTTCTTAAAAAGGTTCAGGTAGTTAAACCATAGGATGAGAGGGCAGAAGGAAGAAGCCTTGAAGGGCATCACAAAAGCTCATTGGCAGCTTCAATCCTGGCAAAGGAGCCCTTGCTGGTCATGGAGGTCCTCGTGCGACATAAGGACATCTCTTCAGCTGCACCAGGGGAGGTTCAGATGGACATCAGGAGGAATTTCCTCATGGAAAGGGTTGTTAAACACTGGAAGGGTCTGCCCAGGTGGGTGGTGGAGTCACCATCCCTGGAGGTGTCCAAGGAACTCCTGGATGTGGCACTCAGTGCTCTGGGCTGGTGCCAAGGTGGGGATTGGGCACAGCTGGGACTCAATCTTGGAGGTTTTTTCCAACTTTAATGATTCTGTGATTCATCCTGGCTGGGTCCAAGACTTCCAGCACTTTCTTTAATCCATAATCAGCCAGATAAGATTCTAGGATCAAGAATCCTTCTGGTGGGCAGCAAAATTCACTTTGTAACGGAGACAATAATTAGAGCAGATTAAACACATTCCTTCCCAAAGCTGATTGCTCACTCTTTAATTGCAGTCATGACCAAACACTGCCTCTCCTTGTACAGATCCACCTGCCACAGACACTGAAATCCAGCATTAACCATAGTTTACCTTCCTGCCTTTTTAAAGCCAACATCTGGTGAACATTTTCAGGATGTTTTGCAGCCCATGGACTGCCATGGCTTCATTCAGAAGAAGGTGGACTGCTTTGTGATGGCATTTCATCTGTGACAGGCTCATAAAGGCATTGAAAAAGGTGTCGCTCCACCTGCACCATGTAAATTCATAGCAGAAAATCAGCTCTCGGCCCAGCTGTGGAGTGTGAGACTGTCACAGGAGCAATCCCCTGAAATTAAGGCACAGCCACACACTGGAATAGGAAGCAATGACTTTCATCAACGTGACAGTTCCATTCTACCTGCCTGGATTTCTGAAACGTCACAGTTTGTACAGACAAGGTTACAGTTTCAAGGGAAACTGCAGCAATTCTGGCCTCACTCTGCTTGGGATTCCACAGCAGTAAGGTAACGACTGGCAGCCCCACAAACTGGGTTTACAGCTCCTGAAGTGTATTAATTGTACATTTATTAAATCAAAATCACAACTGATGGACATTCTCTGAACTGGCTGTTCATGTTCCTTCCCAATTCTCTGAAATACCCCATGCAAAGCAAGTTTAATGACACTGACCCACAGCCCAGCAGCAAGGATGAGTCTATGAAAGCCCTAATTTAAAAAAAACCCAACACTTTTTAGTATTAAAAACACTGTAAAACCCAGAATTACAAACTTGTCCTAATGCCCTCAAGCTGGGCTTTCATTTATGTGATGGCTGCTGGGCTCTGCCCAATGCTGGGAAGATGAATCTTCCCTGAAGTCCTGTGAAGAGTAAATCCCAGAGTAAGTGGGACTAAGAACTTAACTGGAAAAGGAAATCCACTCAGGGAGTTTGGAGCAGAAGCCAAGCATACGCTGAGAGCAGAGATGCATGAAAATCAGATCAAGGCTCAGACCTTCCCCTTCCCATCTTGCTGCCTTCAGCCCATTTCCCAGGAAATCCTGGGTGTCTTGGAAGGAAACATCCACAGACAAAACAAGATGCTTTTACGCAGTTTTAGAACATTCCCATCCACCACTGACACAAAGAGACCCCAAAGCAACCCAGGCTGGGTGTTTTGGGGCATCCTGACAAGTTCAGGGTGTTAAACTTTGGTAACCCAGGTGATATTTCGGGATGAAGGGCTGCAGAGTGATGCAGGAGCTCCCTCATATCTGATCGAGGGCAGGAGAGGCATGGAAGAGAAGGGGAAAAGCCTCTCTGCAATCCCTTTATTTCCCCTCCTTCCTCAGGAATGGAATCCTGCCAGACAAGGTAGCCAAGGCAACCAGGCAGGAAAGCTGATGAGGATTTGGCACATGTCAAAGCCAATCCATGGTCAACATTTCAGCTCTGGGTTCAGATCAAGGTTTAAGCTCTGAGCTACCTTAGACAACCAGCAAGACAAAAAGTTCTCTTTCAAATCCCATTTTTCCAACGTTTTCAAGCCTTCCACCTAAGCATGCCCACATAGCAGGGAGCTTTGGAGACCTCCCTCCTGCAAAACACTCCAGCAAATCCCAAGGATGTCGCCAGCAGACCTCAGGGGCTGGTTAGAGACACTCTGCAGGACCAAGGACAGGGAGAAATCCACACTTCCAGCTGAACTATCCACCCACCACAGCCAGGTACCAAAGACACAGGCCCAGAAAAACAGGGAGAATGAGAATAAACCTCAGTTCTCCTCTTTTTCCTTCATCTTCCCTGCCCAGGAGGTGAAGGGATACGGATATGTAAGAACACAGCATCAAAGCTCACCATAAACATCTCAGGCACCTCAAATTTCCCACCGGGCACTTCAGGCACTGCGTTTGTGTTTGTTCTCTGGGTTGTACCAGAAAATAACACTGAGGAATGAGGACAGCAATTTTAGGAGCTTCAGAAATCTTGTATCTGAGTTCAGGCAGAATCCCCTCCTTCACTCAAATCTGCCTCAATATAAAGAAATTTCTGGAAGCTCCTACAGTTTGAGTCTTAAAGAGTAATAAAAATGACACACAAGTGCTTTGAGCCAACTTGACAGGATCAGGATGAAGTTGAGTCACTCTGTTTTTTAAGACAGAATCCTACACAAAGGTCACAGTCACATGCCAAATGGAGTAAATTCCAGTTTAAAGGAAAACTACAGGTGTTCTCAGGCTCAGCATAACTCAATTATTCATCTTCAGAGGTTCCTGCTGGAAGACATCTATTACAAGCCATCTTGATCACCAAAATCCTGCAGTGAAAGTTTAGAAAACTCTTCCTTGATCCTTGGACGTTCCAGTAAAATGCACAAGACTTTGCCACAAAACAAAGCTGACGAGTTCCTAATCTGGAGTAAAAGGGAAAAAAAAAAAAAAAAAGAGGAAGACTATTCCTTTAAGGATAATTTGTGCAGTGTGTGAAGAGGACCAATCCCACAAAACTCCAACTGGCCAAAGATTTGCTGGTCCGACAAAAGCCTCCTTATTTATCACCCTGTCCTTGATGGGTTTATCTGTCTAACCCCAAACCCTGGGATGCTTCTCAGATTGAGGATTTAGAGACTCCAACCATTCAAAACCCAGTATCTTTGTAATTCAGAGCTCTTTGATGGTGCACATGTGGCTGTCTGGAGTGAAGATACTCGGAGAGCTCAAATCCCTCATGTTCTGATGCACCACTGCTTTGAGATGCTCCAGGAATTTCACATTCCTGATCACCTTCGGTCTCAGTGGTTTATGGCAGACGCTTCATGCTCCATCTGCTTTTCATTTCGAGCAGTTCCTTAAAGAATTCATCCTCATTTCTGGTTTCTGGGAAGAAATGGCCATACTAATATACAGTGTTTTTTGGAAAATCTCCTTTCCCCCACATCCTATTGAAAGGGCACCACTGCTCCTAAGGTGAGAACCTCCCATTTGAGCGGAAGTAGTTCTGGAGTTTCACTGGGCTCCTTTCTGCTCTTTTCCACTCTCCAGAAGCTGTGTAACAACACTGACACTTTTTAATCTGTAGTTGCATTTTATCCCGATTTTATGCCCATTCTCTACATCAGTGTATGCAAAACTTGCAGCCAAGAGCCCAGGGCGGAGGCAGCACCCCCAGGATCATCTGGATGCAGTCAGAGCCACAATATGGACCCTGAAGTGGGTTTCCAAATTTGCTGACAGCCAGAATTGGCTGCAGGACCAAAATCTGATGGTTTTGTGGTGTGACCCTGCTGTGCTCAGACAGGCACAGCAGACACTGCTCTGTCTTGAGGCGAACAAGCGTCCCCACAAGGTGCTTCTGCAGCAGTTCTCAAGTGCTTCAATATCCCTTTATCATGAAAAATGAGCCTTTGACAGCTCTAGAAAGCAACAGCCAAAGGGATGAAGTGTCCAGATCAGGAGCTGAAGTCCCCTGCCAGAGCTGATGCCAGCGATGCACATGCCAAAAGTTAATGTTTCTGTTTTGTCAGATTCCTTGCTGCTCCCCTGAAAATAATTTCATATCCCCCTTCCTCCTCAACACACCCTCAAATCCCCAGAGAAATCAGCATTAGCCCTCCCATCACACCGAGTCTGCTGAAAACAGTTTCATCCCAGCAGTGCCAAAGCACCTGGAGAAAGCACCCAGCACCCAGCACCCAACCCCTGTGCTAAGCCAGCATCTCATCCACGTTCCTCTGCTGGTGTTGACCGTCCTCGTGTGAAGGGAGTGAGGACACACACCCACAGCCTTGGCCAAGCTTCTCTGGAGCTTAAGCTGCCTGTGGAAGGTGGCTTTGCAACCGAAGACTCTGAAAATTTGGGTTTGGGTTGGAATCTTGGTTTTTTAATGCCTCATCCAAGGAAGATCACCCTCACCTCATGAGACCTCACAGCACTCATGCACTGAGGAAGGCAGGGACACAGGCTTGAGCTAAGGTGGATCTTACAGCAGGAAGGGATAAATTCCTGACTCATCTGATAAATCTCCAAGGTTCTCCCTGCCTACACTCTAATTCTCTATTTTATCCAACTTCCTGGGTATGATATTGACTATATTAACCAGCTCCCCAACAAGCTGCAAGAAACACATTTTGATGTCAGGCTACGGCTCTGTAATCCTGCTTTGCCCTGAAGATTCCTCCCAGCCTTCAAGAAAGCGAAAGTCTGCAAGTGAAAAAGGGAGAAAACAACTCTTAAAAACCCCAAGGCCACTGTGGGAGCTGCATCAAGCCTGAAAGCTGAGGCTCACTATAAACACTGTGTGCTGCTCCTGTGATCTGGCGGCAGCGGACGAGCCGTATCCTGTTTTTCACAACACCGGGGCCGAAGTTTCTGCAGCTCACATTTTGTTTAAGCATTCCCAACTCCCACAGCATCACTATAATTAGTGTTGAGCCAGCTTGCAGAGGCAGTAGAAAGGGCCTATCAGGCCAGTGCTGACTAATTAGATTGCGAGGAGTTGATCTGAGTCTAGGCACGGCAAAAATCGATCCATTTAATCGCCGCTTAATAAAAATTAAAATCCTCATCCGCGCACAGCCAGCACCTTCATTAAGGAAACGCTGCAGGAGCCTCATCTCTGGTGCTCCACGCTGCCCATTCACAGGCTTTTGCCAAAACACCCTTTTAAACAAGGGACAGGAGAGCTGTTACACATATCAAAGCACACATTGAATGCACACTGTAAACAGGACATCACATCACCAAAAAAAAATCCCAAATCGGGGCAGCGCTTCCATAAACATTGGCCAACGTACCGTCGGTGAAGTCCAGCGCGTACACTGGGAATCTTCGTGCAATGTCATCAGAAATCCCCTTGCCAATATTGAGAAAGTCGTGCAGCTGAAGAAAGGAAGGAAGTGCTGTGTCAGTGTAAAGGCTCATGCATTGTTAAGGAGATTAAGCTCCTTATTCAACCCTGATAGGAGGGAGAGGGCTCATTTTGAATAGGGCATTCAAATCCCATCTTGTCATGATAATAAAAATAAACTCACCGCGATTCAGTTTATATCCTCATAGCATTGTAAAAGAGAAAATCCCCCAGACCACCCTGTTTTCCTCCCTTCCTTCCCTTTTCCCCCTCCCATTCTTATCTGCATCCCTGTTTTGCAGGTGAGGGAGCTGAAGATCCACTGGGAAGGACCAGACCTTGGGTGCCCTGGGGTTAAACACATCAGAGGTGCCTTTCCCATCCCTCCACACAACTTTTCCTTTAGATGCCAGCCCAAAAATTCCCACAAATCCACGTAAAGCCTCTGAAAAAAGATCCCCAGCAAGTCCTTCTTCCTTGGCACTGCCATAGGAAAGGGAGACCTCAAACAGATGTGAGGGAATTCAGGCTGTCTGCACCTCGAACTCCATCAACAGCGAAAAAGCTTCCGTAAATCCACATAACCAAGCCAAAATTTCTGCCCATTAAAAGACAATAAAAACTCTAGGAAAGAGTTCCAAAAATCCAACATTTTGCCTTTTATTCCTAGTTTGGGGGCCTGCAAGGTGCAGTGGGATTGCTGATAGGATCTGCTGCTCACCACAGGCAATGCGGAGCTTGTCAGGAATATGTGACAGCTGCTATTGACTCTCAGCCTCCCAATCCTCACAACTCCTTCCTTATGGAAAGCACATGGAAAGCGTCAGGGTAGGCAACGCTTACAAATGAGGCACCTGTCAGATTTTTTCCTGTTATTCTCAGAGCACACAAGCCACTCTGAAAATCAAATGCACCTTTATGCAGTGATAACAACCCCAGCTGCCTCAACTAAAACATTTCATGTATTTGTTGCAGAACCAGACACAGAAGACTTATAACCTCTGCTAGGGAGTGTGAGGGGGGGAAATAAAAATCACAGACACAAAATTTACACCAACAGATCATCTCAAAGCAGCAGGGAGCTCTTCTTTTGGCTGGTTTATGTGGAAACTGATAAAAGTAACTGCTTTGGAAAGGACTTGACACTACAGTGCTCATTTAATGGACTACACACAGCTTTGCCTTCTCTCCTGGGACTCACCTGTTTGCAGCACCTGGAAAATCAGAACCACAAACAAAATAAACAAGGGAATCTTTTCCTTTGGAAGGAATACACTGGGCACAGCAATCACTGGGGTTTGGGGTGCAAAAGAGGATCAGCTCCTTTATCAGTGACTGCATCATCTCAGGTTTCAGCTATTTAAGGCAGTTCTGTTGCAATTTGCCAATACACTTGTAGGACTTTTTGAACTTTAAGATAGCTTCGACTCTAACCTGAACAATCAGGATGAGCAGACAGATGTTTTGCCAGCAGACACCAGCAAAACATCTGCATTTTAAGCATTTCCGAAAAATCTCCACGCTTCAACCATATTTGGTGGCAGAGTTGGACATCAAAGCCAGATGCACTCGAAAAGCAATTTAATTTTTCCCCCCAGAAAGAGATTCCTGAAGGCATGAGTCAGCCAGAGAATCACAATAGCCTCAGACTGGGATGTTTACTTATCATGCTGCAGTGAGCACGGGGAGAAGGATGCTCGAGGTGTCTCATCTTTCAGGGAAGGAGGAGCGCGGCTGCTCCTGGCCCGGGGCAGGAGGGAGTGGGCTCTGGGGCACAAAGGCTGGTCCAAGCAGCTGGGAGTGTGCAGAGGAGGAAAGCACTGCCTAGCTCGTCCCAAAAGGCACGAGGGTTATGTTTGAGACCCCTCATATTCCTTCATGCACTTATTTCTTGTGTGTGTGAGTGTTAAAAAGAGGTTAAAGCTATGGGGATGTCAGTGAAACCTCATCAGTGGGGAACTGTGGGGAAAGCTGTTCCTTCTGTAGGGCTGATCCTCTTCTGAGCTTTCCTCTCTGCTCTCCTACCCTCAGACTCAACCTGGGCTGCACCAGAGATATCAGTGTCACAGAATGGTTTGGGCTGGAAGGGACCTTAAAGCTCATCCAGTGCCCCCCCTGCCACAGGCAGGGACACCTTCCACTATCCCAGGTGGCTCCAAGCCCTGTCCAACCTGGCCTGAGACACTGCCAGGGATCCAGGGGCAGCCACAGCTTCTCTGGGCACCCTGTGCCAGGGCCTCCTCAGTGTCACAGGAAAAACTTGTTCCCAATATCTAAATCTACCTCTTTCAGTTTAATGCCATTCCCCCTTCTCCTGTCACTCCATGCCCTTGCAAAAAGTCCTTTTCCAGCCCTGCTGCAGGTACTGGAAGGCTGCTAAAGACTGAGTTACAGAAGATAAAAAAACTAAAAATATAAAAGACTAAGTCTACTGGCCTCCAAAGTTACAGCCCTTTTTGGTTCTGCTTTTATCCCCCAACTTAGCCAAAAAGATGAAGCTCATGAATTTTCCCACTTTCCACTCTACAAATCCCCCCTAGCTCCTTGCCATTATTTGCGTTAGAGGAAGAGGCTAAGCAAGCACTTAGCAGCCACAAAGCCAAATAGAAAATATCTGCTCCAACAACTCTGACCCTTCCTCAGCCCTCCCCAAAAGTGCTAGGGGGCTGCATGAGTATTTTACAGAGATCAGGGACATGAGTCTGTGCAAAAATACTACATCCTCTGTATCCTCCCTCCTGCTGATGCTGAGCACACACAGCCCCCTCAGCATATCCACACAGGACACAAAATCACAGCCAGAAAAACATCACAGCTGTTAGGGGCTCCTCCATGAACAAAATCACAATTAGATGCCTCAGTAAACAAGAGGATTTCAGGCTGACTTAATTATGATTGAGTACATAGCCTTGCCTAAATAATCCTCTGAGATGAGGCAAGGCAAAGTGACGGTGCTGTAGGCACAGCAGGGAATGTGACTGTCACATCCCCCTCAGTATTTCAGCAGAGGTAAAAACAAGCACTTGCAAAAATCCCACTCACACAGAATTTAAGGCCCTTTTCCTCCCCCATCACTGCAGGAGCCAGGAGGCCAGATTTTCATGTCACCCAGAGACTTTACACCTTCCTGAGAGCTCACTTGTCATAGTCCAGGGACTCCAATCATGGTATTTATTTCTCTGGGGGTGGCTGACAGGTTGAAATTACACTCCTGGTCTCACATGGGTTTGTGTTCGTATTAAATGCTTCCTCTCCACAAGGGGAGGAGATGCTGGAGATGGCTCTCAGGAGCTGAGGAATCTGGCCTAGGGGCTCAAATCAACCTCACTTCTCCAGGCAAAGCTTGGCTTGCCAGGAAATCTTCCCAGCTCTTTGTGCTGGCAGGGCGAGGTGGAGATAGAGAGGCTGCATCTCCCAAGAGTTCAAAGATAAAACTGTTTAAAAACAACAGTTCAGCAAATGCAGGCCCACAAATGGCAATGCCAAAAGCAAGAGCTGAGGGAAGAAGTGTCACTCTCTACAGCACTGGCTTGGAGAAATCAGGATTCTGCCTGGCCAAAGCTGCTTTTCCAAGCAGGCCTGCAGGAATCACCAGTCTCAGGGCCAACATCTACAAGCTCAGTGTCTCATCCAGCCCTCCTCACCAAACCACAGAGCAGAAAACCCTCTGGAGACTTTTTTTTGCTATTTTTAGCAAAAGACACAGCCAGACACTTCAACTGCTGTAACAAAAACCCCTTTGAAAGGCCAGGTGTAAGGCGTTAAACCTACTTTAGGTAAATTACTACTCCAAATATCCCTGCCTTGCACGACCTGGGTTTAAAGAGGGTTTCAGGACTTGTTCTGCAAAGTTAAGAGCAGGTATGGGGCCTAGCAAAGTTCAAAGCCACTACCTATAAGCAAGGGGATTCTGCAGGAAAAACATGAGCTTTGCTCATTTCCAGATGTGCAGCTCAAATCCCTTAAATCTATTCCAGGGGCAAAAAAAAAAAGTGATAAGTGAAGCAGGTCCTGCACTCCAGGCAACCCAAAGCTTTGGGGTTATTTGTAATGCAGGGACAGGAGCAGCATGCTGGAGATGGCACAGTTTGTTTTTCAGGTATGCTGTCTGGTTAAAGAATGGATCTCTGAACGGAAAAACAAAGCAATGACCAACACACAGGAAATTCCAGAAAAGAAAGCTGAGTTACAGCATTTCCCTCGAACTTTAAAGTACAAAGCAAGTAATGTTTTACAGAGCTACAGATCAAACAGGGGGAATTCAGGCCAAATACTGACAGGCAACTTTTAAGTGAAATTACCGTGCAGAAATGGCCAAGAAGTCTTTTGGCTGCAGGAAAGACAAGCAGCAGCTTCCTTCAGAGCCTTCTGATTGTAAGGATTAAGTACCTCGGACTGACAAGGAGCAGCGATCCATTAATCCCACCCTCAACTAAGCATGTGGAATCAAAGTCCTGTAACCATTTAAACCCCCAACTGCTCTGCATCCCTTCAGCACCTGCCTCTTTGAAGTGGTTTCTTGGAGATTTACAGAATCTGAGGAAGGTGGATGTGCACACAGCAGCCGTCCGGGGAAGCCTTGGTGCTGGGAGCTTGCTGGGAATGCTGCTGCATCCATCGGCCTCAAGTGTTCACCTCCTCACCCCAAATCCCCTTGGACTGATGCATTTGGACAGCAGGGAGGCAGGGGCATGGCAGAGGTGTTGGCCAAGCCTTACCTTGAGTGGTTTGTTACCGTGTGACTTGTGCCCATCGTTCTTCCCTGAGGGTCTCTGGTTCGCCACCGTCAGCAAGTGGCGTTGGTGCACTAAGGCCTCCTTGAACTCCTCCTCAGTTTTGGTTTCCAGGAGTTTCTGCCGGAAGGTTATGTCTGAAAACATCGTGGCAAAGGTCCTGCCCACTTCTGTGGCCGTTTTGGTGCTTTTCTGAGAAGGAAAAAAAGAAAGACAGAAAAAGCACTCGTAAAACTATTTTATTTCACTTCTGAAAAGTAAACCCCATAATTTACCCCTCTGAAGAGGAACCTGCCTGGTTCCCAGGATCCCAGAGAGACCTGAGGGAGAAGAGCACATCTGGAAGCTGTTGCAGATGAACACACAACCACAGCAGTACCCCGTGGAGGCACCAACACAGGTCCTAAAGCCCTGATCGATCTTTACTTGATCAGCTTCCCAGAACTCAATCCAAAGCTGAATCATGCTGAGCATGCATTTCATCCCTGGTTTCCCTTCAAGACTAGACCAACAAATTTACAGCACCTCAACATTGCTGCTCCTGGGGTAGAAAGATGCTCCAGTCAAGGTCCCTGCAGGTACTGATGTTTTATCTGAAAGACTGAGATTGTTGTGCTCATCTGATTCCTATTTTCTGGGCATTAAAACTCAATTCCCTTGGCCACTCTGGGACAATTCTGGCAGCACAAGTGGAGATTGAGAGCTCTCAGCTCAAGTAACCACTGGCACAGAGGAAAGGATGGGAAAAAGCAGCTCAGCACACAGCAAGCAGCTCTTGTCTGTCTTCACTAAATGTCTGGAAGGGACAGGAGACATGAAAAAAGTGCTGATTTTCAGGATTTAATATTTCTATGAGACACAGGCCTGATCTTTGCTTCCAGCAGAATCCAAGACCGCTCTTCTAGTGCTCCTGGCACCATGGAAATTGGATACAAAGGGAAGAGTAAAGGAGGCTGAGCTCCCCATCCCTGCACAAACCCACCAAATCCAAGCTCTCCAGGCCCTGACCTGCTCACCTGCTCCTGCTGTGGCCAGGGCAGGTAAGATATTTGCCAAGGCCAAGTCACACAGAACCACAGCTCATTAAAAGCTCCTTTTAATGCCAAGTTTTAACCCACCCACCTCTTCTACACTCCACACTCATCATGCAGCAACTACCAGAGACACCCAAACACTCCCCTCCAGCCCTGGAGAGCCTCCAAGTTCCTCACACTGCCGGGAAAAGAAGAGTGAGCATCTGTGATTGATCCCAATTGCTTCTCATGATTCACAACTGAACAGATGAACAATTTCTCCACAAACACAACCAAATAATTCAGTGTGAGTGACGCAGAGGCGCAGCCGTGGGTGGCACTGAGCTGGTCCCAGAGTCACTGCTAACGCTGTGCTTCCTCCATCACTCACATCACCCTCCTCTCTCCCGTTTGCTCAGAGAAATTGTGGCTGCCCCATTCCTGGAATTGTCCAGGCTGGACGGGGCTTGGACCAACCTGGGATAGTGGAAAGTGTCCCTGCACATGGCACAGGGTTGGAATGAGATCATCTTAAACGTCCCTCCCAACCCAAAACCATTCTGGGATTCCATCACCAGGAATGTCCCTTCAAACACTTACCAGGGCACATTCAATTTAGGTTTCTAGGGAGAGGTTTGGATTTAAGTGAAAGATTTTCCCTGGAACTTGCTTTTAGAGTTTGTGAACCAGCCTGGATTTAACATCACAGGAGAGGCTTCACCTTTCACCTCTAAGCAGCAACAATCCTTGGGCTGGATGCTTCAAAGACTGCTTCAACATTCCCAACACTCTTCCCATTTTCCCTTTCCCAGGGAGAAGAACAATTTAGAGAAGACAGCTATTTGCAAGAAAACTCAAGTCTTTTTCTATCCTCCGTATTAGCAAGGCCAAGGACCTGGATTCCCAGCACGGCAAATGCCCATTTTGTGGACTTTTTTTCCCCTCCCCAGCAAGGCCTGTTGCTGTCAGCAGGTTAATTATTTTAACTGCTGCACCAGAAATGCGCACTTGGGGCTGGCTCCACCAACCCATTTAAAATAAAAAAAGCACATTGGCAAGTGCAAGCTCTGTTGGCCTCCACTCCCTTCCCTTAATTTGATGCTGACCATTGGAATTGCAAACTCTCGGGATCGGAGCGGATGCGGAGCCGTTCGCCGGGTGCTTTGCACGTAGCTGGCCCGAGACAACAATGAGGGAGAGATCCATGGAACTGCACACAGCTCCAGCTGTTCTCCCTCCTGCTTTTCACAAGGAACATCAATATGTTTTCAGCCTGTTGGCTTCGAGGTCGATGCCAAAAGCATCGGTTGGGAAAGACCTGCCAGAAATGCTGGGAAAGAAGGAAACACCAGTATTTCCATTTAAACAAGGGTGGTGGGGAAGGGGGAAGGGACACAGGCCAGACCAGCAGGTCCCAAGGTCACACAGATAGCACTGAAGAGCAGGAAACTGGATCAGGACGTATCCTGTCCCAGAAAAGGTCCCCAACCTCTCCAGCACCTCCCAGGAGCACAGACCCAGCAGCCCCAAGGTGTAAACAGCCAGCTGGAGTGTGAAAAGGTCTTGAGCTTTGAACCATTCAGCCATCAGCTGGAAGAACCACCTTGGTCAGGCCAGTGCTTTCTAAGAAGACAGGATGGTGATCCCCAATTAACCTTGATGCACCCCATGATATCGCAGTCAGACTTGGATGATCCCTGTGGGTCCCTTCCAGCTCAGGATATTCTGATTGCAGTAAATGTGTCCTATTGTGCCATTCTTGTCTAGACCAAAGAACCAGAACCTGAACAAGCTTTAACCTTGCTGTTTCAAGTGCTAAAAGCTCTGAAAACACATCCCAAAGGGCCTCAGGGACAGCCTGACCTTAAAAGCACCCCAGCTCCCAGAAAGTCTCAGCCTTGCTGCAATAGAGCTTAAAAAAGAATCATCTTCCTCTTGGCTACATCACCTCCAGCTGCTGCAGGCACTCGTGCACGGTAAATGTCAGCCCCATCAAGGAAGTTTGTTGGGAAGCAACCCAGAACTTTGCAGGGGGGCACCAGCTGTAGACTCACAAGGGCCTCTCAAAAGCTTGGTTTTAGCAAGGAACTGCGCTTCTTACCTCTAAAAAGAGCAGCTAAAGCTGGAGAGGGGAATCCATGGAGTGTTAGGTGCATCCCAGGTGTGTATGGGGACTACGCAGTGCTCTCCTCCCCATCAGGACACAGGCCATGAGACAAGGACACAGCCCACTGATCCACCCCTCACCAACAGGATACATCAACTTGACAGCTGCTGAGAAGATCTATGATCCCTTTTCATATCCCCTTGTGTTTTAAAAACGACATTTATTAACCCCTGGAGGAGACCAAGGGAAAGCAAACTCAGGAGAACCCCCCAAAGTTCTGGAGCAAGAAGACAAAACTCACCATCTTGGGTGGAGCCAGGACCAATATCACAAATCTGACTTCACAGGAGTTCTCCCCCCAGTTCTGAGGCCTCTCCAGGCGGCTGATGCAAACGTGACGTCGCTGAAGGGACTTTATAGTGCAACTGTCAGGGAAAATGGGATGGTTAGGCTGGGCCCCACAACACAAGGCATGATCTTCCCTGGTGCACAAGGTATAAAAACACATTTCAGCTTTGGGAAACACATGATGTTGTTGGTCTAGGACTTCTGAAGTCTTAAATAGTGACTTTAGTTACTATTAGCCCAATTCTGCTCCCTTTCGTACAACGTGACACCCACGTTTTTATGGGAAATACCTTTCAAGATTTCAAGGTGTATTCTGCCTTTTCCTCCAGCTGCTTTTTAACAGCCAAGAAAACAAATGACAGAGAGCGCAACACACCGACCACGTGCAGAGCTACAGAAGCTCCTACACAAAAAATAAGCCTCTTATTAAAAACCACCTGCACTACTGGAAAGCAGATTACACTTCAATTCACCTGATCTCCCAAAGTGCTTCTGGCAAAGTGCCAAGCCTGTATATTCCCACTTCTGCCTCAGGCAGATCTCTCTGTTGTAATGGCTTTCCCCATTTGCTCCCAGCTGTTGTTTTCCCCTTTCTGGCTCACGAGCGTTACAGAAACCAGGCTGACCTCCCTGCTCAAGAAGCACAGAGGCAGGATTAGTGCTTGGAGGGAAACCCTTGGCTGTGATCCAGGGGATGGGATGGATGTTTGACTCCCAGAACCAAGACGAGCAAAAAAAGCTGTGTGAAATAAACACAGGCATCATCTCCAGAGGCCGGGAAAGACCAGGTCTGTCTCCACCCTAGGATATTTAAACAGAGCTGGGACCTGGTTAGCTGTCACTTTTCCTCCTGGGAAACTCTGGGGCTTGGTGCAGTGGCAGCAGGTGGGTAATGCCAGCCTGGAATGCAGCTCTCCTGTTCCCTTCGAAGTCACCAGCCACTTCCCAACCCTTCTGTAAACCACTGCTGAAAAATGCACACAGGGTTTGCTTACAGACACCTGCAGAGGTGTGGAATTGTTTTCCTACCTCGGAGTGGTTTTCCCCTCCTTTTACCTAGTTCAAAGTTATTTCAGCTGCTTGCTCCCTTTTATTCATCTAACAAGCACCTATCACAGTCCTCCATCTGGAGGATTTATTTCTCCAACTTCTCTTCCACAATCCCATCTTATTTCTTTCCTTTTAAGATGTGTTCTCACCCCCAAGCACCCTGAATGCTGTTTCCTTAATAAGATCTTTGGCTGGAGGTGTCCTAGTCAGGAGCATGTTGTATTTTCTATCAAGTTCTTCACAATTTGAATTAAAATTTTTTAAAAAATCACACCATCAAGTATTTTCTTACTCAGTTTGACTTCCTGATCCCAGACTGGAAGCAGCCTGCTTCTGTAAATTAATCTCACAGAGGCACTTGTCTGAGAGCAACCAAACAGCTTAATTAGAACAATACAGGGCATGAGAAAGATGACATTACTTCATTTATTTCCTAACTCCCTCCACCACAGCGTCTTGTTCTTTTTGTACTTGAATCAGCTTTGGAAGATTAAGGCAGGTCCTAAGGTGAGGAATAAATATCTTTTGAAGTAATTGAAAATATGGTGCAAGCTACACTTGTTTTCACAACCGAAGCCAAGCCCCCGGTTGCAACCCAGCTGTGGCTGGACAGGAGACAAGTCTCCTTGTGTTACAGCTCAGCAAGCACGTGGGGACATGAACTCTGGGCTTTAGACCAGCTGGAGAACCTTCATGTGGCCCAACACCTTCAGTTCTCTCACCTTCACCCACCTGGTCACCAGCAGTGAATGATTACTGCACCATTAGCATTAATTCTGAGCTCGGTTCTCAGCATTTCCATACCTCAGCTGAGCTCATCATTTAATCTGTTTTGAAAAGGAAGGTTTGCTGGACATTTTGAACATCATTTCTATCCCAGGCATGGCCAGAAGCAGGTATCAGCTACCTGTGGCTCACAGAACTGTACCAACACTCCTCAGACACCTTCCCCTACCACGGGCACCAGGCAGGACCTGAACAAGCAAGAAACCACTGAAGTACAAACTAATTTGGAAAAGCCTATTATAAAGTGCAATAATTAAGCAAGCCACATGTTCTGGAGTTTTCTTTCTCCCTTAAGTGACAGAGTTACATTTCAGCTCCAGGAATTGTCTGCAGGGCTGTGTTTTCCAGAGACAGGAGTCCTAACAACAGTGCCACAATCCCACTTCAGCTCAAGAGCTTCTTGGGTACGGAGGAGAAAACTGGACTGTAAAAAACTGAGCTTTGCTATTGGATCTCTCTCACATGCAAGATAATTTTCCTGGCAGTCACCAAAATTTGTGTTTCTCTTAGTCAGAAGTTCACTGTCTCCTTAAGATGAGGGACTGGGCAGGAAAAGGATCTCATAGCACTGAAAGATTTCACACTGGGCACATTTACAGGACACCAAGAAATTCACTGTCATTATCAACCATTTTTAGCTGAAATAGTTTTATCCACAGTGATGGAGGTTTGAGGTTTCTCACACCTCTGAGAGTTTCCTCTAACTCCTCTGAGCTCTATGGACTTTGACAAATGGATCTAAATCCCAATATCATAACAGTAAAACTGAGAATTTCCAACACTTAGGTCAATGTACAAATAATTTGGATCAGTAACACCTTTCCAAATCAGGCTGGAGTTGATTTAGTAAGGACAAACCTGATTAAAAGCAGACTTAAACAGGTGCCACAGAGAAGGTGGGATCTACCTGAGCCTGGCTGCGTGGAGGGGAGGAACAGTGCAGAACGCAGCCTCATCTGAGTCTGCTCTCCCTCTGTTATATCCATTTATTTGGGGGAAAAACGGTGTCTCAACACTTCCAGTGCAAGGCCAAGTCACTCCTGCTCCGGCACCATTCAGCAGCTCAAGCTCTTCTTCAAATTTAAGCCATTATTTAGCTGATTTTACTCAAACCCTATTCCCTTAGGAAGAGGGCAGCACTTACAGCTCCCACTTTCGCATTAATTCCCGAATCCAGATACAAATACAATACAAAACCGAAAGTGCAGTCCCAACTAGACTTGTGCAAATATTTGTTTTAAAGGACAAAAAAAAAAAAGTTCCTTGGTTCACATGGAGAAATTCCAAGTCAAGCAAGACTGCAGGTAAAAGCACAGCTCAGGCCAAGAAGAGTCACTTTCAAAAATGAAACAACTTTTTTTTAAGTAGCACTTTAATAAATTCCCACAAAGAAAAAAAAAGCTGGAGGGTAAATAGCCAAAGCCCCAAAAAACTGAGAACTAGCAAGACATTTTCAGCTGACTCTAAATCAAGTCTGGTTTGGCCAAAGCCTCCAAGTTCCTTTTTGGTTTGAGTGTAGCTACACTTGATTCTCCCTTGGTTTGGCCACAAAGCCGAAAAATCTATTTTCATCCAGTATTAGTCACACCAGGAAATGCTGGACTATGATTTAATGAGATGCCAGGTTGTGTTCTCAGCAGTTTTATCTTGATCCCCCAATAACTGAGCTCATAAAAAGGGCATTTAAATTATAGCACAAATTCTGCTTCCCTGTCCTTCTCTCTGCCTCTGGTGGTGCTGAGGGTGGCACTGGCACGGTGAGAACTGGCAGTGCTCTACCAAAATCCCAGATCCACCGAGTCCCACGTGCCCCAGGTCTGCCCCACACCCAAGATGTTATCAGAGTAATAACACATTGCTCAACCAAATCATAAAAAGGGTCAAACTATGGAGACCTAAGAGAAACAGAAACCCTCATTTAAAAGGGCAAGAAAGGAAGTTAATTCAGAAACAAATTATCCCTTGCAGTAAGAAAAAGTGCCCAGCAGAGGTAATCAGCCAGCCAGCCTTTTCCTGTCCCCACACAGAACAACAATGACACTTCTTGTTCTCATCCACTGCCAATAAATCTTCCTCTGCCGAGCAGCTCCAGGCACAAGCTTTGGGAAACCAGGATCTGCAAGTGAGGAACAAAGCTGTGGCCAGGCCAGGCAGCTCACCCACAGCTTGGCACGGGCTGGGCTCAGCCTCAACGTCCTCACTCCAGGCTGGAAGTGCTTTTGGCCTGGGAAATGCACCTTGCTGGGTTCCAGGAAGACTCATCCTCTCCAGGGGGAAGGATTTCATCCAGGTCAATGCATATTGGGCACTCCTTTCCATCACTGAGCTTCAGCTCTCCAGCACCATCTGGGATGGCCCAGCACGGGGGGAGAGGCCCTTAAAAGAAAATTAATTGGTTCTCTGAACTCAAAGAACACTTGCCAGATGTTGGCTGTGGCACTTGGGGATGTGGTTTTAGAGGTGAACACGGTGCTGGGTTAATGGTTGGACTTTTCCAACCTCCATGATTCTGTAAGGAGACATCTCATCCCTGTACAGACTCTGCAGGTACCGAAACAAACCATCTTTCTTCTTCAGGACCCAAACTCCTAATGCAGAGTTTGAACCTGAGATTTTCTTTTCATAAAACAGCACCTGCAAGAGCTTCAGCTCTCCTGCATAACCTGGGAAAACCCAAAAAAGGACAGAGAGGTCCTTAAAAAAAATTATATGGTTCTCTGAGCCCAAAGAACACTTGAGAGATGATGGCTGTAAATTCTGGACAAGACGCTCTTGTTTACGAGGCTCCAAATCTTGTAATCATTCCTCTAAATGAAAATATTTGTTTTAAGCAGTCCAACTGTTTTAATTTCCCATTTTGCCCTTTAAAAGAATAATCTGAGGAAGAGACAGCAAATGAAGCATCTCTATTTGAAATCTATTCAACAGCTGAATCAGAGGCAATGGGACTTTTATGGAGACCCACAGACCTCTGGGTCTGGAAAAATCCTTTAACACACGAAATGGACTTTGCATCACTTCTGTTGAGAGAGACACCAGTCACATCTTTAACACAGTTATACATCAAATCTGAGATCTTACTCCTCAAATTTGACTTTGTGAACAGCAGCCTTGCTGGTCATCCAATGTAATCTCACAATATCTATTTTTGAAAGGCTACCTGGGTTTTCCTGAGTTAAACTCCTCCCCAGGAGTCACTGCCATGACAGGCTACATCAAAGGCACAAATTCTACAGCAACACCGAGCACACAATCCACTGAACCACTCTTTGCTTGCAGAGAGGCTTTTTTCCCTCTGCTCTGCCTGTTAAAACAGCTTTAGGAAATCAGTTTAATGCCCAGTCCACGTGCCTTAGCAATGCAGCCAGAAGAAATGGCTCTACAACTACTCCATCCAGACTATGGAGCAGCTTGATTTCATGTTTTTCTAAGGATTCAGCTCTGGAAATCAGCAGTTATATCTCTCTGCTGGCAAGGAGAATACAGCCTGGAAGCTGGGACGCCTGGGGAGTTTCATCAGCTCAGGGACATTTGTTCCATAACCCACCCAGCTGGTGTTTCTCCTAGCAGGACATCAGGGAAGAAAATCCACCAGCACCCAGTTAAGTTGCTTTTACATCACATATCCTCCACTGCAAGAGGAAAAAAAATTAAAAATCAGACATTTTCATCTTCATTTTTCAGCCAGTGAAAGAAGGAATGGGGTGCGATAGGACTTGGCTTGTGATAAGAGTCACTTCTTCACATGTCCTGTGAATAAGGATAAGGAGGGGTTTCTTTGGCTGTCTGAGGCACAAAACTGCAACATCAAAACCAGCAGCTCTCACTGGAGCTTCCTGCCCATTTTTCCCAGTCCAGACACGCAAAGCATCCAGTTTACCCCTCTGTGCTGGGACCATGGTAGGTCTGGGTGGTCCATGAGCTGCTCCAAGCACCCTCCTGGCAGCACCTCTGCCTGCTTCAGTCATTCCATGCTGGAGGAGCCCCAAAGCACCTCCCTGACGTCCTATTGAGCTTCCCCACTTAAATAACTGAGGAAAACAGCCCAGCACTCCCCATTCTGGGACAGGACTATCCCTCATTCCAGGTTCTCCAAGGAAATAACCACCAGCAGCTTCCCAGGGAAGCAGCAGGAGTTCTCCGTGCCAGCTTGTGTCCTCCTGTTCTGGCAAATGCTGGAATAGGAGGAAAAAAGAGTTGTGTCCATAGTTTCAAAGGTATGAGATGATGGTCTGGACTGATGAAGTTCATCTGTAACACTCAATATTTGCTTTCTAGTTAGAAAATGACCACATACACAAACAGAAACCTTCATTCTTCCAGAGTTGGACCCTGCTGGTCACTGGGGCATGCAAAGCTTTGCTGCTCTCAGCTCTCATTTTAACAGAAAAATCCCAAGTTTTCCATAAGCTGATGTACCCTGGGATGGCTTCAGCAAGATCAGGTTTTGGTCATTCTAGACAAAACCAGCCCTAAAGCCTGCTATGAATCAGAATTCAGTTGTTTTCCTGGGCTTCACTGGAACATTCAAAGCTTGAGATCTTCAGTTCCTCAAGGGTTTGTTCTGCCCTGCGGCTGAAGCCCAGATCCATATGGAATGTCTGACCTTGCTGAGACCTGAAGCCATCACGAAAGCACCAAATACAACAGAAGCAGAAGAGCTGTTTCAACCCCAGGTTTTCCCCACTGCTCTTCCCACTGAGGATAAATCAGATAAGAAATAAGAGCCTTTTTTCCAGCACAAAAGAGAGGGAAACACATTTTTGTCTCCATAAGAATGTTCTTCTGCAGCCAGGCTCTGCACAAGCCCGCGAAAATCCTACAAAAATCCTTCCTTTCCCAGCCCAAACTAATTTCAGCTGTTAATATTTCCCCTCATAATCTATGCAGAAGTAACACCACCAAAACCTTATCTCTGAGCTGCTCTTCCTCATTAATATAATCTTATCATGATACTCAATTCTATCTCATCCACCAGGAATTAAAAGTTGGTTAAGACGCACCAACCCAGCAGTGCTAATTTAAAATTTAGCAAAGAGTATAGACCAAATGCAAGGATAAAGAATAGCAGATATCTTAAAGGTTCTTCCCACTCATATGGAAAATTTTTTCATCAACAAATTCCTTTTACTTCAGAGGTTTGGAAGCTGTTTTGCAATCTGACTTCAAGAAAAATGTAAGATCTAAAAATATGGTTCACAATCTGTTGCACAATAACTCCAGCAGAAATACAGTGCAATAATTAGATAATTATAGTTAATAACTCATCATTGCTTTCCCACCACTTTCTTCTCCCTCTTCAGAGCAACAAAAGGAAGAAACAAGGAAAGTTTTGCACAAGACACCTTCAGGCTGTGAGCTTATTTTTCAAATCATCTCTTGTCATAGAAGCCAGGATTACTCACATGGATGCACTTAAAGCTCTGGCTCACTTTCCTAAGAGGCTGAACCCACCCTTTTCAGTCTCATGTATGTAATCACAGCATTTGTATCATGACCTTTCGAATGCTTTGGTGTTGAGGCAACACTCCCCAAAACCCCTCCACAGAGATGTCTCACCCCACAGGAGAAACTTCCATCCTCTGCATCAGCAGGACCTACATATCCTTACTGCTGTTACACTTCCTATGGCATCCAAAGTGGAGGAAACTGCCCAAAAGTCCTCTTGGTTGAGACCATTTTACTTTATAAACTCATTTTTTTCTTCATGTTCCTGCTTTGTACATGCCAGGTGTAAAAAAGTAGCACACGGAGCATGAAATATCATCCAGCTCACTTCTTTCTCAGGACACAGCCCTGATAGGCAATCACTTCTTTTTCACATTGAGATCACATCCTTCTCTTTCGTAAGAGATTAAAAACAAGGGTGAGATTTTTCCTTGTTTGTTGATGGCGTTGCCTCCTTTTTGATTTTTTTTTTTTTTTAAATCCTCTATTTCTCTTCATTTTCCCCAGCCATAAGCAGAGGGCAGGAGAAGAAGTGCCAGCAAAAGGAAAGCTATTGTGACAGTTGTCCCAGCAAACTGGCTGTGAAGGCTAAAATATGTGCATGCCTTTAGGCACCTATCCCACATATCCCAGTAATTTCTCTGGGAATTAACATATTTCTTGACAACTTGACTTCAAGACTGCACAGGAATAAAGCAACAGAATCAAAAAGGCACTGCTTTGGTTGGCTCAGGGACTCAGGTTCTGGCCTGTCCCCTGTGAAGGGACAACCTGGCTCACCCCACAGGCCTGACTTGGAGACAGTAACTTCAAACTCCAGTTCTGGTCAAGTGCAAGCTGGGGTGAAGCCACCACGTTTCATAAATCCCAGGTGACAGAGTCCTTACCGTCTGAAGGGCCTGCTCCAATGTTTAACAGCGCTGACAATTAATCAGCGTCCAAATTAATTGTCAGACAAAGTAATCAGCGTCTAAATAGCGTGGAATGTCTGACTTCAATTTTCAGCTACAAAGTTTGGATGTTTCCATCAAAGGACCTAAGAAATCTTTTGGTACAGGCTCCCAGACTTTTGGCAGGCAAAGCAGTCCACGAAACCAGTTTGCTTGTCCCTTTGAGAAGTTCCTTTATTAGCATTTCTCAGTAATTAGCATTTTCTGGCTCGTTTTTTCAGCATTCTTAGCCCGTTAACAGCAGATTTCTATAACATCCAAGAGCTGAATGCCCTGGAGGGACCGTGGTCACCTACTGTTTGCAAAGAGGAGCAGACCAGAGAGAGACAGATCCCACAGGATGGATGGAAAAGACACCATGATCTTAACCCGAAAGGACACATTCTGAACCTCTGCTCTTTCCAGCAGCAGGAAAAGGTTTTGAAGGCAGTGGATTTTGCTCATCCAACCCAGGTACTTACATGATACAGAGCCAGGACTGCTGATACTGCACCCCCGTGACTGTGGCTGTGACCCCTTGAATTGTGTCTGATAAGAGGTGAACTGGGAAAGAAGAGAGGGAAACATCACAGGCTGTCCTCGTTTATTCTACAGCTGTAAATAACATTTCCTTCTAAATGGAAGCTGACTACTAATCCCAAGCATTCCTATCTGCCCACTGGACTGATGCAGGGGTGGGGGCTGACAGAGGGAGATGGAAACATTTGTCCTGCTGCTTTTGAATTGTGTCCTTAAACTATTCACAGCTTAGAAAGGCAGCTGCCTTCTCCTCCCAACACCATCCTGCTGCAGTACTGGGTTATTAGATTAGCATTATCCACCACACACACACAGACAGGACTGAGAGGGATGTCACCTTCCCAATCCCCTGCCCTCTCTCCCCCTCTTCCCAGCTACTGCTCTCACACTATTTTATGGCACTACTTACTTTTTGTTCTTTATTGGCAGAAAGCCTAAATTAAAGGGGTTATAAATGCGAAGCTCTAAGACAGGTAGCAAGAAGTAACCAAAGCATGAACATGCTTACTACATGCTCAGGACTTGACATATCTGTTAAACAAATTCACTCAGGCTGTGACAGTTACATTTGAGGTGCGATGGACATGATTGTCTATTCATTCCTGTTGACTCTGAAACATCAGGGGTGCCTACAGAGAAACAATGCTCAGTTAAGCTTCTTCACATCTTGGGGTAAAAGCAGCGTTTTTAGACTACACTATGACATTTGCTGATAGTTTAAGGTGACTCCAGAGCCAACACCCTTGGCTAGGGCTGCCCTGGTTGAGCTTCTGGAGGAAAATCAAGTGTCTCCCATCTCCTCCAGTGGGCTGGGAGTGACACAAAGGCTCAACCCTCCCCAATTACTCATCAAAAGCAGGCAAAATTCCCCAGCCTGTGTGAATTCAGGTGGAGAATCACAAGGCAAAGGAGCCATTGCTGACGAGACACCAGCAAGAGTCTCTTGACTGAACAGAGTTGCAAACCAAAAGGGTCCACACAGACAAGACACCCCAGTGCTGCAGACTCCTCACCCCAGAGAGCACCACAATGGGGGATCTTAATGAAACAGGGGCAAGACTCCACCACAAAAACCCTGGAGAAATGAGGCCCTTCAGTCTGAATGACATGGAAAAAAAACAACCCACGGTGTCACATGCAACGTGCAAGCCTGGGGACCACACAGTGAGTGTCCAGCATCCTACCACAGCAGGGATGGCAAGTGAACAGCAGCCCACCAGCCAAAGCAAATCAAGAGCTGATTACCGTTCCCTTCCCGTGGGGTCCCTGAATCTGTGAATAAAGTGTTCATGATTTTTTCGAAGTTGCAGCTCGGCTCCATGTTCTCAGGATCCTCCGCAAAGTGTTTCAGCATCTCCCGAAGAACATCGTCCAAGGACGTGGCTGTTTCATCCAGGATGATGCTGGCTCTGGCCAAGAACCCATCCAGGTCTCGCTGGGCTCTGACCTCCTCCTCAAAGTTCTTTAATTTCAGGTACTGTGTTGAGAAAAGGTCAGAGCATGAGACAGCTGTACACAATAACAGCAAAGTAGAATCTGGGTCCTTCACAAGCAGTTTTGCTGGGGTTACCACCCAACCAAAGACTCTATTGGCCATCCAGATCACAGGAGAAAAGGAATTTTATGCATTAATGCACTGAAGGTTTGCAATTTCAAGGCTTATCCTAGCCCACAGGTGAATGCCCAGGTACCATTTATACCCTGACATAGAAAGCAGAATTTTAAAAAATTGGATTTTTTTTTGCCTAGAATAAAGTACAAAAGTTAGCCTAAAAAATACTTAAGGTAGCATTTAAAATCCTCTTCTTAAATAATTTAAGAAGTTTGAAAAAAATATGGAAAAGTTATTTGGGAGAAATGGACACTGAGCTCAGCAGCATGAAAAATTACCAGCATGAATCTCAGTGCCAAGTCAACCCAGTTGTTTTTAAACTGGGAACCCAGTGCTCCCAGTTAGGGAGCCTGAAGTGGAAAGTGGGGAATGCCATCCAGCCCATCACCTTTTTTAACACTTGCTAAATTTTTCTTCTGTCCACTTCCATGGAAGTTTTCTTCCTTTGTGGATTTAGCTTTAAAGCAACAATGAAAACAAGACAGCAGAGGCTGAAACTATCCCAGCTCTCTGCTGGTTCTTTCTGCTGTCCCAGACTTACTGGCCTTGAGATGGATGAGACAGCCCTGGTGTATTCCAGAACCTCAACTCCCTTCTGTACCTGTCAGCTGTGAAGGTGATTAATTGAGTGATCAAACTACAAATGCCTCGTTCCCACTGCACAGTCCTTGGAAATCCACACACAGAGCACTGGACAAGGAGGGCTGGAAGTCCTGTCCCTCTCCTTCAACAGCCTAAGACTGAGTGAGGAAATGGAACTGCGCTGTTCTATGGATCTTCCTTCCGATGGGAAAGCTGCCAGGCTGGAATTCATGATGCTGAGAACCAGACTGTCAAGAGACATTTAAGCCCTCAGTTCCCCTCAAGCTCAGTAAGAACCAAGCTCTGAATTGCTTTCACAAATCTGATCCTCAGCTGCCTCCACAGCCAGGACCATGCCTCATTCCCCCCAGGGTACAGGGCCATCCCAGAGCCTGACTCATGGGTCCCCTCCTTCCATGCACACTCTCTCTTACCTTTTCCATTTATAGACACGCAAAAAAATGCTAACATCTCCCTAATTACTGTAATTATCACAGCAACTATCAAGTTGTCAGTACACATCCATTGCAATTAGCACTGTTTTACTTTGCATCAATCACTTTTTCCACAGCATCCTTGAGAGGGAGGATTCTCTGAAGCGTTTCAGCTCCCACCCCCAAGGCTTTGGAACCATCTGCTCGTAGGAGAGGAGACAGTGACACAGCTACAACTCCACCTCAGAAGTGCAAGCAGTGAGTCTGTCTCAAATTGAGAGCAGATTAACACACACCTGTAACAGGAGTTTTTAAAATAGCAAAGGTGGCTTTGCGTCACCAACTTCTCCCCTGCCTGAGAGAAGCAACCAGAAGCAGAAGAGCAGAAGGAGAAAGTTAAGGGACAACAAAAAATTAAGCAAGTGGGTTATTAGCCCAGATCACAGAATCAGAGAATTGTTTGGCTTGAAGGGACCTGAAAGATTATCCAGTTCCAACCCCCTGCCATGGGCAGAGACACTTTCCACTAGCCCAGGTTGCTCAGAGCTCCATCCAACCTGGCCTTGGACACTGCCAGGGATCCAGGGGCAGCCACAGCTTCTCTGGGCACCCTTTGCCAAGGCCTGCCTCACCATCTCCACAACAAAGAATTTTTTTCCTAATATCCAAGCTAAACCTACTCTCTTTCAGTCTGAAGCCATTTTCCCTTGTCCTGTCACTCCAGACTATTGTAAATAATCTCTCCCCGTCTTTCTTGTAGCTCCCTTCAGGTACTGGAAGGCCCCAATTCGTCTCAATCAACACTGATCTTGCAGTGAGCTGTACATGACAGCACCAGCAGCAGCTCATTGCAAGGCAGAAGGATTCAGCTCCAGCTGAGCCACAAGCTTCAAGCAACACCTTGGGAAAAGAACTTTCCATGCCTCAGTGGTGTTTCATTTCCCTGCTGCTGGTCCTTTATAGGAAATAGGGGAAAGATCCACATTTATCACCCATTTATCACTCCCCTAACATTGGGGAAGGTATTATAGGGTCATGGAATGGTTTGGGTTGGAAGGGACCTTGAAGATCATCTACCTCCAACCCCAGCCATGGGCAGGAACACCTTCCACTAGCCCAGGGTGCTCCAAGCCTCGTCCAACCTGGCTTTGGACACTTCCAGGGATCCAGGGGCAGGCACAGCTTCTCTGGGCAGCCTGTGCCAGGGCCTCACCACCCTCACAGGGAAGCATCTCTTTGTAACACCCAATCTAAATCTACTCTCTGAGCTTAGAGGCTTTATACACATTAAACATCACAAGGCAACCAGCCACCATGAAAGGAGAGAAATCCATCACTCCCTGAGACACACCAAAATCAAATTACTGGAAGCACTGGCACAGCAAAGCCTCAGCGACAGCTCAGGCACAACTGTTGCAGCCAGGACCCCCGCTGGGTTCAGGGGAGATTAATGAATGCTCCCTCACTAATATTTTTAGCTGGATAGTCAAGTCACACCAGGAAACTTGATGCTGGAAACTCAATGCTGGAAACTGCTCAGGAAGAAACCCAAGCCAGCTGCCCAACAGCCATTTGAACAGCTCTGGGTCTCCTTGATTGCAAAGCTCCACGTTGCACCGTGACAGGAACAGAGGCTGTTGTGCCAAAAAAAGGGGGAAACACTGAAACAGCCTCTCCTGACTCCAGGCAGGCCAAAATCACACACCCTAACTCATTAAAAAGGCTTAAAATGCAAGATCTCTCCTAGCTGGCTGCTCTGGAGACACCGCCACTTAGAGCCACTGCAATAACGTGTGGGGTCCAAAAAATCCCACTCGCCTGAGCAGAGCTCTACCTGGGCTGCTGCCATGGTCCCTTGGGTCAATTCCCTCAGAACCACGCTGTGATGGTGATTAAATAGTTCAATCTGTGTGCAGAAGCCTTTATTTCTGCCCACCGAGTGCCCTGCTAGATAGCAACTTGCCTGAGACACAAACTGCCCTTCTAGAACCACAGGCTACCACCACAGACAGGGACAACCTACAGGGAAACTTCTCCAGACAAAAGCTTCTCACTTCTCTGCTGGTGATTCCCCCTTCCCAGACACTTGGAGCCACCTCCTCCATGAGTCAAGTCCCAATTTCCTTTGCATTTGAAGCACAAAATTTCCACTCATCCTCCCTGGAGGGAAAAACTGGCGAAAGTATCTTTTTCTCAAGCCCTGCTAAAGCTCTCTGGTATTTGTGGCTCCACAGCACACTAAAATGCTCAAGCATGAACTGTAGGCCAGAGAAAGCAGGAATCCTACAGCTCTGAAAAGGAAAAACAAACTAGAAGAGACACTTATGAGTTAGCAGTTTCCAACTATTTCTTATCAGAGGCAGATCCTGCATTTGGGCTTAGAATTTGCACTTTTAAGCGATTAAGTTCTCGGGTTACTTTCAGTCAAGTGTGTATGACTGAGAACCTTGGCTCTGGGATTAGACAAGACAAATTAGGGAGAAAGACATTTTCATTGCTGAGCATGGAATAACTTATTTTAACTTCCATGATTCTATACCAAACAATGTTTAATATTTTTTTGTGGTGGTGGCGGTGGCTCTGTTTTGGGTAGTGTTTTCTTTGGTATTTATTTGCTTTGGGGTTTTTTTGTTAACTTGGGGAAAAGGTTTCTAAAGTTATCACACATTTTCCTCCCACTACTAATTCAGCCCTCTGGAATATCTTTTCAGGAAAAGAGCTCAAATCTTTGTCGTAGAGGCCTAAAGCAAAGCAGAATTAAAGAGCTCTCTGGGATTCCCTAAAAAGTCCCCAAAGCTTACAAGGCTACAAAGACTAAAACCTCAAGTTACAACCTGCAACAAAGCCCAAAATACAAGATCTCAGGCACTGGCACAGCTGCCCAGGGCTGTGGTGGAGTCCCCATCCTTGGAGAGATTTAAAAGCCATGTGGATGTGGCACTTGGGGACATGTCAGTGGTGGCCTTGGCAGTGCTGGGGGAATGGCTGGATTTGGTGATCTTAGAGGGTTTTCCAACCTAAATGGTTCCGTGATTTACCAGGATCAGTGATGCTACAAGTTCCCATGACAACAGCCACTCCCTCCAACCATCAGGCAAGAAGTCAAGACAACTTAAAGCACCCTGAGCCTCACAACGCCAAAGACAAAACTTCACGTGGTAATAAACACAGAATCAGAGAATTAAAGAATGGGTTGGGTTGGAAGGGACTTCAAAGAACACCCAGTCCCACCCCCTGCCACGGTCAGGGACTCCTTCCACCAGCCCAGGTTGCCCCAAGCCCTGTCCAACCTGGCCTTGGACACTTCCAGGGATCCAGCGGCAGCCACAGCTTCTCTGGGCAGCCTGTGCCAGGGCCTCATCTCCCTCACAGGGAAGTTTCCAAAATATCAACCCAGTTCCTCCCTGAGTATTTTCTGTGTCCTTCCACAGCTGAAGGTTTGGAATAACACAGCCTGTACAAGGTTTTTTTGCACTTTCACCTTATCATTAGTGAGTTACAGTCCCAGGAGCAAGTGTAAACTAAGTGTGGGCTCCTAATCCTCCTCCTAGCCTGCTTGTTTCCAGGGATTTCACTCCTGCTGAATCTCATGAAGGACGACTGATTAGCTGGAATAAACAGGGAACCAAATCCCAGCCATGTCTACTGGGTGTCTCTGCTCCCAGCTCCAGAGGAGCTCAGCAGCCAGGATCTCTACAGCGCACACTTGGATCTCTGTGGAGGCAGCTGCAGAAGAGAAAGTGATGAATTAAAATGTCAAGGAACTGTCTGGGACAAAAAGCAGTGGAACAATCAGAATTACAGAGAAATTGTTTGGAGAATGAGCAGCACGTGGCTTTTTAGGTTTAAAGAAAGGGAGAGGAATCCAAGAAAAGAAGCATTTAAATGCCTTTTGCTTAGGCCAGTGACAAACAGCCCCACAGTGTGCTTCATGATCCTTTTCTGTACTTCTGGATGATGAAAAAAATAATAAATTGGTCACACAGCACCTCTACTTACCTTCCTTGATGTGTGCAGTAACACGCAGCCAGCACCTTCACTTTCAGCTGGAAAGAGGAGAAAAAAAAACACTACATCAGAAGAGTGTTACTATCAGAAGTACCTGACAGGCAGAGGAGCTGAGCAGGAGGCTCAGGAGGAGGTGAAGCATCACTCTCTTGGCAGGGGATGATCTCTAGAGAAAAGCAGAGATCCAATTTTTACAACATCTCCCATTTTGGGAGCGTGAACCAAGCTCAGGATTGGCATTATCTGATCACTTGGGGATTGTGTCTTGCAGCTTTTTTTGGCTGGGTTTTTGTAATTCTGCTGTATTTTTACTCTTCCCTTCTCTCCCCCCTGCTCCACCTCCCCAAAAATCTAACTCCTAATCCTTTAAGTAATCATTTAATCCAATGCATCGTTGTTTGATAGATTGAGGCTACGATTTCATGAGTCACCCTCGTTTGGAAACCCTCCTTGTCCTCGTTAAAGAGTCAACAATAACAGCCAGGCACTTCCACGGGATTGCAGGCAGTGACTCCAAGATGAGCACATTAATGCCCTGTCAACTCACCACGCTGCCTCCATAAATCTGAGAAAGCAACACAGCTCTTGAGAAAGAAAACTGCTGTTTAGGGACTAGTAAATGTCATTTAATACACAGGATGGGGGAACCCGGGAAATTCCCACTTCAAACTTCCAAGTGCCAACAATAACATTTTCTTAGACTATCTACGAAGTATTTTTTGGGTATCAGCTACAAAACAAAACAAAACCAAGCTGTATTTGCCAAAAGCCCACTCATTGCAGCCAAGGCAGCCTCTCTGCGGCATTATTTGCCCCACAGGCACTTTTTGTGCAGAGAATCATGGAATGGTTTGGGTTGGAAGGGACCTTAAAGACCATCTAGGTCCCCTTGCACTTGACCAGGTTGCTCCAAGCCCCATCCAACCTGGCCTTGAACACTTTCAGCCTGGCATCCTTCTCAAGTTCTCCAAAATAACCCCCAAGCCTGAGCTGCTACCAAAATGAAACACATGAACAGCTTTAATTCGAACGAGCACAGCAGCAGCATGGAAAAAACCCAATGAAGACCAAAACTTTTCCAGAGACCAAGCTGTGGAAAACTACAGAGATGTAACACGGAGTTACAGCTACTCAGATGAGGGTTTTGCTTCCTTTCCAGATCTCTACTTCCAAATCCTAACCTGTAAGAGCTGCTGCAATCCCATGACTCGGCCACACACCTTCAAGACAAGCCCTGCTACTCTCCAAAAAATAAGCTAAGGGTGCAACTCACGTTAAAACTCCAGAACTCCAGAAAAAAAGCAATTGTTTTTTGCATGCAGAAAGCTGCTTTAACCAAAATCATTGCTGATCAAACAGAAATTAGAGTCTTGCCCTTGATGGGGTTCAAAGGCTGCAACTCAAAGTGGGAGCAGAGCAGTGGAGAAGAGAGAAAGGATTGACTTCATCTCCCCCTAAACAAAATGAGGTGGTTCAGAGACCTTGGTTACATCACCCAACTTCTCCCAAATTTCACTTCAATGCTGCACATGTGATTAAAAGCATCACTTAACCAGACAAGTCTGCTGCTGCAACAGTCCCAATTATTCCTGCTTTTGACATGCCTTTTGGAAAACACAAGCTGTTTCATCTAAAAAGTGCAATTTATTATTAAAAAGCAAGCACCCAAATAAACCAGAAATATCAAGCATTTTCCCCAGGCTCTCACATTTGTAGTTCTCCAACGCTCACTTATCCAACTTCTAGCCTAATTACACATGCAGAAGTATGCACGGAGATGTGGAAGCCCATAAATATTCACTGAGGAGAAAACATGTTTTGGTTTATCTGCTTTTGCAAGAAATAGTTCGGGAGAGAAAAAAAACACCCACAACCCCGAAGAATAGCAGGCACATGCTGAAGAGAGAGCTGCAGTCTGTCCTCATGGATACATGGAAATGGAACAGAAATTCAGGTTGTGCTTTTATCAGGCAGCAGCTCTTGGTTCCTCTTATCACTTTCGAGGTGTATCAATCTTTGCTGACAGCTCTCTCACGTACCCAGCTGGAGGAGCACCAAGTGCTGCTCTATCAACACAAGCAAAACCATCTAATTACATCTGTTGGAGCAGGATCTTTCAAACTTCTCAAAAAAGCTGTTCTGGGTACAGAGGTGGCGCTTTGAAAAGCCCAGAGCCTCGTTCATCATTCATCCCAACACCGCCGCTCGGATTTAATCCAGGCAGGGAGATGGATGGATACGGCCATCCCAATTCTGGGCTGGTATCTTAAATGCTCACTGGAGTGCTACAACATCACTCAGGGACAGCAGCAAATCCACTGGAACACGACAAAGGGAAGGGGAAAATATACAGAGACTTCTCAAGTGCTCTTCTGCCTCGCTCACATTAAATATCCTTTTATTTCCTGGTGGACAATGTGGGATCAAACCCTGCAGGAGGTTGCCCATGACACATCTAAAGTTCAAGTCCAACCACCACCAGCCTGCCACTCATTTTCTCCTCCTCCACAGCACCATTCCTGCCTCTCTCCAGCCAAGGAGGGGGTGAAAAGATCCAACACCCTTGGCCCTTGCACCTCCACAGAGGAGCCCTCCATGGGGATGTCATGGATACAGAAAACCCTGGATTCACCCTACAAGAAATTCCCCATCAACCTCCTCAGCCATGTCTCACTATCAAGAGCAATAACTTGAAAATCTCAATAATTTGAGATTTCACACCCGAATGCCACAATTAAGCACAATGAAACACCACGAGGAGGTCAGGCCCACATTAAATTTTCACGTCTATTTTTGTGGCCCTCCTTGCCGGACAGAGCAGGCAGCAAAAGCCTATTTTAGGCAAGAGAGCGAGCGAGGGGCGTTATTGTGTGTCCTCACACACAGCTGAGGGAGAGCTGCCAGGGGTGGCCGAGCTTATCTGTTGGGCTCTGCTCCAGGTCCTGCCCAGGGGAAAGCCAAAAAGTCAGCAACGCATCCCCGACATCCCCTGGCAGCCACATCAAGGAGCCACGCGCATCCCGAATTTCTGGGATGCGTGCAGGCAGGCACGAAGCGTTACTGGGAATGCCACCAGTGACTCCCGGGGAGCGCAGTTCTGACAACGCCAAGGAATCGTCAACATCAGAACTCGTGGCACACTCAGGGCCCTGCCTCTCCTTTCTACTTCTCAGCATTCTCCAAACAGGCCCCATCCAACTTCAACACGAACGAGGAGATTTAATACTTGGAAGTATATTTGCTCAGTTTCATCCCAGCTGCCCTAATAATATCCCCGAGAAACAAAAACCCCTCCTTGCCTCCTCTCCACCCCCTCCTTAGGTAACAACATCTGCCATGCAAGCCTGAAAACAAACCCCTGAAAGTCAAATACCAAAGTTTAAGGCTTTTCACCTTTTGTCTTAAGAGATCTCCTTTCACCCAAGATCCCTTTCCCTCATCCAGGTCCCCAGCCCTGCCCTTAACACCTGAGAAGATTCAAAAGCCTTTGGAGCAAAGCCGCCACTGGA
>VZTE01003565.1:306411-334502 GCA_013397775.1 Eulacestoma nigropectus
AAAAAAAAAAAAATATATATATATATATATGTGCACAGTAAAATAAATCAGAGCAGAATACTACATTAGCACTTGCACGTTTTTCTCTGAAAAATTTCAAGGACCTGGTGTGAGTGGAAGCATTTAAGGTTTGGAGGGATTATAATTTTAAAAAACCCCTTTTTTATCTTTGTTTTTTATCAGGGCTCTGCCCAAATCTAAGACTCAGCCATTTGTGCTGAACCACAGTGTGAACAGAAAAAACTGTTCTGCTTTTCAAATCTACCTTAAAAATATATAAATAAAAATCACATCACTACATGGCACGACAGGAGTTCGTGAGGAGCAGTGATGACACCTCTAACACGCCACTGGCAGTGAGGGATTACACAAGCAGGATCTCAGAGGGATTCTCTGCTTTGCTGTGCTGAGCCTGGAGTAATCACCATCAGACTTGAGTAATTTTGGTTAAATATTGTTAGATAAATAACTGTGCCCTCATTATGCCACATTCCCATGACAAGTGATGGGCTGAGCTGAGGCAGAGAGCCTGAAGTCAGCTGGGTTCATCCCACAAATTCCCAGGTTAAAGGCAGGTGGGAATAAGGATTCCAGAACAGCAAAACCGGCTGGGCAGGTGAAGGACCATCCCTCACACTCCTGGGTGGGGAGTTGGGAAGAGAGGGGACAGCACAGAGACTGAGCAGGGACAAGGTAAGCGTGCCGAGCACCGTGTCATTTGTCACACCCACGTGCTATAAAAGCCAAATATTTCATGAAAAACCCCACCCGTAGTAGGTTTTGTCAGTCAATTTGGGGCAGGGGGAAAATGTGCCCTTTTTTCATGCACTCTAAATCCCACGAGAAGCCGCCCCAAAGGACCAAGGTGAAGCACGGAGAAGGGAGGCCGCTGCCTCCGTGCAGAACCACCCGCGCTCCCCCCACACCTCCCTCGGCTTCCTAAGCAGCGCTTTGAAAACACCCTCATCAGGAAATTCGGAGGGAGGCCGTCCCCCCCCCGGCACACAATTGGTACATCCACTTTCCATTAGAGGGTAGGAAGCCTCGGGAGCCCAACATCCCACTCTGACATCAAACTGCTAAAACAGGAGTTATCAGATGGAACGCGTGGGTCAGCATTGTGCCTCGAGACATAAAAAGGACCTTGGTATTAATGTGAGGAAATGTGACTATTGTGTGCAGAGTGATACCCATTCAAGCCCAGACCACTTGTCTCTGGACGCTACTCTCCCTGGAATATCCTTGGCGCCAGCATCCAGCTTTTCTCCTCGTCCTCTTGAAGAAAAAAGTCATCTGGGCAGGGGCTGGGCCAGGACTTGGATCCAGTGTTTTGCCGGGAGCAGCGGCAGCGGGCGTGCACGTGTGTGCCTCTGGAGCGGGATACAGGAAACTGTTGATTCTCTGTATCTAGGAATGATCAATTGTCCACAGGGTGGAACAGCCTTTAATTTCTCCTGAAGCGTAATTCGTGTTCCGCTGCTTCCCCCCCACACCCCGGCAGGGCCACATCCTGCTCTCCAATTGGCTTTTCGCTGCCGTCAGGAGTTTGCCTTGCTCTCCCCAAAACTGCTGCAGGCACCTCTAAAATCACCAGTCTGAGCATCGGCTGCAAGTGGGAAAAGTTAAGCAGCTACGGCTCCACAAATCCTTGATAAATTGTGCCTAAATTTAAGCAAATCCTGTGCAAACCCCTCTGGGAATGTGGGTAAGGAGAAGGTGAATTATTTCAGAACCTCGAACTACAAAAAACGACATCCAAAGAACTGTTTTAAAACCCCAAACTACAAGAACAAAATCCAAATGATTGTTTTAAAACTTAAAACTGAGAAAAAACCAAGGTCCAGATGATGAAAATATGTGCCTGGCTGATTGAAGGGAGCTGCCAAGGAGATCAGAACGCTGTGACTGATGGCAAAGATGTGTCCCCACATATTCCAAAGACTCCCTTGCACCACCTGTCCATCAAATTTAAGGCTCAGCCTGAAGCAAATTGCTGTATTTATTTTCAGGGATTTAATTCCAGGTGTGCTGCAGATAAAGCTTTCTTGGACAAGGGCCTGGAGTGCCAGGACAAGGGGGAATGGCTTCCCACTGGCAAAGGGAACATTTAGATTAGACCTGAAACAGAAATTTTTTTACAATGAGGGTGGTGAGGCCCTGGCACAGGGTGCCCAGAGAAGCCGTGGCTGCCCCTGGATCCCTGGAAGTGTCCAAGGCCAGGTTGGATGGGGCTTGGAGCAACATGGTCTGGTGGAAAACATTCCTGCTTACTGCAGGGGGGTTGGACTAGATGACCTTTAAAGGTCACTTCCCACCCAAACCATTCTGTGATTTTACTTGCAAACATTTACTGTGACTTCAAAAAAAGCCTCAGCCTAAAAGCCACCCTGATCTTCCCCCAAAAATGCAGATCCCAGGTCCAAAAGCCTCCAGCTTCAGATATACACCCACCTTCCTGTTAGAGCTCCTAACATTCACTGAAAACAAATGTTACCACCAAAATCTAAGTTAACAGGATGAAAAGCAGGAGAGAATTAAAAAACCTTTCATCAGTTAACGCAAGGAAGCACTGAAACACCCCAGAGAGATGACCCAAATGTCACTACAGAGCAGCATTTTAGTGCTCAGGCATCTGCGCTGCTTGGGGCTCAGTACTCCCTGCAAAGGCAGCCAGTATTAATTAAAAATAAGATAGGCCATACCTTAAACCCCAGATTTCATCAAGCCATCCTGTTTTTCACACCCCTCTGCACAAAGCCCAGCATTTTAGGCCAATGGTCAACTGTTGGGAGTTTTATGGGTCGTGCTGTGTTTTGTTGGCTCAAAGCTTAATCCCACAGGGTGATCTTTTTAAGACAGAATTATAGTGGAGAGCATCCAGTTATGCTCGTGGAGAGCTGCACACACATCACACAAAGACCAACAGCTCGACAGGATGATGCAGAGCTGCCACTGCATCTGTAATTCCACCTTCACTGCCTGCCAGCACCTGGACCCCAGGGTTCCAACTCACCCCCCCTCCAAACGGGAATTTTGGATCTTTTAGCCCTATATTAAGGTGGGCAGCAACCTCACAGTACCTGACCAAAAAAAGTCTCCAGCAGGAGAGAGTCTGGGCACCACATTCAGCCAAGACACCACATTTCGGCTCAAACATTTCACCCAGAATGCAGGAAAATGAGATGAGGATGCAAAGATGTCATTCTCACACTTGGTCTTCCTCTATGTTTACAAGGATTTTGTAGGATCCTGGTACAGCAGCTCCCTCGGGGTAGGAAATGAGGCATTTGGGGCATCTGGCATTGCCTGGAGAAACCCTACTTTGATTTCCCCCCTCCTTTTCAGCTTGTCTCACTCTGGACAATCCATGCAAAGGCTCAGCTCCACAGTTTTGTTCCAGGAAATCAAAGCCTGAATATGAAAAAAAAAACCTCCCAACGCTTCCAAAGAGCGGCAGCAATGGAAGAGAATTTCTGAACAGAGAACAGTTCACTCCCAGACACACCTTGGCTCTGGCATAATTAAACCTCAGTTTGGGAATTTGGTATTTTTTTCAGAAGTTCAGGGTATTTTTCTTAGAAAAGCTTAAGGGGGCTCATCTCAGCCACTTTCAGCTACCCAGAAAGTCACCCCCCCTCCAGGAGGATCAGCTGTGCCCTCTGCAGCCACAGACTGATTTGATTTGTCTAAAATCCACCCTGGAAGAAACTTCAGTAAAACCACCTCTGAGAAAGAGGTGATAGCCCAGATGACTCCAACACTGAACTCTGATGAATTCTATGCCAGTGAATTCTATGTCTCTGAATTCTGTAACAGTGAATAAGTTGGATTTTGGCTAACTGTATCACTTTGATGGTGTAATGGGGGAAAAAACATTTAAAAATCTCTTTTTTCACATATGCCCTTATTCAAACTCGGGACTTTTGTTCTGCCTGAGGCTCATTTTAAAAATCTCCAGCCTTCCATTTGAAACACAGACCCCAGCAAACCAGAAGTCCATTTTTCCTTAAAAATCCTAAACATCTCAGCTGAAAAAAAAGGATACAAGTAATACCACCAGCACAAACAGCAGTGCTTCAGGGAAATAAGCCTTTTTTTGTCCTGTTTTGAATGAAAGGGAAAACACAAAAAGCCCAGGAGGACGCACAAGGAAAGTGAACTTCTTCAGACGCAGAAGAATCCACAGCACTTGCATTCCTCATCCCCAAACAATGCACCCCACGGCATTAAGTCCAGACTTGTCATAGCAGAGCACAGTTCCCTTAAATCTTTCAATTAAGATGGCATTTGTAAAATTGCAGGCTTGGAAATTGCTGGTTATTATTCCTAAGTTCGAGTCAAGGCTCAGAGTCAAAAAGCAGACTCCAAGATAGTCAAACAGGGGTCCAGGCCGTGCCTAATCTGCATCACCGTTCCCAGTAACTGCTCACTGCAGATCAACTGGGATTTGCATGTAATCTAAAAATAACTTTTAACAAACTTAAAGGACTCTCTGACACTGTGACACCAAGAATAATCCAGAGCCTGTGCATTTAACCTCTAAAATAGCCAGTGCCCACACAGGCAGGCTCCAGCTGCTGGGACAAACCCAGGCTGCTGCTGTGTCCAAGAGCTGTGTTTTCCCAGGCACATCCCACAAAATCCAGCTTCCACAAAATGGGTGGGAAAGGATCTTAAAGCTCATTCAGTTCCACCCCCTTTCCATGGGCAGGGACACCTTCCACTATCCCAGGTTGCTCCAAGCTCCATCCAGCCTGGCCTTGAACACTTCCAGGGAATAAAGAAGGCTAAGTTATGTCCAACTTCAGAACTATAGATCTTACTACAATTGAAAACATTTTCTAGAAGAATAAAATGGTTGCTACAGCTAAGCAAGATTGTCACAGCCACCAGCCACAAAAGAAAAAACTTTAGCTCCTCTCCTAAAACCCTTGTTTCTCAGACCTAGCTTGACACCACAGGAGATCTCAGTTCAGATCTCTATTCCCTACCTCTTCCAGCTTTACTTTTCAAAGGATTCACTAAATATCAGCACTGGTTGTTATGGGAAATTAAGTGAACGTGGTTTTGTGCAGAAAAAAAGAGGTTCAAAATTGTGTATGAAATGAAGCAAATAAAATGACAGAAGTTTTTGGTGAAGGGCTTGGCTACCGTCCTCCCTCACCATTTCTCACAGGCAGTACTGAGGATATTAGAACACTGTGCCAGAAGCAAAGTTTAAGGATGGGTTGGACAGGGCCTGGAGCAACCTGGCCTAGTGGAAGGTGTCCCTGCCCTCAAAGAGATGACATTTAAGGTCCCTTCCAACCCAAACTACCCTGATCCCATGAAATTCCACCACCAGGAAGGACCTCCCTCTCCCATCCCCGTTTCTGGGGGTCACTCACCGGTGGCACTGGGAGTGCCCTCGAGGTTGACGTTGACGAAGAAGCGGATGCTGTCCCCGGACACGATGGTGGAGTTGACGCCGTCGAAGAGCTCCTCGCCCGCCCCTTCCTCCTTCGCATCGTCCGTGTCGCACTTGAGGTACCCTGACAACGAGATGGGGGTGCCATGAGAGGGCCGCAGGCTGTCCTTGGGCCCATCCTTAGGTGCCGATGGGGACAAAGAGTCCGAGTCTGAGTCCATGGCTGGCGAGGCCTCTGCCACCGCCGGGGCCCGGTGAGGGGCTGCTCTGAGGGCCCGTGAGGGCCGGAGGGTTCACGGAATGGCCCCCAGCGTGTTTTGGGGTGGCCTCGGGGGTTCGTCCCTCCGGCCTCACACCAACGGCGTGGGCAGCAAGGCCCAGCCCCAACACCTCGCTCCCCTCAGGTAAAAAACACCACAAGGATGAAAACGTTGACTGGGAACCATAAAAACACCACCAAAAGCAAGAGTTGCGCCCCAGCCCACCCCAACACCTCCACTGGCCCAAGGCCGCGCCGCTGTTTTGCAGTGCTGCAGTTCGAAACTACAGGTGGAAAAATTAAAAAAATAAAAAAAAAAAACAAACAAAAAAAATAAAAGCAGTTTCCAAGGAGACACCTGAGATGGACAGAGAGACCCACAGCTCCCCACGGGGCAGAGGAGCAGGTCACTGGGGGTGGCATCACACAGAATGCAAGACAAGTTTCTTAACTACACCAGACAACTCCTTAGCCTTTTGCAAGGCTTTAATTAGAGTTTAACCCAGCCTCATCCAACAGCAAACTGGTCCCTGCAACATCTCATTACAGAGCAGCTGGAGGACTCTTGTAGCACACTCATGTATCATGTTTAATTAGGAGAATTAGGGACATTATAGAATGTCGATTTTTATGTTACCAAGATTATTCAGCAGCTTCTCCTCATCTTCTGACAAGTCTTTTATGCCTAATTTGAAGCAGGAGGGAGATATTTCATTAGCTGGCTCTAGGCACTACAGTGAAATGAAAAGGGGGAGCTTCAAGGCAGAGGCTTGAATGGAAACTAAAATATTGATGGCTTTTTTTAAAGCCTCGTATAAGCAAACGTGGAGGCAGCAGCTGAAAGCAGCACATGCTGCCTCTGAGGGATCGAGCCGACAGTTCTCCACCACAAAACACAAACCCAGAGGAGTGAGGCCACAAACAGGAACTCGGTGACACATGACAGGGGCTGCAGCATTTCCTGCCACGAGCTGATGGAGCTCAGCAACCCCCCAGAGGGCTCAGAGGGTGCAAACGGGCTGAAGGAGCTTCAAGCCTCCAGATGACTTCTAAATTGCTTATGAAAGGTGTGGGAAACCTGATAAAGCCCCTCAGATTAACCCCCGTCCTGATCTTTGCCTCCTTCACCTTACAGCTTGACAGGAATAAATGTGAATGAGCCCTTTCCAAACTGCTCTGAAGGCTTCAAAAAGCATCCAAGGTGCAGCTGTCCCCATCCAGCAAGGCACACCGAGGATATCACCCTCTGCTGCTGGCAGAGTTTAGGGTGTTTGCATCCCTGAATGATGGAAACTTGTCCAGTCAGAAAAAAGTGAGGTGAGGAAAGTACAGGAAACACCTGAACTCCGTGGGCACCACCGGATATGAAATCTCTGCTGGCAGATGTGGCAGGTTGAGGGGCAGCTTGTGTCCTGGAGGGATGGACAGCAGCCAGACAAGGTGCCTGCTGCCATCAAAAGTGCTACAAAGTCCCACAGAAGCATCTCAATCCCAAACTAAGCCCCAAAGTTGGGGTTTGGTTCCTCCAAAATGCATGGTGGACACCATAATCTCCCCTCAAAGCTGAGCACCCACAGTGCTGACATTCCCCCCCGGTGCCAGGAGAGTTTGGGCAGTCCTGCAAAGGAAAAAAATCAGCCCGGGGAAGGCTTTTTCCACCTCAACCACATCCAGAATTGCAGCCTCAGGGAAGTTTTGAGCTTCTTCTCCAACCTTCCCACTCACTGGGTCAGATGGGACACACGTAAGATGCTGTTTGAGCACCCAGCTCTGAGAACATGGGTGAGCTTTTCCTCCCTGTCCTAATGGAATTAGATGGGTAAATAGGGAAAAGCCAAGCAGGGAAAACGATTTATTCCCCTCCCCACCCACTGAAAGTGGTTTGATAAGAGGGTGGCAGTGGTGGGCCCTGAAAACAGAGAGGGCTGGAGACAGGAGAGAAGCAGCCCAGGAGCTGGAAGAAGGGCAAGGGTGGAGTAGGATCAGAGGGTTGGGCAGAGGTCAGCGAGGACTCTGGCAAGGGAAGCATCCTCTGTTCCTCCCTCTTTAGGGGAGGAAAGAGCAGAACAAAAGGCAGCCGAGCCTCGTGTCCCTTGGGCAAGGGACGGACAAAACACTCGGCTTGCAAATAATCCCCAACCTGGGCTGGACCGGAACTGCACTCCCAGACAGGTGTCTGCTTTGTCACTGAACCACCTCCAGGCTTCAGACCACTCCTGTTTGGAATCCTTCAGCCTATTTAGTCTGCCAGGAGTTTGAAACCACGAGCAATTTACGCCTGTCAAATGCAGGGTGACCTCGAGGTGACACGGGCTGCGTGCGTGGCAGATGCACCTTCCCCCTGAGCTCCAGCCCTGCCTCCAGCCCTGGCAGCTGTTTCCCTCCCCGTTCCCTGATGTTCACCGAGTGCCATCCCCACTGCTTGAAGGGCAGCAGATGCCACAAGCGACAGCAGAAGCTGTTCAGCTCCTCTGGAAGTTTGATGGGTGTTTTGCAGAAGTTCAGAGCAGGATCTGATGTGGCTGTTGCAGAATTTGTGCAGATACCGATCAAGTTTCCATATGGAAGTTCCAGTAACATTTCACAGGCTTTTTCAGGAGCAGTTGCTTCAGAGATAGAGGGCAGAGTTAATCACCTTTCCATCGGCATCAGATTTCTTGGGGGAGAGTTTAAGATCTCCAAATTGGTGTTCCCCACATTTTTATCACCGCAAGTTAGCACCTTCAGATGAAGGCAGCGTTTGCTGAAGTGCCACGAGCTACATGACAGGGCCAGTCAGAGCTCTGAGCACAGAAAGCGCCACTTCGGCCCAAAATATCATCTAAAAGCACTGGAGAAAAGAGGTTTGGCTGAGGAGGAGCTGGGCATACAGTCAGAGCTGGCTGAGATCAGTGCAGCCCTCCTGCACCGTGAAGAACACTTTGTGTTCAGGATAATCCCTCTCAGTCCACCCTGCAGAATTCATCTTATGGCAAAGAAATGGAAAAACATGGGAAGTGCATGGGCCCAAGGACAGCAAGCAGCATCCTTCAGTGCTGCAGGAACAAAACCCCCTCCTCACCCTCTGCAGCCAGAAGCAGCAGATGCTTTCACCTTAAACCCTCCTCTGCCTTAAGGGCTTTCCTCAGCCCATCCTGTGCCACACGAAAACAAGCCAGCCCCCCATTTTATGCAGGTGCTGGGAAGAAAAAAAAAAAAAAGGAATAATTATGATTTCTCTGGTGATTCCTCTCCAAAGCATCACCCTTTCCTCTGTAATTCATCCCTGGCCCAGACCTGCTGTGCTCTAATATCCCAATATCCACCCAAGACCAGGATGGATGGGGCTTGGAGCAACCTGGTCTAATGGAAGCTGTTCTGCCCACATCAAGAGGGTGGAACTGGATGATCTTTAAGGTTCTTTCCAAGCCAAACCATTCCAGGATTCTCTGATTCCATCCCCAGCCTGCTCTCTTTACTCTTCTCACATTCTCACCTCATCTCCCGGCTCCTGCTGCTCTCATCCCCCTCACAGCTCTGACAAGGTGCCTGCCCTGCAGCTATTTTGCTTTGGAGCTGAGTTTTAGTGCCCAGGGCTCTGTAGGGAGCAGCAGTGACTGCAGCTGCTGCCATCAGAGGTGGCATTACGTGTCCCACCGCTGCTCTGGTGGCACCTGGCAGCTGCACCTGGGGCAATAAAATCAGCAGAGCTGCGGTGAGCAGGAAGCTCAGCCTCAGCCACTTCAGATGTATTCCCTGGAAAAGCTGAAGTGGGAGCAGCACTCCCAGCCCAAAGGCTGCAGGCTTCTCCAGGAAAGCCAAAAATCTTAATCAAGCTCAACTTCCTGGGAGAAAAGCAGCTTTATTACTAAAAACATCCTCTCACACCCCAGGGGATGGGAATTATTCCAGTCACAGCCCCTGCACGACCTCTCGGGGTGTCTCAGGTGACAAAGCCAATTGTGGAGCTTTAACCAACATCTGCAGGCACGAGCCACTGACTCAGAGCAGTTTTCTGGAAGCCAACTGATTTTCACCCTCAATTTCCAAGGCAATCTCCTCTCCAAGCCTGGAAAACTGTTCTCATTTATAGCAGTGCCTATTCCCTCCATCAAATCCAAGCCCCAGCTTCCAGAATCATGGAATTGCATCTCCTCCTCTTCTCAAGTGGTAGTTACCCCCTCCAAAAAAGTCTCCTCAGAAAGCCAGGAACCTCAAACTACACTAAAAGAGGCTTTTTGAGCTATGATTGGCAATCCAGCACTATCAGCTTGTCATGTTAAAAGCCATTTCAGATTTCTCAAGTGAGTTTTTAGGCACAGAAGGCAGCAAATTGTTTTGGAAGAGCCCGAGAACCATTTTTGCATCTATTTTCTCCGAGGAATTACAGGTCAAGTACAGAAGGTCAACGGAATCAATGATAATCATATATATTCAATAGCTTTTAAAGGTAAAGGAGCATTGACTGGGACATGGGCAGTACCCTAAAATCCAGCCTGGTTCTTTTGAGCATCTCAGTGCTCAGCTGTAACAGAGTATTAAGGAACTCAAGAGAGATTTAAGCCCTGTATCTACCTAAAAACTGGTGACAATACTGGCATTAAGTTAAAAATAGTCAGCTTCACCTAAGGTTTCTCCTCATGGACTTTCAACTTGCTCTAGCCAAGAACAGACACTAATTTTCAAGAAAGGCATGAAGTTTTAATTAACCTGAGCTCTCAGCGGGTTTGCTTCGCTCCCTGCAGGCTCCGATTCACTGCGTCACTTGGAAAACACCCAAATCCCCAACTCTGGGTGCAAAAGGAAACTCAACTAATAATGGAGCCTCCACCTCCATCCTGCCCTTTACACTCTGCACAGAAAACACGGATTCCTGGTGCCTCCATAGGTTAGGTAACCTCCCAGTCAGTTAACTCTGGCAGGGAGAGAGCAACTGGAGGATTCAGGAAAGATCTGGAAGAACTCTGTACAAGTGTTATCAGTTCTCCAGGCTCCAGAGCATTCTAGAAAACAAGGGTTTAAACAGCACCATATTCACACATGAACCAAAGCAAGTTTGTGGGCACATCTCACAGGCTGATTCCAGCATAATCACCTACTCACCGAAATAATTCTCTCTTTTTTTTTCCCAGATAAAATGAGAGCAATTACATTGATGTAACAACACTTTTTACATAAACGTGCACCTAAATTTTACACATCCCTGCTGAGGTTAAACTGCAAAGTTTGGGGCTTACTTATTGTTTTGAATGACAAGAACGACAAAAAATCCCTTCCTTCCTAGCAAATTACTGCATTTCAGAGACAAGAACAACTGCAAGGCTGCAGCCAGCCAGCAGCACCCAAAGCTGTCTCTCACCCAATGAAAACTGTAAGCCACAATGATTAAATAAAGCTGGATGCTCGCTAGGATTTTAGGGGTTTCCTCTGGTTCACAGCTGAGAGAATCCCTGGCAAGGGTTCACTGGTTTTGCCTTGAGATTTACCCCTGGCAGCCACAGGGACACTGTGCCAGCCCAGGAGACAACTGGGGGGCTGGGGGTGTCCCCAGGCCTCATGGTGGGACTGCTGAGGGTTTGCTGCTGACAAGAGGACACAGAAATTGTCCTGCGTGCCTTGGTTAGAAAAACTCCTTTATTGATTCCCAGGGAAGCTGTGGTTGCCTCATCCCTGGAAGCGTCCAAGGCCAGGTTGGACAGGGCTTGGAGCAACCTGGTCAAGTGGAAGGCGTCCTTTTCCATGGCAGGGGGTGGAACAGATGGTCTTTAGGGTCCCAACTCAAATAAATCACCTTATGATTAAGCCAAATAATTTGGGTTGGCACAGGCAGATCGTCAGATCATGTAAATGGGATTTAAAGAAGGGTCCCCCAATGCCAGACCTTCCACGGATACCTTAAGAGCCAGGGAAGTGTTGGGTGATGCTTCCTGGCTCTCCAGCAGTCCCTGGGAGCCCATCAGATACAGATTTTCTGGAGCAATGACCACCTGCTACGATGATGTCAATCCATTACCTAAGCTCAAGAGCACAGATGAAACCACAACCTCCTCTTGGAAAGCAGAAAAAAAAAAATCCAAACCAGAGGGAGAAAGTGCAGAGCAGGTGAGTGACCAATGGCAGAGCTGCAACCTCTCCCAGATCCCTGCACTGCTGGCTGACCATAACCCTCAGCTGCATCTTCCCAACCCTCCTTGAGCCTTTTGTCATGAAGAGCCAAATGAAAATGTCAAGCTTCCCCTGCCACTTCAGTGATAATTCATAACAGAACTCCAAGAGCTGATGTGCTGCTGCAAAAAAACCAACTCCAAAACAAAACAAAAAAACAAAACAAACAACACCCAGGCACTTTTGAATTAATTCCAGCATTGTATTTTGCAGCCAGATTTCTAGGAAATGTTGTGAATAATCCAAGTACTTCAGTGGAGTGTTGTTGGGGTTTTTTGTTTTGTTTTTACAGAACACAGGAGCACGTGGAGTTTCAGTTCTGCAGCAGAACCCTCAGAAATCAGGGGTATTCCTTTTATTATTTTCTTACAGGCCTCCTGATAATTCCAGAAATAAAAATGTGCAAGAGACCTGTCAGCCACCCCCTGGTGCTCTCCCACAGGCAGCAGCAGTTCATCTCCTCCTGGCAAACCGGGCATCTCGTGGGGAAAAACCCATCGTGGAAGGATTTGTTTCACAAAAACATTTAAATTAATCTCCTAGTTAAGCAAACAATTCCAAGATAGATAAAGTCAAATATAAAAAAAAAAAAAAGAAAGAAAAAAGAAAGAAAGGAAAAAAACCCCCCCAGCACACATACCAAGCTGAACTGCAAACTGAAAAACAAAAACAAGCAGATAAAATATATCCAAACATCCCAAGCCAGACAGGGGCCTTGGGGCCCTTCAACACAACTGTGATTTATTGTGCCAGCAAAACCAATTAATAAGTCAGAGGAGACCAAGCAGTGACGGATTTGCTCTGGAAGACCAGGAAAAAAAAATAAATTTAAGCTGCAGGATCTGTTGAGCCAGCTTTAAAACAACGCAACAATTCAGATATCCCCAGCACTGCACTGGGATTCCTTCCCTCGGATGTTGCAAGAGGAACCAGAAAACTTCTGGGTTTGTGTCCTGTCAGGGAAAGTTCTTGGCTCAGGTAAAAACCTCATCATAATTTAGGCAGAATTTAATCACGTGCAGGTAATTCCGGGACCTTTAGAGCTCATCCACCTCCATGAGGAGGGTGCAGGATGCTCACAAGAGACAACGGGGGGCTTGATGAGTCAATTCTGAGCCCTGATTGCTGAGCTGCATTTCATCAGAACTCCAATTATCCCCAGGTTTGGATTGGGGCTACACAATCATCTCATTCCTCACTTAAATTCGCCACAAAGAGAACTCATTTGTCAAAACAACCTTAACAGAAGATTTAAGCGACTGTAACACGCAGGGAGGGGGACACCAATTATCACCAGGCCCTGCCAGGTTTGTTTGTGGAAGAGTTTTGTTCCACAGGCTCAAAAAATGAGTAAAAACATGGATTTTCATCAGCAAGGTGGCAGAGGACAACTATTAAAACTGAAAACAAACATGGGTTGGAAACAGCATGGCCAACAGCTGCCATCAAATGCGCTGCCACCGCACTCAATCAGAAATCTCCAACCGGGCAAGCACAAATTTATTTCCTTATTTTTCCTCTTAATACTGTCTGTACAGAACAAACTACTCACCAGATTTTTTCCCAGCTACATTTTAAGTATTTACCTCATGCAAGGCACTAAAAGCCACAAAAGTGGCTTTCAAGTTCTTCCAGAAAAAGGGGAAAACTTGAACTTAAAGCTGAAGACATGGTCTCCTTGATAAACTTCCCAGATTTTCAGCTAGTTAGGCTGGGAGATGGTTTGGACTACAACAACCCACTGAACTTCCCAAACAGCCACATATTAATTCACCAGAAAATCCTTCCAGGGCTTTCCCCAGCTCCTCAGCAATTAACAGAGCTACAAATTACTGAATACTTGAAGTTTTTATGGATGTAAACATCCAAGAGGTTCTTCCAAAGCTCTGCTTTGGTGCTGCAGCCAAGATCACCCTCACCACAACCCTTTCAACTAAAAACGAGGTTTCAACTTTTAAATTTTGACATCGCTGCAGCTGCTGTTGAGAACACAAGAAGAGTAAAGAAAAGTTAGCTGGCAAAAGACAGACCCAGGCTCCAAACAGAGCCTCAGATATGCTCAGAAACAAAAACATCCTAATTACTAAGAATACAGAAAACCATATGTATATGCAAGATCTCAGGAGGAGATAAGAAAAAAGCTCCACTCTACGCAGAGCAAGAGTATCAAAAGATGTTGCTCTGCTGAGAGAAGGGGGGGGAAGTGTCCAAAAAATAGAATTAAAGAGGTTTATTTTTTTCTTTTCTCTCTCCCAACACACCATTAGAGGATTAGGGTTTTTTTATTTCAGAGGTGAGGCAAGAGCATCTCTTGCCTGGTAAATCCCCACAAGTGGTGTGCCACGAAGCAGCTCGGTGATTTCGTAGCTCCGTTTCAAAACAAGCTGTTTTGAAACCCTGTGAAAAGGTACCATCTTTATCTGTGGTTTCCTCCAGCCCCGATGACGTTTTTGGGGTGAAGGCTTTGAGAATCTGAGAGCACGAAACTCCTGCAGAGAGATCACCACAGCAGCACAGCAGGGTGAGAATCTTCACACTGGCACCCTCCGAAGTGTGCTGTCCGTACGCTCCCAGGCCTCGGCTCAATCAAGCAGCAGAAGGTGACTCATCGCTCCACAGCAGCTGAACTCTTCCAAAAGGTCAGTTTGTAATGAGGAGTAAGAGCGACAGAAGCTTTGAGCGTGAAATAACCAAGAAATCCACTGTATTTCCAGTCATGAATAACACAACGCTCAGCGCTACGCACAGGCCGAGGAGGAACTTGCAAGCAACATCCCGTGCTTCCCCAAACCACACAGAAGCACGACAGGAAAGCACCAAACAGCTTCTTGAAGCCCTCAGAGGCAGCTCCAAGGTGCTGTCTCCTTAAGACAGAGGAGGAAGATGAGTAATAACACAAATATAGGGCAGAAATGCCCATTGCCATGGCACCAAGTCGACAAAAAAAGAAGCCTCTCTCAGAGATTTGCACAGAGGATGCCACAACTACAAAAAACCATTCAGAGATCTGCTTTTTGGGGTTTTTTGTGGGGACAGTTTGAGGAAGGCAAGACTGAGTCCTGGAAGGGGACATGTAGAGCCACCCAAGATGTCAGGACAGACAGCTGAGCTTGTGTTCCCTGTGGCAGAAGGGTTTGGGATGAAGTAGGGGTCTGTCTTGCCTCCAAAACCAGCAGTTTCCCCAAGCCCCTACACTGCTCTCAGCCAGAAGCTGGAGGCTCAGTCACCTCCCCAGGTCCCAGCCTGGGTCACCCTCTCACATTCCCTGTCCTCAGGAAAGCACCAACCACATCCCAAGAGCCCACGAGCGAGGTGGGAAGGAAGGGACCTCATGCCCCACATGCCCTCAGAAAACCTCTCTGAGGTCAGGCATTATTTTCTGCCCTTCTGCAGCTCAACCCAGCTTCCAGAAAACACCTCTGACAAGAGATGAGAGGACTGGCTCCCGGTTTCATCCTTTGACTTCCCAAAATTGGTTCTTTGTACGACAAGAGGAGAGCCAGTGCCAAAGGAAGTGCTGTCACCAGCGGTGCTGGATCAGGTGACACCTGGCAGACATTCAGCTTCCCTTTCCAGATGTCAACCTAAGGCTTGGCCCCCTGGAACAAGAAAGATGAGCCTTGTGACAGCTGCAAGCATCTAAGGGCCTAAATAACCAGAGAATTTTAGTCTTTCCCTCCCACCTTTTGGAAGCCCTGAATACTCCCAGCACTTCCAAGGGCAGGAAGCCCCAAGCCCTCAGGGACTATTTCCTGAAGGGGCTGGAAGTGTCCAGAAGATCTCTCCCTAATACCCTACACACATGCTGCTTTGGGGGAAAACACAGGGCAGGGGGGTGGAACTAGATTATCTTCAAGGTCTTTTCCAACCAAAATTATTCCATGATTCTATTTCTCCAAAATCAGCAGAGAAGCTGGGACTTCACTGCACTTCGACTGTCCCTTTGTCAGTACAGTATCTCCAAGATCTCAGTCACCTTTGAGGCAGATGATCCAAACTGAGGCAGACGATCCAAGTTTCCAAATGCCACCATTTAATCTTGCTTTAAAGACAAAAAAACCTCAATCTTTGCACTAAAAGATGTATCTGCCAGAGCCATCCAACATTTGCCTGATGCTCTTTGGCAGGATGTCTCCAAAGGGATCCAACACCCACGCACGATCCCCACTCCAGAAAAAGACAAGCAAATACACCTGCCAGGCTGCATGACAGGGAAACATCGTGAAAGAACTCGAAAAACAAGGAGCCACCCAGAACAGTCACTGATGACAATGTGGAGTTGATTATTTACTGCCTGACTATCTCAAACATCTACAGGATTTAAAAACACGGCGCCTGCTTCCAGTACGAGATTACACAACCACCACACCAGACTCTTTTCACATCACACTTCAGCTAAATGGATTCTGTATCATCCATGTCAGGTTTTCAGCTACTCCTGCAGTGCAGCTCTACCTCCAATAAGGTGTGTGCACAAAAAAAGTCAAATAATACTTGCCACTCTCTTCAAAGAAGTATCCATTTCTTGACATCGCTGCTGGTGGAGACTCTGGAGAAGACAGAAAAAACGAAACATGAGAATCATCAAGATGCTGAGTGTCTTCACTTTACCGGAGAAAACCACTTTAAAAATACTGCAGGCATCAGATTTTCCTGAATGTATTAAATGTAACCTTTTGCTTACTGATGTTATAGTATTTACCAGAACTTTCCTTTACAGCCACAGGCAGTACTTGGAAAAAAGTCTCAGACATCCTGGGCTGGCACCACAAACGAGCAAAACTAAAGATCAGGATGAGTCTGATCATCTCAGGGATTTACCAAACCTGAACAAATATATCAGCAATAATACAAGCTAAGCATCTGAAAGGTTTTTATAAAAATACAAGCCATAATGAAGCCCAGGTTGTACCTTGTGCTCAGATAAAAAGAACCAGTTTAATTTAGAAAAAAACAACTCAATTTCGATAAAAATGGGAATTCACTTCCCATCCTGCTGCTCCTAATCATTAGGATATCCCCCAAACAGTGCTTGGCACTTGAAGATAAGCCCCAGAACACTCCAGCCTTCCTTGGCCCACTTCCTGAGCTGGGGTCCTGCAGCCAACACCATCTGCACCAACAGGGGCTGGTGAGGAAGCCACAAATGGGAAATGATGCTGAGCGAGAGCGAATCCACCAACACAACAGCAGCAGGGATGCATCCCCATAATTTATTAGGGAACAAGGGGTTTTGGTAGCTAGCCAGTTCTGCAATTCGCTGCTGGCAAAGCGGGTATCGAACATTTCCTTGTGCGGTAACAGAGCACAGGAGCACCTGCTCTCAGGTGTGATCAAAGCCTGGAGCCCAAACCCAGCCTGGCTGCTCTGAACGCTGACAAGAGGTGACAGCTCAGCCTGCGTGGGCACAGGCAGCAGCTCCCCTGTACAGGTGCATGGCCCATTTTACCGTGAGTAACAGAGCTCTTGATTTCAAGCCCTGAGCAGGAGTCACCCAAGCAGCCCCTTGGAAACCTGGTGCTCGATGCTGCCTCTTCACACACTTCTTCCCAGCCAAAATGCAATCAGAAAGAGGAATAGGTTTGCTCTGTCTTTCCCCACTTCATTAGGCTAATCAAACATTACCTACGCAAGCCTGGGATGAATTTGGGCCAACAAGGAAAGAGGTTTTGCCTGCCTTATTGTTCTACAGATTAGGCTTCCTGCTTTTCCTTTGAGGTATGACACTGTTTCCCAAAGACCCTTTCTCTGCCCCGCAACTTTTGGCTTCCAGGTTGCAGGCTCTTCATTCCCTCGTACAGTGTGCCACTTTTCCAGGCCTCGCAATTCCTCCTGGTCCCCCGGGGAGCCTTTGTGCACATGACGGATGCAAAGTCACGCCACTGACGGCAGCACCTCCCAGCCCTGTCACTTGTCACCACTCAGACCTTCCAGTGCAGACAGGTTCCTGAAGGGATACCCTAAAAGCCATTAAAAAAGAAAAGAGCCAGCACACAAACCAGAGGGCAATCCAAGTGTCTGGTCCAAGGGAGAAACACAATGTTCCAAAGTTCATCCCAGAACAATGGGCTGGAGGAACAAACGGCTCCGAATTGTGGCCAAGGGGCACCCATTACACGAGTCAATTGTTTCCCTCCACCTGGAAGGGAAGGAGAAGATCCATCCCGACTGATTAGCATGTTAATGATCAAAGGAAAGTTTTTAAAGAGGCTCTTATTGTGCAATGATTGCATTTACGTATTTCAGGGAAACAAACAGAATACGCCTCGGCGGGTGGATTACCCAAGGAATCCACATTCCCACCAGGATGGTTTATCCATTTCTCACTCCTCCTATGGCTTCTGAGGGAGCCTGAAGCAACATGTTCGTCCTTCAATGGGCCAAATGAGACATTTTGCTTTTCCTTCAACTGAACACAGCTACTTCTGTGGGTTGATGCTGTCTAACGATGGGGAATTGGTTGGTTTCTTCCTTGGAAATTCCTTCCAACTGCAGCATTGCGTGGGTTGGCATCACACCTGTATGGGAGACTGGTTTGGTCCCTGCTTGGACCAGGCATGAAAAGGGCAAGGCTGGGGTGTTACAGCAGGCAGGGCCATTTCATTAGGTGCCACTGGTTCCTCTGAGTCACTAATGAGCCACAATCCCCCTGGCAACATGCTCGGGTAATTATGGTGGAGGTGCTGTTTTTTTCAGATGAGTCATAAACCAGAGGTCTTAACCTTGTAATTAAAGATGCAATGGCACGTTTGGGGGAAAAAAAAAAAAGTCAGGCGTTCACCCTACTAAGTCCTGGCAAAAATCCAGCCCTGGTAATTTGTCTTCTCCCAACATAATGCTGTCCCACAGCACCAACCCAAGTCAGACTTCCAAACAGCCTTGTTGGCGCCTTTGGAAAAAGCTGTTACATCCCTCACGGAAGGGGCACATTAACGTCAGGAACCTGTGTGTGGCGTGCCCAGGAGGTAAAAGGTGATGGGTGTTTACACAGGCCCACACACAGGCAGGGAGCCACGGGAGCAGCTGAAAGGTCAGGGATTAGCTCAAGTGGAGGTAGGAAGGGTAAGTTGGGGGCTACAGCATCTGCACCTCTGAGGCACTAAAGAATGCAACATTCACCTGATTTTTCATACAATAATTTGGGTTGGAAGGGATTTCTGAGGGTCTACTCCACCTTCCCTGCCATGGGCAGGGATATCTGCAACTAGATCAGGCTGCTCAGCACCCCATCCAGCCTGATCTTGAATATTTCCTAGGATGGAGCATCCACCAAATCTCTGGGCAACCTGGTCCAGTATTTCACCACCATTGTTGCAAAAAACTTCTTCTTTATGTCTAATCTAAACCTCTTTTAATTTAAAGCCATCACCCCTTGTCTTATCCCAACAAGCCCTTCTAAAAAGTCTGTCCCCATCTTTCTTAAAGGCCCTCTTTAAGCGTAAAATGTCACAGTGAGGTCACTCCATAACCTCCTCTTCTCCAGGTTGAACAACCCCAAGTTTTTAACTGAGCAGAAAAAACCAGACAGATCTCAGGGGGAGTCCAATTAATCTCTTTCCCCCTTATGCCCCGGTCCCTTTCTCCCCTTATTCCCCCAATCAGGAGCAAGCATTCCTTATGCCAGCTGGCTCATGCTGAAGTGCAGGCTCAGGAGCAGCCAGCAAGACAAACACATCAGGAGGCTCCACCTGCTCCCCTCTCCCAGCGCTTACGGGATTGCACATCCAAGGTCTCGGCTCCTTGGCCGGGTTTTGCTGCGGACAGGAGCGATGGGTTCGGGTTGGGCAGAGCTGACAGCAAGGCTGAGCCCTCTCTGCTCCAGCAGCCACTGCCTGACGCACACACCAACCTTGCATTTCCTCTCCTCACCTCACCTCCACTCCTGAAATTAAAAAGAGTTCAACCACGGGCCAGTTATGAAACACCGCAGTGATCGATGCAATTGTTGGGCTTAGGGAAGCCTAGGCAGGAGTAGAAGCCTCCAAATTCATTAGGTATCAACATGATAATGCTCCAGGGTTTGCCTGAAGTTGTACAAGTGTTTCCATGAAGGATAAATCTTCCTCCAGCCTGCAAAGTGCAGGGGCTCAGGGGTTCCCCCTCTCCACACCCTCAGATCCACCAAACCCATGCTGCCCATTCCTTCACCCAGGTTTTCTCTCAAAGACTTCAACAATTAAAGAAAAAATCCAAGCAAAGAAATTTTAGCAAGACAAAGTCTTCTAGAGACAAAGCTGGAAAGCACTACCCCAAGGAGCAAAGACGCACAGCACAACAGCTCACTCCTGTGCCTCTGGTATCTCTCAGAGAGGTCCTGCCCTCACTCCCCAGACACTTTCTCACCCATCATCTACAAGGACAACCAGACTCTCCAATTGCTCTCCCCATCCAAAGGCAGAACAAGGTGCCACCTTCCACTTTGTGCCCAAAAGCACACGGTAAAGCTCTTTTGACAATTCAAGCAGTGCTCTTCTTTTCCAAAAGTTAATTTACTCCAGAAAATAACTTCCTACTGCCACCCCACCTTATTCCCTGCAGGGATGTCTCTTAGATGAGACTAAATTGGAGAGGCACATGGTGTTACCACTTCTTTCCTTTCTCAAAAGGAAAATTTCTGAGCTTTCTGAGCACTGAATTCAGAGGTGAAGAGCTGAAGTGCTGCAGAAGAGAAAACAAAGCTGCTTTTTCTAGACTCAAGGATACAGCTGAAGATTTCACAGCTAAGCCACTACCCTGTGAGCTGAGGCAACTGCAGTGACCCCAAGAGCCACCAAGGCAGAGGAGTATCAGAAAATCACAGAATGGTTTGAGCTGGAAGCTAAAAGACCATCCAGTTCAACACTCTGCCATGGCCAGGGACACCTTCCACCAGACCTAGATATGACATTTATTTTTTAACTGGTAGCAGAGTCAAGTTTGCTGTTCTTGTTTAAGGTGCTTGGTTTTAGGACTGGGATGAAACAGCTGATCTGCCATGGGAAGCACCAGACAAGAAGTGGGTATATTTCCTGATTTCTTACATTCTTATCATTTTTACATTTACATTTAACAACAAACCCCTGCCATGCCATCCTCCATAATTAAATTCCTGTGGGCACCGTGTGTCCGATCTAATAACCCATTTTGACTCTCTTGCTTTAAAGTTAGCAATAAGTTCTCTTGAGCCTCGCAATACTGGAGGATTATGAATAAAAACACATTCTCGGGATACTTGGGTAACTCAATTACAATGTTCTGGTGCTGGCATCTTCCAAGTAAACAGCCCTCTGCAGCACAAGCCTTATACTGAAGTGAAACACAGCTCTGCAAAACCTTTCTACAAGTACTACCACAGCCTTTGGCTTTTATGATTTCTCTCTGGTAAATCTCTAACAGTTCTGGTGCCTTGATATTTAATTGGAGTTTACTTTGAGACAGCACCAGTTTGAAAGAGGTACTGGGGAAGCACTTTTTTATTTACAGGCCCTCTAATATTGGCAGCTCTTGGGCTGCCTCTGAACATGGGCAGCTCGTACATCTGGAAAATTCGGTTACCCCAGAAGTTCTGATGAGAGAACATCATTATCTTCATTATCTTTTACTCAGGGTGTGCCCCAATATCCCAATTTCATAGATTGATTTGGGTCAGCAGGGACTTAAAAGACCATCTTGTTCCAACCTCATCTAGTTCCAACCCCATAGTGCAACACCTTCCACTATCCCAGGTTGCTCCAAGCCCCGTCCAACCTGGCCTCTAACACCTCCAGGGACGGGGCAACCACAGCTTCTTCGACAACCTCAATTTCCACCATTTTTTGCTGGAGCTCTGAAGACATTTCTCAGACTCATCAGCACATGCAATGTCCTGCCTCGAAGCTGATAAAGCAAAACATGTCAGACTCAGAGCGAGAAGTTACCACAAAAATCACTTGTTTGTGCTGAAAAAGCCTTTAGACTTTCCCCATTTCCTCGCAGGAAGAATTAGCACTTATTGCAACAGCCTGAACTGCCCAGTCAGAAAACTGGGCAGAAATGGGATGGATAACTGGAAAGAAGCCCACTGCCCAGAAGACATGCAGGGCTTTAGCTTTGCAGCAAGGATTTGGCCACTTCCAGCTGACTCCAGGAGTTTGCCAGTCAATGTCCACCACCACCACCATTAAATGCAAAATGAGGAATGTTACACTTAGTTGCACCCCCTCAAACAGATCCAGGGATAAATCCAGCTTGGACAAATTTATGGTCTCATCCAAGGCTTCACCCTGGTGGAAGATGATGCAGCTTCCCCTATCCAAGGCTCCACCAGACCTGGTGTTAAACATTAAACTCAGATCTCTTCTTATTCTTTGCTCTCTCCACCCCAGCATGAATTAACATCCCAGGACAAAGGGATTCCTGCACAAGGGATCTGGGAGCTGCACTCAGGTTCCTGCAATTGGAGCAAGGGGAGAGTCACAATTTATGCGCTTTAAATACCCCACAGCTAAATGGTGCTGCTCCCCTTCTCCACCCCCAGTCAGCAGAAACACAGACTTAAGAGAAAAATCACACACAGAGGAAATAATACCTCAGGGGAAACCTGTAGGAGAGGAGGAATTTTTTAATTATGTGGAGCACTGACTGAAATTGAGTTTAAAAATCTCAGTGTGCAGCAAGAGCTCAACTGGAGGAGGACATGGAAGCCTCAAACTCCTTTGATAACACAACAGCATCACAGCAGAATAGGACAGGAGCTTGACAGGCAGCAAATCTGATGACAGATGAGATGATCAGTTCCAAATACGTCAATATTACTGTTTTTCTCCCACAGAGCCTCTCTTGCACTCTTAAAACAAGAGATTCTGGGAGTTTTCAGGAAGAACCAAGCAGCACAGGCTCTTGGTGGAGACATTCCCTGCAAATCGTTTAAAACCACCCAAGTCAGCAAGAATTAATGGACAGCAGCAAGCAAAAAGCTATTCTGCATCAACTTCCCATTTCTATCCACACCTTCAGCAGCTGATTCCTTCCCACAGCTCCACCTAATTCAGCTGGAAAAGCCTGGTGAAAGCACAGCTCCTGCTGGCACAGAGATTGGAATATGCCCCCGTGCTGCTGTTCTGGACAATCACAATTGACAGACAGGACAAGAGCTGAAGATTTGACTTGTTTTTCTCCATGCCTAGAGAGGTGTGACCGAAAAAAAAAAAAAGGAAAAGAAAAAAAAAAGAACCACAGAAGTCAGGGTTTCCAAACTGATCGCTGTAATTCAAGGAGGTGTAAGATGAGTAAGGGATGCTTGTTAATACCTGGGCAGGAAAGCGCCTGGTAAATGGTGTCTGATGCTGCCTGTGGCGAGCCCAAAGACAGACCTCTCCCCAAAAAGCATCGATAAAGGCAAAGGAAACCATCATAGACAAAATCCAAGAGGGGCAAAAAGACCTTTTGTAAGTCATTAAATGAGGAATATCAGCACTTGGAGTCACAGGGAGTTTTTTCTTGAAAGGCTGAGTCAAGATCAACTAAAGGACTCTTCTCGGGCACAGCTTTACAGCCTCACTCCCCCTTTGTCAGTGCAGACACACATCCATCCCCAGCAGAGCCTGAGGGGGATAATCCCTCCCTTCCCAAGGCACAGCAGAGCCCTATCCCTCCCCAGCTCATCCCTTCTCCAGCTCGGTGCCAGGGCTGCAGGGAAGGGCTCTGGAAGGACAGACAGGCACCAGCTGAGGTCCTGCTCCCCGCCTGGTTCCACCCATCACAGATGTCAAAATATCTTCCCAACACTGTTCCCTGCAGCACCAGGAGAAGAGCAAAGAGTGGGCAGTGCCCCACGGTGCCAGCTCAGGGCACACCGCAGCTGGGACCCACAGGGAGGGCAGCTCCTCTCTGCCTGCACCTGCTGCCCCTCACCTTCCTCAGCTCATCCTCCTCCTCATGAGCCTGAAAAACACAGCCCCTGAAAAGCACAGCACACCTGGAGATTTAACACAGGCACCACAAGGGTGCACCAGCAGGGGCTGGCATCACTGGGCAATAAACCAGGGACATTTACTGCAGACTTTTACCTAAAAGGGTTGATTAAAACACCGTCTGCATGCAAATACCTACAAGAAATCAACTTAGGAGGTCTTGAAAACAGTTTAGGAGATAGTCATGCCCCAGAAAGATTTAAATCTACTCCGAAGCCCTTCACCTCAGCAAACTTTTAGAAGATGAAGTGTTGCTCAGAGCAGGCACCAAGGAGGAAGGTGCTTTTAAGTAGCCCAATTTGATGGCAAATTATTGCTCTAGCCCAGAGACTCAAGACCTGCAGGGACACAGGCTCTGCCCTCCCGATGTATAAACGTGTCCTCTAGCAAACCTTACGGGAGAGAACATTACTGTTAAATAATTCTTTAAAATTCCCTTTATGTTTAACATGCTTCTCTTGCCACAGAATTGCATTGAAGTGTTGCTTATTCCCCTATGCCCCTACCAGAAGTATCCTCAAAGGATTTTCACCTCTTTTTTCCTTCCCACAAGGGTTTCATACCCTCAGATCTCCGTTTTTAGGACTCAGAGGTCCGGATTATCCAAACTAAACATCACACCCCTTGGAAATGTCCCATTTCTGCCATTTTTGGAGAACACAAACCAGTCCTCTGTCATCTCTAGGGCTATCCCGACTCACTTGGATTTAAGTTTTGCTCCATGGGTCTATCTAAACAGTGTCCTCCATCACTGTGGGATGACATTCCAGTCCTGGTCCAGGCAGGAAACACCATTTCATGGCTTTGAGGCTCAGCAGGCACTCAAGGCTCAAATCATGGATTGTATGCAAGGAGCTGGATATTCTTCCGAGGATGGAAATGGTGTGGGGAGGTCTTAAGTTATGCCACGGGTCACCACGGTAAATGAAACCCCAGAACTAATTTTCCCAGTGGCTGGCTGGGAAAATAAAGCGTCATATTGAAGGGATAAAGCAGGAAGCATCCTCCTGGCTGCTCCCTCCCAGGCAAACACACACCCACACACAGGCTCAGGGATCAGACGTGGCTGTTTTCAAAGCCTTCTCCTCACTGCATTGAACAATTCCCCTCCCCAGCTTCCTCCTGAACACCCACTGCAATAAAACCAGCTACTAAAGAGTCACTGGGTGCAGCAGTGACAGCTCCCAGAGACTTCCCCCCCACCGCCCCCCAAAAAAAAAAGGTGTTTGGATTTAGCAGGAGCACCACGTTATCCAGGTTGACTCATCACAATCGAGCCCACCCAAGCAATTAATATCCGACGCTGCCTCCCAGAGGTGAGCTGCAAGAGGAAGCGACCCTGCACATCCAGAGTCAGGCAGCTGCTTTCCCAACGGGATATTCACTCCTCATCCACTGGATTTCTTGGCCAGCATTTTGCAGGTGAGCAGGACAATTTCAGCAGCAAGGGAAAAACGACGCTTTGGGATTTGGCTGTTGGACTATTTGGGCTATTTTCCCTTCTTTTTTTTACAGATTTTGTTTTGTTGGACCCTCTAAAAAAGTGATTTAAGACTTGCAAGGATTTCTTGCTTAAGAGCTACATGGAGAGGAGAGACAGCAAATACCTCCAGAGATCCCACAAGCTGGCAAAGGCCCAAGATCAGGCCAGTTGAGGCTCTTCAGCAGACTTTTCCTGAAACATTTAAATAATTTAGAAAGCATTAACTCTTACTGACAGCTTCTCAGGCAGCTCTTTCCCTTGCAGGGCCCTATCAGAAGCCTCATCACTCTTAATCCAAAAGAAAAAGAGATACTGCAACAGCCCCAAACCTTGGTCAGGGCTGAAGATGGATTTAAGAAGATGCCTGAGATGTTTTTCTCTGCTGAAATGCCTTCTTTCTACAGACAGGTCTTCCAGAGGCCACCACCTGCCACTTATCTGCAGTGGCACTGTGTGAACCATGCAAAAATGGTTAAGAGACAGTCTGACAACATTTCACTGACTTGGGGCTGTTCAGAGGGTGGGAGCTGCTCCCTGCAGGGGTTTAAATGTGTAAATACTGTAAAAATTAAGCAGCAGGGTGGGTATAAGCCCTTCTTGAGGGTTTAGAAGAGATGCTGCAGCACCTCCAGTCTCACACTAGAACATCCCTCCCTCCTCCAGAGTACCAGGGTCATGTTTTGGAACAAAGTGAATTTCTAGAAAGTTTTTTTTCCCCCTATCTTATCGCCACCAGCAATGAAAACAGCTGCTGAAAAGGCAGCAGTGGCTGAGCCAAGCTTTTACAGCAAAGTTGTTCCTGCACCCCTTCCCACCACCACCCCTCAAAAGGCACTGGATGGAACAAATCTAACCCACGGAAAAGCAGAAGTTGGGCCAAACCCAAGGTCTATACTGCAAACAGAAGCAGAGCAGTGAACCCAGCCACCTGATCACCAAACACATTTTCAGTTGTGCTTCTAATCAAGACTCAGGAAGAAAAACCTCCCTCTGCCACGAAAAGCCAAAGCAGCCCAAAGGGTACCCAAATGGCCATAGAGCTGCACCCTGCAGCCTCATCCATCCCCCCACAAAGAGGGTCTGCAACTCCCATCAGCTTCAGCAGGATAACACAGATCACCCCATGCAGTTTCCCATGTTTAGGAGACATAAAACAACACCAGTGACAACAACAACAACACAGGTGGGGGGAGAGGCAGCAGCAGCACCACCAGATCCCATTTTGCTGTCCATCATCAATCCAAAATTAAAATGCCCTAGTCCAGTGATGAAATAATTGCAGAATGACACTCCATGAGATAATGTTATTCATTAGGATGATGTTTATGGTTCATCTACGAGGCTTCCATGGCTACAGCATCAGGGATGATGTTTGGGAGCATTTCAGACACGCTACATACACGATTTTGTCTCCACTCAGCACTGCACTTCCCCCAAGTGAAACAGCTCTATGGAAAGCTCACTGACAGGCGGGGAGGATGTTTTGCCATTAATTAAGAGAAAAACCAGAACAGAGAAGCTCTTCTGTGCTCATCTCCCCATGCATACCTTGAAACTAAATTCAAACCCCGACAGCCAGCAGCACTCTGGTTAATTTAAATGGAATTCAAAAGGCATTCTCCATCCTTAAACACAGAGACATCCAGCACAGGCAATAGACATCATCACTAAGCAGAGCAAAGCCCATAGAAAATACATCAAGCACTGCCTTACTTTAGTGAATTAAATAATTCAAGAGCTGGCAGAGCTGCTTTTTGAGATTTCCTGACCAAATGCATCACCCAGCAACAGCACTGCTTCAGTTTGGGGGAGGTTTTTTAAGACCACAACTTACCTGCGCTACTTCTTCAAGAGAGAGATGCCTCTGCTCCCCTCAGGGCTGCTCCCCCCGAGCCACCAGCACTTGTCCCTAAAGGCCACTCGCTCAGGTGGCCGAGGCAGCGCCGGCTCCTGCTTTTTCACTGGCTCCAATATTAATCCATCCAGAGCATCTTTGTCCCTCACTTCCAATTGGCGAGCGGCCGATGGGTGGAGTGAGAGCGCGACCCATTAGCTCCCAGATGGACACCTCCAGCCCAGCTCTGCCAACCCCACACCTGGGCAGCACCTCTGCACATGCCACCACTGCCCCAGCCAAGGATTTGGGCTGCCTCCTCCTCCAGCCACCCAGATCCCACCACCTCTTGGAGCTGTTTGCCTCTAAGAGCAAAATAGAGTAGTTAAAGCGACCCAGCGCTCCAGAGCCAGAGAGTTTTGCTGGGTGCTGGGTGGAGAAAGCTCCTGTGCCTCCTTAAAAAAGAAAAAAAGCTCTTTGCCAGCCAGGCTCAACCGAAGTGAGAAGATGCTGTACCTTACAGAGCGAAGTACAAGGAAAGCCAGAGGATGAAAAAGAGGAGGGGAGGGGGAAAAACCTGCTGCTGAGAGGGAGATAGAGCAAATTCCTTAAAGATACAGCTGCCGTGCCTGCCGGGCTCTGGTGCTTCATCCAGCTCGGCTGCACAGCAGCAGCAGTGCAAGGGTTAATGCATGCATGCAGTGGAATGAGAAACAGGGCAGCAAGTCTGTGCTCCAGCAGCAAGTTGCAGAATTTAGAGCTGAAAGACCTCACCTCATCCGAGGGGACTTAAATCCAAACCTGTGTGCCCAGCGCTGGACCATGCGGTGCCTAAAAAGCTTTGGAGGGAAGATGCCACATCCTCTGCTCCAGCCTATTCTACTGCTTCACTCTCTTTACAACTCAAGATTTTCATCACAATAAGCCAAGTCTCCCCCAGCTGGATATTTAAAGCCCAGAGGAATGGTCTAAGCTGGCCAAAAAAAAAAAAAAAAAAAAAAAAGAAAGGAAAGGGAAGGAAAAAAAGAAAAGAA
>VZTE01003565.1:340446-382056 GCA_013397775.1 Eulacestoma nigropectus
CCCAGGTTGCTCCAAGCCCCGTCTAGCCTTGCCTTGGACACTTCCAGGGATCCAGGGGCAGCCACAGCTTCTCCAGGCAACCTGTGCCAGGGCCTCAGCACCCTCTTATCACAAAAAAACTCTTCCTAATACTGTTTTTTATCTATATGGACATGTATCCTTCAAGTTAAAGCCATCCTCCCTTGTTCTGGCACAACAGGCTCTATATTGAGGCTCTTCCCTTCAATGACAAATTAAATCTGTTTTCACTTTTCCAGGGATGCAGGCTGCTGGAAGCATTAGAAGGTGAGGTGATGTTCATAACTTCAAAGCAGGGGAAAATCACAGCACTGACAAATCTTGCTTTTCCCATCAAGTGGGTTCATGGACACCGTGGGGTCCCATCATCCAGACTGGGATTTTTTCTCTGCCACTTCAAAATTCCTCTGAAATAACCTGACGTGGGCACTTTTGAGTCCAAACCAACCAGCTGAGGGTCAAAATAAATCCCTGGGGCACAGCACAGTGAGGGAGCTTGAGGTTCTTTACCAAACCAAGCAGCAACAACAAAGTTTGAAAAGCAGGTGCAGAAAAAAGCATTCTGCAGCCTTTGCTTTAGGAAAAAATAGGCCCATTTAAGTTCTTATACCATAAAGATTGGACTGGGACTGTTTCGTTTCTCCATTTCCTGATTTTTCTTTCCTCCAGAAGGGTCTGAGCTGATCCAGCTGCAGGAATTTGGGAATCATGAACAGTTTGGGTTGGAATTGTCCTTAAAGACCATCCAGTCCCACCTCACCTGCCATGGGCAGGGACACCTTCCACTCTCCCAGGTTACTCCAAGCCCTGTCCAACATGGCCTTGGACACTTCCAGGGATGGGGCAGCCACAAAATTTGGATATTTGGAAATGAGGGGTGAGGAAGGTTTAAAGAAATCTTACAGAACATCTTGGCTTTTGATTGCTACAGGTCTTGGTGTAGAGGCAGCATATCCTGAGTGAACCTTCCCCATCCTCTAAATCAACGAACCACATCCAAGGAGAAAATCCCAAACCATCCAGGAAAGCATTTGACAGCATTTTAACTGAGGTGGGAAACTCCCTGTCAAAAGTTGAACGCTGAAGCCATTACTCCAACATTATTCTCATACTAAATCCAAAACACAGCACTTTACCAGCTCCTGAGGAAAAAAAGCATGACCTCTATCCCAGCCAAAACAAGGAAACCACCCAAAAAGAGAAAAAAAAAGGGGGGGGGGATTTGGTTTTAATCCAGTTTTGTTGGCTTGGAAGATGCATTTAATCGTGGAAGTAAATCCTTGTTTGAATGGCTTCAACTGTACATGTTGGATACAACATTTAACTCCTGGCACACGTTGAACATGTGGCAGCTGCACCAGGTGAGCAGGAGCCCAGTGTCCCCAGTGGTCACCTTACAGCTCCTCCTGGAAGAGGAAAACCAGGAATGACTATGGAATACACAGGAGAGCATGCGAGGATGATTTTGCAGGTCTGTGTTTTATGCAAGTCTCTTCCAGGAGTTTTGAGATCCCTTCCAGTCCTGCATCGTACGGGCTTTCAGTTAATGGTAGAAAACTTGGCCCCATATTAACTCCTTTTTAATACACCAAACCGTATTTCCCATTATGATAAATTATCATTACAGCAGTGGCTGTCCTGTGCTAGAAATTGTAGCCCCTCACCAGTACCATTTTCTGGAGAGTATCAGCTCGTCTGACACGATGCCAGGCACCAGAGGGGACATCAGATACTTCTGTGTCTGGCGCTCTCTGGTCTATCCCAGCATCTCCAGACCTGCTCTCTGCAAACATTCCCCACTGTCACAGCCAAGCACAGCCACCCAGGGGCAGCTGGATCCAAGGAGCAGCAGTTACACCCTTCCCTGAGCCCATCAGCTTCTGAGGAGCCTCATCCCAACATTCCCCTCCAGCAGGTTCTTAACTTTATGCACAAAGCCAGCCTCCCTCCCAGGCAGAAGTTCATTTTCCTCTCTCATTGACTGACTGGTTGGCATTAAGCAGCTCTTTGTAGCCAGGCTGGTTTGTGGCTGGAAACCAGCGGGAAGTGGATTTTTGCTCCACAACCAGATCGTACAGGACCTGCTTGCCTGGTCCAGCAGGATCAGCCGAGTATCCCAGCAGAAGAGACTTGGGTTCCCTCCAAGCCAGGGACAGATGCCAGGTGTATTTGCTTTTTAGCAGGATGCTTTTCCAAGACTCTGATTGGTTTTTTTTTTTTTTTTTCCGCTCTGGTGGCCTCACGTTGGAGGCTGCAAGAGCCTGGACCCAGAAAGTAACACTAGGTGGACCCAAGCATTGCAGAGAAACCCTTATCCCATCCTCATGAAGCAGCACTGGGATTCCCAAGCTGTGACACAGCCAAGACTTGAAACAAAAACAAAGAAGTTGCTTAGGAGATCCCAGTTAAAAATTCAAGTACTACCATACCTGCAGCCTGGGTTGTTTTATTCTGTTTGAATCATGAACTCCTTAAATCCCACCCTACCTCCTGCTGCTCTGACTGCAACTCAAGGGAAACCTGAGTTCCCCTCCCAGCTCCTGCTGCACATCCTGTTCCGTGCCATCACCTGCAGGACGCTGCAGTAAAAGGCACAGCAGAGGGAGCATCGACCTGCTGGGAACTCCCAGGTAACTTCTACCTTGGAATCTTTGTCATTTGGGGTGGTTTTTAAGTGTTTATCCCACCACCGTTCCCTTCAGCGCTCTCTGGCTTCACCCCTGGAGCTGAATCCCACAAGTGCAGCTCTGGGGATCCCATTTCAGGACGCACATTTTGGGCTGCTCTGAGGAGACCCTGGCTGGTCTGAGGCACCAGGTTTGCTTTCAGGAATCAAGGAAATTAAGTTTAGAGGCCAAGGGAACCAATGACCTGCAATTTGAGTAGGTTTGGAGACTTTGAGGTGAGTTTAGCAACTGCCACCTGCTTTTGGTGCCTTTTCAGCCCACAAAAGCACAAATAAAGATTAGACTGAACAGCATCAGCTCATCTAAATGAAAACGAGTATATCAAGTCCTCCTTTAAGAGTCAAATATTTTAGGGTTGCCCCCACCTGAGAAACTTATCCAAATAAGAGAGAGAAGAGCACGAAATTCACAAAACAACTCCAGGGAAAGGCGCATCAGTCCCTTTAGCACAAGGGGGATTAGGGGAGTTTAGGAAGCAGCTGCTTTAAGGCAAAGACAATATTCTGCTGCTCCTTGCTCATGCTCCCAATCAGAGGGTGAGAGTCATCTCCCACAGAAGAAATCAGCTATATTTGATTAAAATGTACGTAAACACTCATTCCTTTGTCTCCCTCCTGTACAATCTTTTTCCCTAGCAAGGAAAGGAGCCCAGTGAGGGCCAGAGCTGGTGCTCAACCAAGAGCTGCTGGGAAGGTCAGACTCCTTGAGCTGCAGATTGCACCCAGATGGTGATTTCCTCCTGGCAGTGGCAGGAGCTGGGGAAGGCAGCCAGTCTCCAGCAGGATCTGCCAGAGCTGGAGGCAGAAACTCCCTGGCCAGAGCCATGCCAACATGCAGATCTTATTAGGCCAGGCCCTGCAGCCAACTTGTGCTGCCCCCGGCTAGAACGGGGAGATGAGAGCAGGGCTGAGAGCTCAGACATCACCACTGTGGTCACTGCACAGTCCTTGCCCTGAACACAGCCCCTTCTCATGCCCCAAAACAGGGTTCATTTATTGTAACAAAGATCTCCCACCTCCAGGAGGTGTTTAAGGAGGCAAAAAGGGAGCAACTCCCATCCGAGTATCACCTTCCTGGAAAGGAGCCACGGGAGGGAACTGCAGCTTGGAGAGGATCATGGAGTCATGGAAGGGTTGGGGTTGGAAAGGATCTTAAAGCCCATCCAGTGCCATCCCCTGCCATGGGCAGGGACAGCTTCCACTAGCCCAGGTGGCTCCAAGCCCCGTCCAGCCTGGCCTTGGGCACTTCCAGGGATCCAGGGGCAGCCACAGCTTCTCTGGGCAACCTGTGCCAGGGCCTCTCCACCCTCACAGCCAGGAATTACTTCCCAATATCCCATCTAACCCTGCCCTCTGGCAGCATGGAGCCATTCCCCCTTGTCCTGTCCCTCCATCCCTTGTCCCAAGTCCAGCTCCAGCTCTCTTAGGACTCCTTCAAGCACTGGAAGGGGCTTTGAGGTCTCCCTGGAGCCTTCTCTTCTCCAGGTGAGCACTCCCAGCTCTCCCAGCCAGGCTCCAGAGCAGAGGGGCTGCAGCCCTGGGAGCAGCTCTGTGGCCTCCTCTGGATTTGTTCCAGCAGCTCCACATCCTTCTGCTGTTGGGGGAGAGAGGAGCAACAGCACATGGACGTGGTTGCTCACAGCCACAGCCTGTCCTCAGGCTCCTGAGCACAGCCAGTCGATCCCAGGGCAAAACTTGAACCAGAGTTTGAAGCAACAATGATTGTGGTCAATTTTGATAGAAAGGAAAAAGTTATTTCCTAGGGAGTGCGGGATTGAAATCCATCTCCCAGCCAGCAGCTTAAGCTCTGCTCTGGCCCTTCAGTACCTGGGTGTCAGTTTTCCCTTCTGTAGCAATCAGATCTCTCCACGGAGCTCATCAGAGCCCATCCCCATTTCATGGCTGGTTGACAATGGGACACGGGGTCTCTGTGTCACACAGGGGCTGTCACACACGTGCCTGGACCCTGCAGAGAGCCCGGGCTCCATCTCCCTGCTGCCAGAGAACCAACAGGACACAGCAAACACTGGTAGAATATGGACTATCCTGAGTCAGAAGGGACCCACAGGATCATCCAGTCCCACCCCTGGCCCTGCACAGACACCCCAACAACCCCACCCTGTGCATCCCTGGGAGCGTTGTCCAAACACTCCTGGAGCTCTGGCAGCCTCGGGAATGTGACCATTCCCTGGGGAGCCTGTTCAGTGCCCCAGCATCCTCTGGATGTGGTACTTTTCCCTGATTTCCAACCTAAACCTCCCCTGACCCAGCTCCAGCCGTTCCCTGGGTCCTCTCCCTGTCCCAGAGATCGGAGCTGCCCCTCCTCTCCAGCACAGTGGGATTGCTGAGGCTCAGCCGTGCCACCGAAGCCACTGAAGAAGGGGGGACATTCAGCAGAAGATGGTTTTCCACTGCTCTGGTTTCTTTGTGAGGCAAATCTTGGGAAAATCCTACCCTTAAATGATGTTGCAGCTACACAGAGTCCTGCTGCCTAACGAGTATGTCTCGGGCAGAGATAAACACAATAGATTTGCACAGAGCCACAGCTGAATAGCTGACTTCAGCCTTAGTTTAGCCTCAGAGCATTAAGAGATTGTTGATCCCAGTAGAGAACACACTTGCCAGCCTTTTTTTCTCTGTGCAAGAGCACAATTGAAAGGAAAAAACCCTCGGTCACTCCAGGCACTGGCAACCCCAGCCCCTCTCGGGCAGTCAGCGGCGAGTCAGTGTGAATATTTTCACTGCAGCTGGAGGCAACGTGCTGGTGATAAGGAATTCAGCATGGTGTTTATTTATTTTCAGAACTCTAATGGGTTTAGTAATAAATTCTGCTCCTTGCCCAAGACTCAGCTGAACGTGTTACGAAGCCCAAAGCGCAGAGCAGCAGATCCAGATGATGTCATGTAAGCGCAATAAAGAATTACACAACTGAGAGCAGCAGATAAAAAACAGGGACAATCAGCAGCTTCTCAAGATGTAATGAGGAATAACCTTGAATCCCAGCTATGCAGAACCCCCTGACTAATTCATCCAGTTAAATCCCACGTATCCACAGGCGTAAATATTTACCTGAAACCTTCATGACGAGGAAGAGGAGGGCACGAGGCAGCGGTGCAGCTTCACACCAGGCAAAACCATACAGGAAGCAGCAGACACAACAACAAGCCTAAAGAAGACCATTTTCCAGGCAAAAAGCAGATTTTAAGTGACTCAGCAGCAGGTTCATGAGGACTTGCAGCACGGAGAAGTCGGGAGCAACTGGAACAGCTTCCAGACAAGCTAAAACTCCCACTTCTAACACAAAGAGGGGTCGGATTCTGGGATGTGGTTGTGAAGATTCTTCACAGTTGGCCATGGTGGCTTTCATCTCACTGAGCACATACAATTGCTGGCAGCAAACTCATAAGAACAGGGGGGAAAAAAAAAAAAAAGCCCCTCAAGTTCCACAAGCAGCTTCAAAGCCCAGCGGGGTTTTCCTCGCTGCTAAAGAGGATTCAGAGCTCACTGTGCTCGTGGAACTCAAGTTGGGCTGCAGGAAAAGCCTCCTGCTCCTCTCTCCTTGAGGTGCCACCCTCCCCCAGCGATGGGACAGAGGGGATGAGTGGCAGGGATGCACGGAGCACCCCAATAAAGCCATTACAGCTTCACACCTCGAGCTTCCACTCACCAGCCTGGGGTCAGGACAGGATGTTTGGTGAAAGGACGTGGCAGAAGAGGCTTCTCAAGGGATGTGTCAAGCACAGGTATCAGCAGAGGGCTGAGCGGGAGGAATGCAGCAGCCCTGGTCAGGTCCTCCTGGAGAAGGAGGATTCACCGTGTCCTCCACGGGTTCACCAAGAGCACAGAGTCCCCACAGACCCAGAGTCTCGGGTTTGAGAGCCCATCCCTTCAAACCAACAGCAATTTAAAGGAATTTTTTTTACTCTGAAATGAGCAAAACAACAACTCATGAAAACCAATGCAACAGCACAACCCAACAGTGGGACTGAGTTACTCTCCCTACTGCCATGTTATCCAAAACCGAGCTCTTTTAACATTAACAGCCCAGCACATGTCCTTAAAATTAACTTGGATCAGCAGCATTCCCAGCACCTGGAGAAGGGGATAAATAAAGCCCTTGATGCCTTTAGGAAGCAGCTCAGTGTCTTTATAATGATATTTTTGCGTTAAATGCCAGAGACTATTGATGCCAGCAGGGATTTAGTGACTCCCACTGAACAGTGACAAAGGAAGGAGTCTGAAAGCAGAGGGTTTTTTCCTCCAGCCAAACACCTCCCTTTTCTATGGGAGGGAAGAGGGAATAACCAGCTGGACAAACCATTCCTAGGGTAGAGTATTTCCAGCCAAAAGGGACCTGCAATGATCACCTAGTCCAGCTGAGAGATTAGATCTGCCTTGTGCAACCCTTTCTAGGCAGGAAAAACTGTCCCAGGGGGATCTGGAGGTTTGTAGCTTCCTTTTCAGTCTTTACAAGGCAGAAAGGGAAGCTTTTAAGCATTTGATACCCAAGTGAGAAGCCTGAAATCACCTGCCAGTTCACAAAGAAAACCATTCCATGAAATAATTCCAGGTAGAGCACGAGTTTTTGCCATGTTTTACTGCCATGAGGCAGAGGAACAGGAAAGGACCAGTGCAAGGTAATTTTGACTCACTAGCAGGGAAGTTTTCCAACGTTAAGCCAGTTAAACACCAGTCTGGTCACAGTCTCCTAGGAGATTATTCTTCCTGCACAAACCAGAAAACCCCAAAGGTTGCCATGTAAAAAACAAGGGGGGTTGATGCGTTTTACTCCTTTTTAGTAGAGGAGAGTTGGAAGAAAAACAAGGGGTTCTTATCTCTGAATTTGGTGTTTCACTATCAATCCTGTGCCAGAATATAAAATTATTTCCTGCCACAGGAAAAATCCCTACGTGCAGAGGGCTGCAAGACTCCATCACTTAATTCTCATTTATACAATTTTTATTTCTATTATATTTCTTTTTATTTCTTTTTTAGGTAGCCTATCCATACTCCCCTTTCCTCATTCTCCACCTGAGGCTGCAGAACTATAGGAAATATGTTTTAATCCTGTTGCTGTCTCTCACCCCAGGGAGCAGAAACAACTTTTACACCCCGCAGTGGCCAAACCCAACCATTATTTGCCACTTAGAGAGCTGCAGTTCAGAGCTGCCCACCACGACAGACCGGTGTCTGCCAGGCTGCAGATCCTGGTCCTGCAGAGTTCAGCTGGAATTACAACTTCTGCTCCCTGTCCTTCTCTTCCAGGCTGTGTTTTGGGGTGTCCTGGCTGAAGAGAATGAGCAGACTTCAAAGAGCCACCTACAACAGTGCTGAGGCACCTTCTCAACCATTCAGATGGTTCCTCTCACAGACAGGCTAGCTCCTGGCTGGAAATCCTGAGAAAATAGGTAGGAATGACTGAAATTAAAGCAGGTAGTAACATGAGAGTCATTTCCTTCTCTGGGGACCTCCCACATGCCCTGCCCTTTCACCAGCCTCAAGTCCCAGGATGTGGCAAGAGATTACACCCAAGGACAGAATAAAGCACATCAGGAGCACAATTCCTTTATCACAACATCATGTCCTTCCTTTCTTTGAGATGCTCCACACCCGCAAGAGCTCAACCAGCTTGAAACATCCCCAAGGATGGGTTTGTGGAAGGAGCCTCGAAATAATTTCTGAGCTTTCAGCACCAGAACCACCGAAACAAGGGGTTTTCTGAGAAAGGGAATAAAAGCAGTGCATTCCCTCACACTGGTCTGACACCCACCACAGAGCAGCCTCTGAATGAAACCAAACATTCTTGGTAGTCCAAGGCCTTTGCTGCCTCCCCCATGAAGAAAATAGATGAGGAAAAGAATGCATTTCAAACCCTCTGCAGACCTCCAGTGTCTGAGAAACCCCAGCAGGCTGATAGGAAGAGAGGCAGCAAGATTCAGCTCAGACTGGCCTGCGATTCCTGTTCCCACAGGAGGACTTGTTTACACCCTGATAAGCCAGGCAGCAGCTTGATTTCGGAAATGTTTTAGTTCCAAGGCAAGGAACAGCTCCTCTCTTCGCAGCATTTGCTTCCCCCAAGGCAGCACCAGCCTCGGATCGTTTTGTCTCTGAGCACTGAAGCCTGCTGGGAACCAGATAAGGAGCCAAAATTGGGGTCAGAGTTGATATTATTCCACCAACTAATGCACAATGCTGCTCAGAGGAGGATCCTTAAGCGATCAGGTTTACTGTAACTCCACACAGCTCTAAGCTTAGGGAAGGAGAGGTCCAATGATGCCTTTTCCAGAGCAGCCAAAGGCTGACCTTCATCCCCTCCCGAAGACCAAACAAACCGATCCAGCACAGGCACCTTTCCAAAAACTCCTACAGATATCAGGGAATCATGGTTTGGGTTGGAAGAGGTGGTAAAGCTCATCTCATTCCACCCCCTGCCATGGGCAGGGACACCTCCCACTATCCCAGGTTGCTCCAAGCCCCGTCCAACCTGGCCTGGAACTCTGATATTTTTGTCTTTATACACAAACAGGCCAAGCCCTCATTCAGCAGCTGCAACGTTCTTCCCTAATAAAACATAAAAACATTTAGGTGAGAAGCTGCATTCACATCTGCTTCATCTCCTTGTCCATGCAGATCACTTCAGGCTGGTTGAAGACCCCTCCTGTCCCAGCTCATGGGTGACATGAACTCCATCCTTCAGCTCCTTCTCTGCCCATCAGACTCAGGCACCCCCTGAGCTGCTGCCAGAAACAGGGGAGCAAACGAAGGCAGCATTTGGAAGGAGCAAATCAGGGAGGCTGCTGCCCTGGGACGGTTGTTTTCAGCCTGGAGACACAAAGCAGACACTCTCAAAGCTTTTTAATAGAGGGTTTGCCTGCCATTACAAGTATTTATTGACTATAGACTCAAACACCACAGCAGTTCATTGCCAGCCACCTTCTGGCTCCAGGACTCCCCTCCAGCTTAGCCAGGCTGTTTTCATCCTTGCTGCACCTCAACTCTCACAGTCAGAATGCTTTTTGCAGACTGAAATGATGCTACAAACACCACTAAGTACCACAAGTTGGTTGTGGTGAGTGATACAAACCCCCCACAGGGCTTCTCTTACCTCCCTGGGATCCAGGCATTCTGTGCCCAGCGGATTGGGATGGGGATATTCCATCCTCGTCCACACAGATAAATTAGGTGCTCGTGGTAGTTTTAGCAGGAAATCCTCACTGAGCTGAGTTTGTGACCCAGCTTTGTGTGATTTCACCACAAGCAGCTCTCCCCAGGCATCACATCCTTGATTTCTTTTCCCCAGCAGCAGAAAGGTGAAGGGAGTTCTGTCCTATCAGAGATAGGCTGGTTCTGTCCCAATTCCAAAACCAATTCAGGCACAGCCTGAGAGAGTTCCAGAAGTGTTTGGACAATGCCCTCAGGTACAGGGTGGGATTCTTGGGCCAGGAGTTGGACTTTGACGATCCTTGTGGGCCCCTTCCAACTCAGAATATTCTACAATTCAATGGTTTAAATTCTACCCCAAGCAAGGTGAGATCTGACAGCTCTAGAGAAATAAATCCAAAGTCTCATCCCTTCTTGCCCAAGGAACATCCTCCAGCTTGGGAAAGTCTGGCCCAATTTGTGGTCGATTCCAGCCCATATCCAGCTCATCCCTGCCCGGATCTGATGTGGGTTGGGACACCAGGCTGCCTCCAGCCTCATTAAAAGAGTTGAAATCACTGAGTGGCAGTGTCCCCATCACTCCCAACACCCTGAAGTGCTGATGGCACCATCCTGCCTGGATTCAAGGTCATTCCCTGACTTTCTGACAGACTAAAAGGTTCACCTGGCACATTTCCTCTGCCGTGATCACCAACAAGAAACAGAAACTGTGAGGGAAGAGTTGAGCAAGCCCTGTGAAAACCATAAGGAGCAGCTCAGTAGGAGCAGGATGCAGACAGCCAAAGGCTCAGCCCCTCTCCTTGCAACATCCACCCAGGGTGAGTGTTCCTGGCCACAATTCCCAAACAAACGTCCCATTAAGATCTGGTTCCGCGGAGAAAGCAAAAGCCTGGAGCACTGCTGCTGCCAGCCTTTGAACACAGTGGGAGTTACTGGTGATGGGTATGGAGGGGGAAAAGGGCATCTCAAGAGCTTAAGAAAGGCTCCTTCCACTGGTCCATAAATCTGCTCCAGCCCAGACCCCTGGATTGGATAATAACCACCAACAAATACCCATTAGAGAGCTTTAACAGCTTCCCAGCCTACGGAGAGGCTTCCTAAGGTATCCCCCAAGTCTGGATTCCAAGGATCTTGAGAGTTAAAGGTGGGTCTCTGCAGCACATGTGCCACTCACAGAAGTGTTCAGTCGTCCTCTGAGGTCATTTCAGCATCTCCAAAAATCCTGCAGCTGGGAGACCTACAGTTCCCATGTCACAAGAACAGTTAGCTTTTGTTAGATTTTTAAGCAAAAAAAAATCTCCATAATGTTTCTTCTTTCCCACCTTTGACCACGCTCTTCAGTCTCCTCCCTTGTGCCCCTCTGCGGGCTGGAGGTTTTTATTATTCCTTTCACAGAAGCCATGGTTTGTCTGGGTGAGGCAGAAACTTCTCCCTGCACTCGCAGTCACCAAGAGAACCCTAAATCAAAGGGAGATCAGATCATAGCGAGCCCTTCAGATCTCCAGCAGCACAAACAGGATCAGCTGTGGCCTGGGGGAACACAACCTTCACAGGCTGTTTTAGGGAGGTTAAGCAAATTTGGCTCAATAACACAAGTTTATGCCCCGCTCCTCCCTGTAAATCATGCCCCAGTCACGACACTGGAGCGCAGATTAAAGAAGACAGGGTTGATTAGCACCACAAAATTCATCAGAGGTTGAATAATTATCCAGTCATTATCCCAACAGAATACTTGTGGCTAACACACACAAAAAAAAAAATTCCCAAAGTTTGGTGCTCGATGAAGCAACAGCACCTCTGCTCCAAAGAGAGGTGATTTGCAGTGATTTCAAACATCTGGAAGAGTTTTTTGGGGGGGAGGCACAAGGCAGAGCAGCCCAGAAGAACAGAATGGGGAGCTCTGGGGGAAGCAGCTGAGGTGCTTTGAAGCAGGTGAAGGCTTCCCTGACAGAGAGAGAGATGCACAGGCATAATTCCAGTAAATCATCCCTGAGAACGGGCTGATTGTGGGATGGGATCAGGGCAGAAGGAGCAAAAATCCCCTCCCGGCTGTACAGCTCCTACACTTTTCCAGCCAGGACTTCCACGTGCCCTCAGGGTGGCATTTCCCTTGCCAGGGTGAGATGGGAGTCCTGGGAATGGGATGGGGACACCACAGCTGGGATGATCCCAAGATCCAAGAGACCCTAAGGCTGCCAGAACCCCCCTCTGAACAACGCTACACTCCTGGAGCGTGGTTTGTTGGCACAGGAGAAGGGGAAAGCAAACCTCCTCTACCTGCATCCCCCAGAGCTGGAAGCTCTCCATGAGTTCAAGACCAGCAATTTTTGGGTGGATTCCAAGCACTTTTCACGCACAGCTCGCGGCCAGTCCCAATTTCTGAGGGCTGGGGATCCCAGGCATGGCCAGCTTGGGCTGCTCCCTGCGTACCTGAACCAGGAGCCTGGAGGATGCTGCAGGAGCAGTGAGCTCTGGAGTATCCAGAGCATCCCCAAATCCCTCCACCTCCTCCTTCAGCCACCCTGGAGCTCTGCAGGGCAGAGAGTTCTCTGTCCCAGCTGCACTCGCCACCCCACAGCCCCCATCCGACCCACAGGGCACTCACCGCTGTGACGAAATAGAAAATGAGATGTATCCCCATCACACCAGTCGTGACTTTTTGAGGCACCAAAAGCCAACCTGCACTGGGACAAGCCCTCCATCTGCTCCACAGGCCCTCCCATCCCAAGGGGAAGCAGAAAAGGTCAGCTGAGCAGATTTCCTGTGGCAGTCCTTGTCTCCAGCCTCACCATCCCAAATCAGTGCTCGTTATCAGCCCTGCCATCACCACCTCGCCTGGGAGAGGCTGACCATGGCCACGGGACACTCCACCACCTTATCCTAATCCAGAAGTGGTTTTTTCCTTCTCCACCACAGCAGCCCAAGGCTGGACTGATCTACAGGAATGACACAGGGCTGTGGGGCACAGATCCTCCAAATATACCCAGGAAATGGCCACCATCCCTGTGCAGGAAGGTGCCCAGCCTCTGAAGGAGCTCCAAGGGGAACTCAGCAGCTCTTGGTGCTGGCAACCCCACCTGGGGACACCAGTGCATTTCATCCCAGCCTCTGGCAGTTCCCCATATCCCAGGACAGCCCCAGGGCCGTGCATGGGCAGCGGGAACAAAGCCACAGGAGCAGATGGGAGCATCCCAAAAGCAGCTCATCCTTTCAGCATCTCCTGAGGAGACACCCCAGGGCTTCCCCCAGCTCCCAAGCCTCAAAGAGAAAAGGGTTGGAGGAGATTAAGACAAAGATAAAGCCAAGTTCAAGAGGGGAATAGAACAACAGGAGCAAAACTTTTTTCCCTGCGCCCCCAGCAATGCATCTGGACGCTCCTTCCTTGCTTGGATAAGCCCAAAACCCCCAATCCTATTCCTTTTTTCCCACAGACAGGCTATTGCTTGGCCAGGGGCTATCCCTACCAGGAGCATCAGGGAAGAAACCTGAGAACAGCACATTCCCATGAATCTTCTTGGCTCACGGGGATGGAGGGGAAAGAAGAATAATAAAAATAAAAAGAAGTGAAGAACTGCGCACAAGAAACGCTGTCATTTATGACAAAGCAAGTTTGCCTAGAAGGCAGATCCCAGTTGAGGGTGTCAGTTTGGAGTGTCACAATATTCCCAACACAAACACGTTCTGCTCACGTGTAATTCTTGGGAATAATCAAGCAGCTGGCAGGGGGAGCAGGCAGCAGGTCCTCAGAGCCTGCTCTCGAGGCTTTGGGCTGAGGTGAGCCCCAGGCACAAAGTAAAGGCATCTGCTGCTTTTAAACGTGGATATTACAGAGTCATGGAATTAATTGGGTTGGAAGGGACCTTAGAGACCATCCAGTGCCACCCAGGGGCACCTTCCACAATCCCAGGTGGATCCAAGCCCCGTCCAGCCTGGCCTTGGACATTCCCAGGGATCCAGGGGCAGCCACAGCTTCTCTGGGCAACTGGTGCCAGGGCCTCCCCACCCTCACAGTCAATAATTTTTTTTCAAATTTCTGCTCTAAAGCTGCTCTCTGGCAGAAAAACTTCATATCCACAATTGACTTTAAGGTGCCCAAAAAAGCAATCTGGGCAATCTTTCCCCAAGTCTTTCCTAGATCCAAAGAAACCTAAGCAGGTGTAGAGAGAAAGAAGCACTCTGCAGAAAAGCCTCTGCAGCTAATTCATCTTTGGTTAAAAATCGCTCTCCACATTTCCCCCAATTTCTGCAGCCTTTAGCCCAAAATCCCAGCATGGAGCTGGCCTTGGAGGAGGTGTTTGGGCTTGTGGTGGGGCTGACCTTGACTGGGTGCCAAAGCAGATCTGCCACCGCCCTCCCCAGCTGGACAAGGCAGAGAAAACACAACAAAAGGCTCAAGGTCGAGACCAGGGCAGGCAGAGATCCCTCACTGGTTAAATCAAGGGTAAGCCAGCCTCAGTTCAGGGCAGTTTGTTTTATTTATTGCCAATCAAATCAGAGCAGGGCAAGGAGAAGTAAACCCAAATCTTAAAACACCTTCCCCACACCCCCTCCCCCCCTTTCTTCCTGGGCTCAGCTGGGTCCAGCTTGGAGCCAGCTGGCCTTGGCTCCATGGGACATGGGGAAGCTTCCAGCAGCTTCTCACAGAAGCCACCCCTGGAGCCCTCGACTGCCCCAACCCCACTGCCCAATCCCAGTGCAGATCTTTCCCTCTTCTCCTCGAGAGGGAGGGACACCGGGGGCACAGCACCACCCCTGGGGACAGCCTCGCCTCTGGATGGGTCCTCACCCACATTCCCTGGCATTTCACTTCTCCAGACAGAGCCAAATAAGCCACCTGGGTATTCTCCTCTTGGTGTGGTCCTCCAAGGGAAACCAGAAGGCTCTTGGGCAACCCAAGAGTGGGTTTTTTGTAGTAGTAGGAACCACCACTGAGCCTGTTTTGGTCCCTCACTTCATTAGTGACAATGTCCATTATCCTGGGACCCTGGGCACGAGGGACCCCCATGCACAGCTGGAATAAGGACACAGGGACCCTGGGCAGGTGGGACCACTGGAACCCCCCTGGGGACCCCCAAGGGAGCTCAGGGTGCAGGGGCACAGCTGGTCTGAGAGGGGAGTGGCACAGTGGACATGTGGGACACCCAGGATCCCCCGGGACCCTCAGGCAGAGCTGGCCTGCAAGGGGACAGGGACCCTGGGCATGAGGGACCCCTGGGCACGAGGGACCCTTGGGATCCCCCCAGGAGTCCTGAGGAACCCCAATATCCAGGGCCACTGGTGCCCACCAGCAGCCAACACAGGGCACAGAGGTGGCCTGAGGGGACAGAGACCCTGGGCACGTTTCACATCCCACTGCCCCCTCCAAGCTGGCACACAAATCCTCCTTCCTGGGGTGGCCGACACCAAGACAGTGACCAAGGTCACTTCAGGAGGTAGCTGCACTTGGATGCACTTTGCAGCAAGGTCAAACCATCAAATTCAAGCATCTTGAATTGGTCAGAATGGGCTTTGCTACATCAAAGAGACCCCCAGGGAGGGATAAGAGTTTCTCTTCAGGGAGGGGCACTCTGTGAAACCACTGAGAAAGCCACCACTTAGCAAATAGGTTTTATGGTGCACTGAGGGCACTCGTCCTGCTCAGCCAGACTGGGCTTGTGCTGCACACTTAACTCTTCCACACAAAGGAGGGAGCCCCAGGAGGGGCACGGCCTCCTTCTGGGAGGTCACTTCACAAGAAAGGGACCCCAGCAGGACACACAGCACAGCAGGGCCTGCTTTGTCCCGCACCGTGGGACTCCTGTTCCGCACATCTTGAGTTTGACTGGGCTGTAGGGTTCTGCTTTTCCTCCTGAAAGAGCTTTTTGGAGGGTTGACATCTCCCAGCGTGGGCACCTCCGCATGTCAGAGGCGTTTCTGGAGCCAGAGCGTCGGTACAGCCACGGGAGGAGGAACCTCGACCGCCGCACAACCACCAGGCCGACAAAACGACATCCACAAGAGGTCCAGAAAATCATTTACTTTGGAAAAGACCTCCCAGATCATCAAGTGCAACCTTTGACCGTATGGCTCGTACGGTTTTGCTCCTCTTGGCTCTGCCAACGCTCCCCTTGGCCTTGCCCTGGCATCTTTTGTTTCACAGCAAAGCCTCCTGCGAGGTGACACACACACGATTTAAGGCCTTGCAACCTCCCCAACCTCACACATCATTGTCACAACCTCTTCCCGTGCCACCCCTACACCCCCTCAGCCTCTCAGGGCCACTTGGCCACCAAACCCCCAGCCAGGATCGCCGGGCTAAAAGCCCTCTGGAGTTGTCCTGACCTCCTGCCTGGTTGGATTGTGGAGGGATAAGCCTGAGATTGTTCTCACACACCCCCAGTTAAAAGTCTGTCAGATGTGAAACTGGACTCTTAGCCAGAAAAGAGTTGCCTGAGCCCAAGTCTAAAAAAGTCTCGGATCTGCTATAAATTGCCAAGATGTGGCACAAGGGAGAGAGCCCACAGGGATTAAAACACTCAGTGCCTCAGAAAAAGATGAATTTGTTCTCCAGTTGTAACAAGAGGTGTTATCCCAGGGGTTAATTTTAGATTTTTAATAGGCAGAAATTACTCACATGGGAGCCTTCTTAAGGGGGGTTGCAGACACGGACCTGTCTTGCAATCCAGCATGGCTTTTGCAGTGCTTTAAACTTAAGAAGCTTTAATTTCAAAGAGTTGTTTTGCATTTCAGCTCCAAGTTCATTTGGTTGGAAAGAAGCACCAGGGCCAGAGAAGATGGAAGGAATGTTTGAGGCCAGAACATCCAGGGGCATTAATTAATTAACTGAAGGCCCACCAGGATGTGGCAACCACAGGCACCTTATCCCTGTTAAAGCCATGGAGGGGATGCCCTGCTATGGAAAATTCATAAATCTTTTGAATCCTTCTGGGACTGGTGACTCTGACACTGTCCTGGACAACCCTTTCAGTAAGGAAATTTTCCTTAATATCCAACCTGAACCTCCCCTGGCACAACTTGAGGCCATTTCCTCTCATCCTGTCCCTTGTTCCCTGGGAGCAGAGCCCGACCCCCACCTGGCTCCACTCTCCTGTCAGAAATCCATGCGTTTTATCCAAGAGGAAAGCCCCAAATGGCAAATGGGACCTTCCCTCAGTGTCACTGAAGTGGATCGGGCTGGTTTTGGTCAGCAGATTCTTGCTGCAAAGGCTCAGCTCTCCACAGGGAATTTCAGACACCTGAGAGGTTATTTTGAATGCCATGGAATAGAAATATGACCTTGTCCTGAGGGGGTCCTTCAGTGAAATTAAATTTTAAGTGCTCAGATGACACCAGTGTGGCTGTATCAAGGTAATGCCTGGTAACATAATCAGGTATTAAATTGTTGTGTTAAGCCTTACTAACACCACTGTTGCCTAATAATTGAACCTCAAGAGCAGACTTAATTCCTGATTTTGGAAGCTTTACCTCAGATATGAGTGGCCAGAGCAATGATTTTACCTTCACACTCCTAAACCCAACCTTATGGAGAGCTTGGAGACGCCACCAGCGAGTCACAGAGCTTGTTTTAGGCAGACAGAAGAGCTGGTGGATATCAACATTTCCATTTTAAGGGTAGCCATGGACCTTCACCTGAGTGCTCCAGGTTATCCACAGTTTGTGCAGGAGTCAATGACACATCAGAGGCATTAAATATGTTTTTCCTCCCCATCCACTCTCATCAGCGATGGAAGTAGACTTGTAAATAGTTCAGTCTATCATGCAGCACTGTTTATTTGCTAAGAGGTTTTCAGGCAAAACAGGGTGGGTGTTCACTTTTTTTTAATCCCCTGCTCTGCTTTTGCTAACACTTGGAGGGAGAAGACTGTTTATGTTTATTCATAGTGAGACAGCACACACATACACACACCAAAAAAAAAAATCCCACCACAGATTAATTTTGAAGCTGTCAGTGCCAGATTGGCTCTTGGTTGGACTCTGGATGCAGCTAAAAATCACATGTATACGGACTGTTTTATCTGAAGTCGTTTTACAGATGTATTTGATGTATTTTGTCCAGCCTTGTGTCAGGCAGAGCAGACCCTGTCACCTCACCCCTGAAGTGACTGCAGGAGGAGCTGCTGGGTGGCTTGTACAAGGTTGTTCCTTCTCACACTGTGGAGGTAAAATAAAAACCAATAATCTTGGTTTTTAATCGCTCAAGAAGCAGCTCGTGCTTCAAAATGCCCCCCAAACCCCTCAGAGTTGGAAAGCGAGGCCCAACTCTCAGCGCTGCTCTCCAGGACGCCTTTTTCAAGATTCCCCTGGGTTCTTCCACACCAACCTTTTGAGTACAAGCAAAAGCTGCAGTTAAATAGGAGTTCAGCAGCCAAAGGCCCTGGGAGGGTCACAGGGGGTGTGCAGGCAGAGCTGGGTTCCTATATTGAACATTTAAACCCAGAGCTCATTAAATAAGCATCAGCCCCACCCCACATCTGCCCGCAGTCGCTGGAGCCGTTCTGAGAGCTGCTCTCCAAATTCACATTTCATGCTACAAGTGGTGGCCGAGCACTCATCCAAGCAAATAAACTCCCATTCTCCTCCAAGACACACAACCCTGCCGCCTCCCCGGATGCAGATTCAAATATCAAACCGGCCTGTCCTTTCAGACGCCTCCAGAAACATGTCACTGGCACGTTCCCTCATCTGCAGAGCTGGAGAGACCCTGGCGCGCTCGTGACATCTGAACGCTCTCCAGTTCGTTTTTATCTGCGTGTGAACTTGGAGTCAAGGTCAGGGCTGCACTCACAGACCTTTTCTCCTCCAAGAATCTCCGCACTGCTCCAGGCAGTGCCTGCGTCACACCTTCCCCCTGCCCTGGCAGGAGGCAGCGGTCCAGCATCAACACATCAGGGTCCACCAAACTGCTCGCGGGGCATGGGATGACAACCACAGTGCTGGGGGAGGCTCCAGGGAGAACTTAGTGCAGCTTTCCAGTGCCCAGAGGGGCTCCAGGAGAGCTGGAGAGGGCTTGGGACAAGGGCCTGGAATGATAGGACCAGGGGGAGTGGCCTTATACTGAAGGAGGAAAGGTTTAGATGGGATATTAGGAAGAAATTCTTCCCTTTGAGGGTGGGGAGGCCCTGGAATGGATTTTTCAGAGCTGTGGCTGCCCCTGGATCCCTGGAAGTGTCCAAGACCAGGTTGGATGGGGCTTGGCACAACCTGGGATAGTGGAAGGTGTCCCTGCCCGTGGCAGGGGGTGGGACTGGATGGGCTTTAAGGTCTTGCCCAACCCAAACCAGTTTGTGACAGGATCAAAGCATTTGGTTTCTTGCTGCTCTATGCACAGACTCTTGGGTTTGCAGAGCTCTCACCTGTTGCCTTTTTCAGGTGAAAGTAAAGCCACTCCTTTTTCTAAGCAATTGGGTTTTCCTAAGAGCTTCAGCTTCCAACTGCTCTGTTTTCAGGGCCAGGTATTCCTGACAAACACTATCCCAGCTCCTAAAGCAGCCGGATTACATCAGGGACATCATAATTAGCCAGCCTCTCGGGTGAGGTGTTGTATAGCCAGAGGAAGGCACCATAAAGAGATGCCTGTATATTAAAAAAAATCTGGATAAATAAACAATCCACCCCTACAAGGTGAAAGCTGAAGAGGGCAAAAGGATCTCTTAGACAGGGAGAAAAATGTGGGAAATTCATGGCTCACAGGGCACCCTGGAAGAGCTGAACAGGATGGTTGGGGGGCATTTGGTGATGCAGAGTGCTCCAGGTTAAGATTAAACCACGCCAAGCTCAGGTTGAAAGTCAGCTCCACGCTTCAGAGGCAGATTTTTAGCTCTGCAGGGAAGTGACAACTTACTGATGTGTCTGTCAGCATGAAAAGAGCTGAAATCCTACTTCCAGCTAATAGCAACTGGAGGAAAAAGCAGAGGGACTCACAGGGCTAAAGAACCTCCACAAAAATCAGCTGTGGGAATGAGGAGCGCTTGAGAGGGGTAAAGCATCCACACAAGGAATTAATGATGGACCTGGTTCTCAGCTTGCTAGAGCAGCCAAAAAATCCAGTGTTTTCAAAGAGGGAAAGGGATTAACCAAGCTAACAAGACATCAGTATCAGCTGAGGAAAGGGGGTAAAGTCATGGCAATGAAGACAAAACAAACACAAGATGTGCAATCACAGAATTAATACTCAGACTTTCCTTCCCTCAGGAGAAAGGAGCTGCCACCCACAAGTACACAGTGCTGAGGATGGAATTTAAGGAAGTCTCTTTTTCCCCTCTACCAAAGCAGGTTTGCTTTAAAAAAACCCCACCCTTTTTGCTTGTTTAAAATCAACTTGAGCAAGACTGATAGCACCCTCACAGAACTTGTATCAGTTTTTGTATTTTGCTCATTCCGGCTACAAACTCTGATCTGCTGGGAGAAGGATCCACACACCCCTTCCCTACGAAACATCTCTCAGCCTCTGGTACACCATGTTCTATTTAATATACCCACAGAGATGAGTGAGGCAAAAGCTCCAGCTGAAAATTACTCAAGGAACAGTGGTGTTAATAGAAACCTGCCTGGGGGAATTAGTGCTCATCATCCCAACCTTCCTGTGCCTGCCTGGATTGGTCTCCTTCCTCCATATCTGTGTCACACTTGGGCTGCATAACTCCCTGCCAGACCCCCATCTTGTACTATTTTAGGTAAGAAATGACTCAAATACCAAAAAGCATCACATTCATTTTCTGCCAGTAGCCAGAAGTCTTATTTCCTAATGGTTACAGCAGGATTTAATGCACACTTAGTGCTTTTGAGATACAAATTGCTGTTTAAGTGTCATCGTAAAGTACTCATGGAAAAAAAAGCCAGTTAAAAAAAAAAAATCAAAGATAATTCAGCAGGGAAAATAATTTCAGCTTTTCATAAAGGAAGGGTCTCACTTCCAAATGCTTTTCCAGCAGAGGTTTCTTCTCTGGGCTGTTTTCATTCCATGACCATCAAGATGGGAGTCACACATACAGTTAAATAAGATGTGGTGGGGAGCGCTACATTGGCTTATCAGAGCTCTTGAGTGAGCCTAAGAGATCGTCATTACCAGAAACAAACCAAAAAACCACCTTAAATTGTCAGAAATGAGTATTTCTTGCTTCAGAGTTACCCCCATTCTGGTTCACTGTTCCGCTGCTCTGCACGAACCAAATGATCAAATAAATATCAGCAACTGAATTCTGTCGTTGCAGACAGAGGTTCAGTGCTCCAAATTGCTCTGAAATCTGTGATTTAAAGGTAATTCTTGCACTGTCTAATCAGCTGAAGTCCTGGCCAGTTTCTAGGCACCGGAGAGCATTTTCAGTAGACAAGAACTGGTCTCCTCCCCTTCATGGGGAGTCTGTAAGGGAAATACTCAACTCTTCCAGCACAGAAGTTGAAGCCTTTCTAGGTTTTTAGTGGTAGCAGCAAAAAAAAATCTGGAAAACCAACCAGCTTCAAGAGAACAGGATGTCCTGTCAGCCTTTGAAAGTCAGAGGAGATTTTAAAAAATAAATTAAAAATAAATCTGACCAACCCTTACCAGCTATCACCAGCCTCTAATGAGAAATGGAAATATTGTGGCTGTGAGGAAATACCATTTTCTTATCTTTTGTCCTGCTGGCTCCTCCATTCCACACTAACAGCAGCCCCTTGAGAGATGGTCATGATGAAATCCAAATCAAAAAGTGCAATTTGTTTTAGAAATTCCAGTCCCAAAGGCGTGAGGGATACCTGGAGCAGCCGTGACATGGACGTGTTCTCTTTCTCAGTGCCTTTCCAAAGTCCCTCTGGAAGCCCTGCAGAGCAAATCCCATTCAGCTGGGACTTAGGGAAGACCAAAACTTGGGATTCAGGGAAGACCGAAGTGGTGGAAGTGGCTGCTCCAGCCTGAACGTGTGTCACACCTGAGCCAGGCACGTGCCCCTCCAGCTGCAGGGCTGTTTTATAAGAGTGCCTGAGCAGAACTGGCTATTTTTTCTTATTAATGTCATTTCTGGTTACCATGGAGCTCTGCTGGGAGTTCAGAGCTGCTCGCCCACGCCAGGCACCAAGGAACATTATTACAGGCAAGACCCTTCAAGGACTTTTCAGGAAGATAATTCAGCCCACCCAAAATGCCAAGAGCAATTTAAAGTTTCCAGCAACCAGCGTAGCTTGAATTTGAAGTGACCACTGGTGGGGTGGAGAGAGGGGGAGGAAGCTGGTGGTCAGCTGGGTTCATCTCAAACTTGGCACCCACGTTCATCCCAGGCTGAATATTAAGCACCCAACTGCTTTTAAGGCTCAGAGAATGAGGAATTTGGACAGTAGAGGAAGGCAAAAGAATTAATGGTGGCCTGTGCAGGGCCGAGAGTGGGACTGGATGATCCTTGTGGGGCCCTTCAGACTCAGAATATTCTGTGATTCTATGATCAGCCAGCATAAATCAGGAAAAGTTCTCCAGAGGTGCTGTTCAAAAAGGATTATTCATAGGGCAGCACTTCCCAGTGAGGAAGCAGGAGGGCAGAAACCCTGGCAGAGAAAAGAACCTGGGCAGGGGTTGCTCATATTCCAATATTAGAATTAAAAAGGCAACAAGGGAAGAAGAGGAATCCATGGTTGAGCATCACAATTATTATTTCTTCCTTCTTTCCCATCCAGGATGAAGGATGGCAAGGATCCTCCAGTGCCAGGGCTTTTAAACTGCAGAAATTATCAAAGTGCTACAGCCCTTACACCAATCACAGCCAAACCCATGAAAAAAACAGAATCACAGAATGGTTTGGGTTGGAAGGGACCTTAAAGAGTGTCCAGTTCCAACCCTTTGCCATGGGCAGGGACACCTCTCAGCAGCCCAGGTTACCCCATCCAGCCTGGTCTTGAACACTGCCAGGGATGGGGAGTCCACAACCTCTGGGCGCAGCCTGTGCCAGTGCCTCGTAGCAAAGAATTTCTCCTAATATCTAAAATATCCAATCTAAACCTACTCTCCTTCAGTTAAGGCCATTCCCCCTTGTCCTGTCACTCCATGCCCTTGTAAAAGTCCCTCCCCAGCTCTCTTGGAGCCCCTTGGAGGCTGCTAACACCTTGTGGAAGGAACACTTCAAAAACTATCAAATCCCGCTATGAAGCCTCAAGCCTCAGACCTTAGCCTGAGCAGCCAGGCAGGAAAAAAATCCTGTAACACTCTGCATCTCTTTTTCTCCTCCAAACCCCCAAAACTGGGAGAACACAGCCCTCTTCCAGCACACTAATTCACACACAAGCACTCGTGCTGGCTGTCCCAGAGCCCACACACCCCTGCCAGCCTGGAAAATCACCACTGACCTCTCACAGGAAACATCTCCATGGCAAGGCACTCGCTGGAGTGGGTCAGAGGGACACTCTGAGACTGCTGGTGACAGAGAGGCCGAGGAGTGAGTCTGGAGAGCCCAGCCACTGGTGCAGCATTGATAAAACCTCATTCAAAACACTGAGCTCGGCCAACTCCAGCCTTCCATTTAAAGAATCACCAGATCAGCACCAGGCTTATTCCTTACCGTACAGACAGTAGGAGATGAAGTCTTTAAAAAGTTGTTGAATCACACCCATTCTTAAAAAATAAATCAACTATTAAGAGGCACGCTGCTTTAGAGATACATACCCCTCATTGTCCTAACTACAGAGTGGGCTGAGGGCAGCCCTTTGGAAGCTGAAAGGGGGCTGCTGTCGTGCTGTTTCAGCAGGGTGGCGTGGCAGAGGGAGTTCTCCAGCAGACAACGTTCTCTCGGGGTCTGATTGTGGATCTGAGGCAGGGCCACATGGCCCGTGACCCCTGAAATGCACCCGTGACAGAAGAGGCACAGAATCGCTTCCATTCCTCCTTTGTGCTGTTGTGGTGGAGTCAAGAACAGCTGGGATGTTTAAATGGGATTTTGTAGGGTCTGGGGAGGTCTGGAGCGTGGCAAGCCTGAATTCAATCCTTCCCATCCTCATGGGAGCTCAGCAGGACTTGAATTATTTTTTTAAGACTATTTTTTAAGAGATAACCTTCCTTCCAAGAGTGCATCTCCAGGCAGGGTTATCAAGGCTGCCTGACTCTCCTCAGTTCTGCTTTCAGTTGGTTATAAATTCATCAAGCCCTGGCTGTCCAGGGTAGGAGTTTGCATGCTAGGCTGGGTCTGCCTGGGGCACAGTTCTCTTGGAACATGTGAATCCAACTGCTTCTCAGAAAGCAGCATGGGAATAAACACATTGTTTTGTTCATTTTCTGGTGGCTTTTTCTTTTTTTTTTTCCTTAAAGCCTTGGACCCATGATTTAGAACAAGGGCTTTAATGAGCGAGGGACAAGCTTTTTGTGTCAAATTTCATTTTTGTCATCGCCAAAAATCCAGGCAAATTATAAGCCTTTTGAGAGGAGGAGAAAAAGCAACTAAATTGCATATGTTCAACAGCCCTCAGAGTTCAGGATTTAAGACTCAAGGGTTTTGGCTTTGCTGAGGAAAATTGGAAGCAGGTATGGGGCAAGCAGGAGGTAATGAACAGGAGGCAGTGAAAAAGTTGAGGAAATGTGCAACATCAGGGGGTACACCAGGGAAATTGGTGACTGAAGGAGGTTCAAAATCTGAGTTTGAAGCCAGGAGGGCCAGAGCAGCAAATTGGGAAGACAAGGAGTTGTCATGAGAGACAACATCAAGACAAAGGTGGCAAGAAATCCTCTAGTGGCCCCAACACAGCATCATGGAGTGGATTGCGTTGGAAGGGACCTTAAAGATCATCTGTTTCCAACCCCTTGCCGTCATCAGGGACACCTTCCACTAAACCAGACTTCTCAAGCCCCATCCAACATTCTATAGGATGTGTGGATCCTCATTTAACCCTTTCTCCAGCAGTCACAAGAGCTGTTTGCCACAATCTATTTTGTGTGTCGCATTCAGCTGTGGAAAAGCCCTTTGCTGTCAGAGGCCGGAGCTTTGCTGCTGTTTTAAGGAGCAGGATCTGCCCAGCAGCCCTGCAAACACAAACCTGCTGCTGGGCAGCCCCGGCACCAGAGGCACAGAGAAGCACTTTCCCAGTAGCAGGCAGGAATTAGCAAGTTTTTCTGATTTGGGGAGTGAAAGAGCGCCAGTCAGTGTTTAATTATTGCACCATAAAACATACAGCTTTAGTTCCATTCTTCTGGGCTTCCCAGCGCCGCTTTGGTGGCCTTCAACCATCTGGCACCAAGTTGGGTACTGGGCCTTGTGCTCGAGGGAAAGGGATCCAAAACGGTGGCGTTTGTGAAGCCTTGCCCAACGCTTGTCTAACCTTGGATCCGAGGATTATCCAGTTTTCCTTTATGCTTCGGGACAGGGGTGGAAAAGCATGGGGTACAGTCAACAGCAGGTGGTTCTACCACCACAGGAATAAACTGCTCCAGAGATTTCCTCTTGGAGTGGGTCCAGAGAGATCCCACCAAGTTGATTTGAGGGCTGGATCACCTCTGCTGCGAGGGAAGGCTGAGAGAATTGGGATTGTCCACTCTGGAGAAAAGAAGGCTTTGGGGTGACCTAATAGTGGCCTTCCGGTACCTGAAGGAGCTCCAAGAAAGATGGAGAAAGACTATTTACGAGGGTCTGGAGTGACAGGAGAAGGGGGAATGGATTCCCACTGCCAGAGGGCAGGGATAGATGGGATATTGGGAAGAAATCCTTCTCTGTGAGGGTGGGGAGGCCTTGGCACAGGGTGCCCAGAGAAGGAACCTGGAAGTGTTCCCATCCCTGGAAGTGTGCAAGGCCAGGCTGGATGGGGCTTGGAGCAACCTGGGATAGTGGAAGGTGTCCCTGCCCATGGCAGAGGGGTGGAATGGGATGATCTTTAAGGTCCCTTCCCACCCAAACCATTCCACAATTCCACAATTCCCAGCTCTACAAGGGGTTCTACGCAGTACTAAGACTTAAATCAGTTGTGCACCAGCAGGGGGTGAAAAGGTTATAAAAACAAATCCACAGTTAAAATCCTGCCCTTCTGATGTCCTAAACCTTCAGATGGAGGATGCACCTCCAGTTCTAAGCTTACCTCAACAACACAGGCACAAGTTTCAAGCAGTTTATCACTTGAGGCTGTAGAAGAAGTCAAAACTCTGATCTCCTTTTCTGCCTTCACAGGAGCTTCAAAGAGAATCTGGTAACACTCAGCTCATCCCATGCTTCAAATGAGCCTCTGCTAATGCAGCTGCAGGGGCTGGATTGGAGCATTTGAGAACTTCACCATTTGCTGGTGGAAGCCAAGGGTTCCTGCTTCTAATCAGGGGCAGAGCAGAGCTCTAAAGCCCAAAATCTCCTCAGGACCAAGACTTACACACCACCTCTCTTCCTTCAGTTTATTCACTCTCACTTTTGAGCTGAAAACAAAAGACTTTTGCCAAGCGTTTCGAGGTTTGTTAGGAGTGTAAGCAGCTGGAAGGACGCATTATGGAAAAGTTAAATTCAGATCTGACCCCAGCAGCCTTCCCTTCCCCTTTTGTCAGCCCACACTCTTGAGAAGGTCAGTTTTATATGCCTTTGTCTTGTTTTTCTAGCCCCTGCCAGCTTTCCATACACACAAAGTTTTTTATACCTTGTTCAGGGTACAATAAAAGCATATGAGAGCATCTGAAAATGAGGCAGAAATGGATCTATTACACTGCTTTATTCAATTTATGGCTTGCAGGGAGAGGTAATGAAGCCTGAAGAGGAATAGAGAGCAGAGGAGTCTACCCCTAAAAGTTACCCCGCACAGTCCAGTTTCACATTTGCAATTCCACAGCACTTGGTGTCTGTTTACCGAGACAAAAAAACCCAAACTTGTTTACAATAGGATTGGTTTCATAAATGAGATTTTTCGGATCCCCAGCCTGGGTAGAATCCTCATTAGCAATTCCACGGTCCTGCTGTGCTGAAGACAGCTGTACTTTCAGCACAAGGCAGGTTGAACAGCCTTTCTCCCAGTCACTATCAAGCCAAGTGCTTGTTAGTGGTCTCAGCTCTGTCCCAAATACGTCAAACAACTTCCACTTGCTCTGCCACATCATCCCTACAACAACTGCTGGGCACAGCAAATCCCTTTAAAAACAGTTCTTGTAGGTTTAAAGGTAACAACACAATCAGCAGAAAGGTGAAAAGGACACGCTCTGAAGCTGATGATAACAAGCCAGGGAATGTGTCTCATCCAGTTAGGGTGATCCCTGGGCCTTTCCAACCAAAAAGAAGTTGAGGAACAACACCAATACTGGGGGAGGTTCAACCCTCAGCTCAGCCTGTCCCTGGATTTACACTTGTCTCTGTCTTGGGCTCATCTCTCAGCTCTTACACAGCCTGGATGCAGCCTGCTTTCCTGGAGCAACAGAAACGGGGCTGTGTCCCCACCAAAACATCCTTTTTCCCTGTAACCCCATATCCTTGAATGCACATACACAACTGTTTTGCATGCCCCAAGGCCAGGGTGAACAAGTTTAGGGGGTTGCATTCCCATCTCACATCAACCATGCCGTGCTGTGGACCAGTTTTGCTCATCTGTCATAGAATCCCAGAGTGGTTTGGGTTGGAAGGGACCTTAAATCCCATCTTATTCCACCCCCTGCCACAGGCATGGACACCTTCCACTATCCCAGATTGCTCCAAGCCCCATCCAGCCTGGCCTTGGACACTTCCAGGGATCCAGGGGCAGCCACAGCTGCTCTGGGCAACCTGTGCCAGGGCCTCCCCACCCTCACAGGGAAGGATTTTTTTTCCACTTATCTCATCTAAACCTCAGCTTGAATCCATTGCCCCTTGTCCTGTCACTTCTGTCACGTACCATCATTCATCAGGAAATGCTCCAGCCAAAGGATAAAGGCTCAACTGTACAGAATTAATGAGTTTGTCAGAGTAGGAATTTAATACAACCACACTCCCTCCAGCAAACATTATCTAACAACACCACAATGCTCTGAACACAGAAAGGGCGACTTCCAACCCTCCCCGATTCCAAGAAACTGGGGAAGGGAGATTAGTTAGAAGTGGCCTCATAATCCACGTTGGACAGTCTGGTATTTGAGACTGGCACCAGATAAACAAGAGAAGAGAGGTTGTGGACTCCCCATCCCTGGAGAAGACAGGTTGGATGGGGCTTGGAGCAACCTGGGACAGTGGAAGGTGTCCCTGCCCATGGCAGGGGGTTGGAACAAGATGATCTTTAAAATCCCTTCCAACCCAAACCATTCCACGATTCTATGACTTAAATTTACTCCTTGATTCCAAACTTACTTCCAATTTACTCCTGGATTCCTCAGCATCCACTAGCCTGCAAGGAAGCTCCTTTAGCAGGAATGCTGGTCAGCAATTCTCCTTTCCTTTTAGCCTTGTACAAGGCTTTGGGATCACCTGTCAGCTCTGGGTTGCTGCAGGAAGGACTCACGTGGCACCATTACATAAAACCTGCCTCCCTCCAGGGGGAAAAGCAGCTGGGAACACCTCCTACATCCTTATTATCCTACTTCAAACACTCAGTGCAGAGACCACTGGAGATCTCGGAGTGACAAGATCTGGGTGCACGCAGTGCTGGGGGCTCCATCAGCTTTGATTCTTCCAGCTCCTGACACTCACCAATCCAGGGGAGCATTTCTGAGGATGAAGCACCTCGTTGAGTCACAACAACAGCTCGGGAAGACTTTGACATTTGTTTTTATTCGGGTTCCAAGGGAAAGGCATCCCCAGGCTGAGCGAGCTGTCAGCCCCAAGCCTGCAGTGCACACAGAGCAGCCATTCCAGCTCTGCTGCACGGGGCATCCCCGTGCTGGCTTGTGATTAAAAACTCATTCCTTACTTCCCTCATCTTGGGAGAGACTGCCAGGGGTTGATGGGGCCTGAACAGCCAAACCCTCCTGTTCAAGGGAAGAATGGCTCGTTTGAGGGGAATCTATAACAGCAAGGACACAGGAATCCAGAGATTAATAAACCAACAGCCTCCAGTGTTAGTCCGAGGATCATTTTGCACAAGCAGACACGAAAAGATATCAATTTCAAGCACGTTTGTGTTGATGTGTGGAGGTTCTGACCATTCAGATTCCAACCCAAGACTTTTCTGCAAATACATATCATCACCAACACCAGCAGCCACAGATGTGTTGGTAGTGGTGGGACTGGACCAGCAGCAGTGCTCTGGGGCAGAGGGAAACTGCAGCTGAACCCATGGCCCATGATGGGCAGAAAAAGGAAATTTGGTACAGACAAACACTGAGAGCAACCCTGCAACACTAAAAGGAACAACCCAGTACTCACTTCTTGACCTTTAGCTGATTTAGCCAGGTGATTCAGCCACCTAGCTTGGTACAAAAAAAAAAAACCAACTCAAAACAGTCTTGAGGACAGTTGGAGCAGACACAGGGCCTTGTCCAACTGTTCTGATTTAGGGCATGTTCCTCAGCATACAAGAAACCCCCTCAGACAGATTCACTTTGGACCACCACTGAAAATAGGCAAATATATTAGTTTGGGAGGCAAATATATGGGAGGTCTGCTCCCACCAGAGCAGAGCTGGAGCGGAAGCAAGAAGGGTACTTGTTTGACTTCCCAACCAAAAATAAGCACAAGCAAATCTTAACAGAAATGGGCTCAAACTTCTTGTTAGGACTAGAACAAAACTTTTGCATAACGCTGTTGAAACCCTAATGAGACATCAGACACTTCTTGAAATCAGTGTCTGTCACACCAGAGTCACCACCAGATTAGGAAACAAGGCAGGGCCAGGGCAGAGTTGCCACATTAATGAGCCTGACCACATGCAAAGGAATCCAGGAAATCACCCGAGGACTCCTCTGGCCTCGCTGTCTGTGCAGGTGAAAGCCTCCAAAGCCAGCAGGGTAATTGCCTAGAGCTCATTGTTTTAGTGCTAAAGCAGCAGCTGGTGCATAAAAGTTTTAAACCTTTCAATTATGAGTAATCAGAGAGCTCATACCAAGCTCCAGCCTGTTTGCTCTAGACTTAAATCTTCTGTTTATCACCTTAAAGCAAGACAAGAATGAGCCTGAGCATCAGCTCACCTCCCTCACAAGCAAGTGCGTCATCTCTCCTGCAGCAGAGGGGGAAGAGAGTTATTTGGGGAAATGCCAATATTTAAATCTATTGAAAGAATGTTCTGAGGTGTGGGATGGTTATTGTTATTCTTGAGGTATCTTGGAGGAGGCCGTGAGACACTTCTGATCCAGCAAGTTCCAGAGAAGCAGCCAAAGCTGTGGGTTTGCTCATCATGGATCCTTTCAGTTACAGGATGGTTTGGGTGGAAAGGACCTTAAAGGATCACCCCATTCCAAGCCCCTGGATGGGCAGGGGCACCTTCCACCAGCCCAGGTTGCTCCAAGCCTTGTCCAACCTGGCCTTGGACACTTCCAGGGATCCAGGGGCAGCCACAGCTTCTCTGGGCACCCTGTGCCAGGGCCTCCCCACCCTCACAGGGAAGAATTCCTTCCCAATATCCCATCTAACCCTGCCCTCTGCCAGTGGGAAGCCATTCCCCCTTGTCCTCAATCCCTTAAGAGCCCAGAGCTTTGAAGACAAGGCCCAGTAGCATCAGCACCATTCCTTTGTAGATTCACAGCAACTTTGAAATTTAAACCCTTTTTTGACTGATCTTCTGCTATTTTGGGTTCTGCTTTATCTAGAGCAGGGGGAACTTCTGGAGAGAGAAACTGCACTCTCCTCATCAGTGCTGCAAGATTTTTTAACGTTAAAGCAAGCAGCTCTAAGAGGCATTAGAAGTCAAAAATGGAAATGCCAACTCCATCATCACGTGGGGGTTTTCTTTCTTTCTGACCATGTCTAGGCACTGGATCAGGGTCCCAGTGAGGTAGGAGCATCTCCCATCCTTCACTCTTAGGAACCTGGCCTCTCTTTAAAAGCCACCTTAGAGCAGAACCGGAGACCTCCAGCCCTCCCTTGCACCATCATTTATTCCACGGTTCACATTTAGATGTTTACGAACGGGAGATTTCAATCTCCTTGCCCAAGGAGTGAAAGGCACTTTCCCTTCAGTACAGCAGCCACGAGGGGAAGGCACAGCTCCACTCCAGACTCCTCCATCCTGCACAAATTAGGAATAATCACATTGCAAGAAATGCTGCCCATTTCTGCCGTTGTTGCTGCTGAAAGCACCGGTGACTCACGGCTCCGAGTGGGCCCAAACAACAGGTCCTGGCCCTGACAAAAAACTTCAAAACAGGCCTGAAAATTCGCCTGGGGTGACCCCAAGGCAGGCACTTGTGGGTAGAAAAGGGCCAAAGTGATGCTGTTGCTGTGATTTGATCTTTCAAGATGGCCAAGGCAAAGATCTCAAAGATTTCTTCCCATTTCTTCTCCCACAACTTCTGTTAACATCCCACTCCCAGCCTTTTAGCAGCAGCTGGTCCCACAGGGAAAACAAATAAATAGAAATAAATATTCCTTTTCAGCCTTGTAGCATAAGATAAAACAGAGGGGTTTGGCAATGCTTTGGTAGAAGTTTTTATATATATAAATAAAATAAAAAATATACATAAATTTTATATCTATTAAAAATCTTCTGCCAAACCCCTCTGTTTTATCTCACTTACGCATTTTAACCTCTCTCATAGGAGGGCTACAGACAGTCCCAGCACACACACACACCTCCCATAGCAGATTCCCCACCTTCCAAGCACTCATATTCGGAGCAAGTGGCATTTCTGACAGCTGCAGATCACAAGCTTTCCTTTCAGATTTTGCTTCTAAATGCTGTCAAATCAAAGGAAACGCTGCCTTGCCTGCCAGGAGACAGAGGCAGGCAATACAAAATCTGCCAGGAGAGCTGAGAAAAAAAATCCAGTCCATTTGCAGAGAACGCGGCAAAGTTATGAAGTAGTTTCTTGGGATCTGAGTTTGTGGTTTGAGTTGTGGGTTTTTGTTTGGTTTGGGGATTTTTATTTTTGTTTCTTTGTTTTGGATTGGGTTTTTTTTTTCACTCCGGGATGCAAATTCTGCTTACAAGAGACACTGCAAGACAGGAGATTCCAAGAAGCGCTGGTTAGTCTGACAAAGCATAGAATCAACCATTTGGGTTGGAAAGGACCTTAACGATCATCTCATTCCACACCTCCGCCATGGGCAGGGACACCTTCCACCATCCCAGGTGGCTCCAAGCCCCATCCAACCTGGCCTTGAACACTTCCAGGGATCCAGGGGCAGCCACAGCTTCTCTGGGCACCCTGTGCCAGGGCCTCACCACCCTCACAGCCAGGAATTTCTTCCCAATATCCCATCTAGCCCTGCCCTCTGGCACTGGGAAGCCATTCCGTGTGTCCTGTCCCTTCATCCCTTGTCCCCAGTCCCTCTCCATCTCTCCTGGAGCCCCTTTAGGCCCTGAAAGGGGCTCTGAGGTCTCCCTGGACCCTTCTCTTCTCCAGGTGAACACCCCCAGCTCTCCCAGCCTGGCTCCAGAGCAGAGGGGCTCCAGCCCTTGGAGCATCTCCGTGTCTTCCTCTGGATTTGCTCCAGCAGCTCCACGTCCTTCTGCTGTTGGGGATCCCAGAGCTGGACACAGCACCCCAGGTTACTTTGGGGATAGGTGAGCACCACTCAGCAGGAAACACTGATATAAAATAGTGGTGTTTGCCCACCCAAGTACCTGAACCAAGGCAGACAGGCTGACTGCACCCAAGGGGCTTCCTGAAAAGGCTCGACAAGGATTTGAGCAGCTTTCCCTGCCCCATTCCATGCATTATCCAAGGGGCATTAGCAGAACATTCACTCTCCTACTGCTCTCATGACCATGGTTTTCCCACCAAGAGCCCTCCACCTCACCAACGGGCTTTTAACAAACGACAGATTTCAAACAGAGCCCCCAAAACCCCTGATGAAAACCAGGCAGGCCTTTCAAAGGCAGAGCAACACCCCAGTTTGCATTTCCCTTTGTGCTGTCTCGCTGCGTCTCACAGAGCCCAAGTTCAGCAGCACTGACAAGGTAACAGCAGCCCTCCCCAAAAGCAAAAACATCCAGCTGAGATTTCAGCAGCCTTCCCAGGCAGGAGCAGAGCTGGTCCTTGAGAATGGGCATGGTCCCCCTGGGAGTATTGTGGCTTCACATCAAAGCTCCCAAACAGCAGCCCGATCGCTGAACACAGACACGAAACACAAAAAGTGTTAACCAAGGCTAGACTGTGGCTTGCTCTCTGTCCTGGAGCCACTCTCAGCTGCTCTCTGGGGCGTTCAGTTTAGAGCACTGCAATTGGGAAGTTGGATGCCAGCGGGAGCAGCGAGCTGGGACTCGCTGCAGGGCTCCTGGAGCCTCCCTAAAAGATCTTATCACCTGCAGGCGTCAGGGGGGAGGGCTCCCCAACCAGACAAACCACGAGGAACACCAGCTCAATTCCCTCTTCCAGGTAGGAAAGGGACCAAGACGTTTCTCCAGTGTCACACAAGTGATTTCCAAAAGCATCAGCAGATTGCATCTGCCCCAGAGCCACTCCAAAGCAGCCAGTCCCCTCCAGGCTCCAGCTACCACATCCCAGCTCCTTCAGACGGGGAGGGATGCGATGGGAGTTGTGAAATGAGGTGTCTCTGCTGTCACTGTGACCTCACCACATCCAAGTGGGTGTCAGATCCTATTTTTTCAGCCTCACCGTGGCTGCACTCAACCCTGGCAAGGGCTGGGACGCTCTCAGCACCTCCTGTCCCCAGCCTTCCTCAGGTGCACTTCGCAGGCAGGGAGCCATCTCCGCTGATCTGAGAGGCAGGATATCGAGCAGACATCCTGTGAAATGAGAGATCCCAGCCTGATCCAAGTCCAGGTGTGCACAAGCCAGCAAACACCCATGGGCACACAGCAGCAGCATCCCCACAGCTCCATCTCCAAGAGCTTTGCTGCCTCTCTGTTCACAGCTTGCTCCCTTTTAGAAAACACAACTGATCCAGAGTCTGTCCTTAACCTGAAGTCTGTCCTTTAATTCCGACAATAAGGGCGCAAAAAACACTTTAAAGCAATAAAACAGCACCTGTGCCAAGGGCTCCTTGTTAAACTCATCTCCACTCAGCCTCTCCCACGTGGGGCAAAACACAAAGGTCACTCATTACCTGCGAGGTCTCATCAGAGCAATCATTGTCACGGAGCAGCAGGGGCTCTCCTGAAAAGGAAAAGTCACGTCCAAAGCAGTTGGTTACTGGAGGAGCAGTCGGGAAAAAAATAAAAATCAGAGAATAAGGTTTTGCCTTAACTGAACTTTTCAAGCAAAACTCCTTCAGCAGTCCAAGCTGGTGAAGGAGCACAGGAGGTTTGGTGGCAGTTTCCAAGCTTGAGGTGGAGAAGGGAAAAGAATCTGGGGGAAGAATAAACGTGATTTTTAAAGTTGCTGAACTCGTGACTGGAATCTGGGCTACAGGCAGCTGTAAAGCTGTTTTACGTGAAGATGCAAATCAAGTTAAAATCACTGAACAGCAGAGCAGAGACAGCCCCTGGTGCAGCAGCCCTGGAAATCAGAGCTGAGGCTGCCCAGAACAGAGCAGCTGCACCAGGTACAGGCAGGGAAAACTCCCTGTTTCCAAACTCCCTTCCTTCCACCAGACACCTTTAGCACAGAGTTCAGGTGTTCAGTGGCTGCACAGCTCAGTGTGTCGCCTACTCGAGGGCTCCCAAAGCTCAGCCAGTCCCTTGATAACAAAAAACTCCTCAGATTACATTTCATTGTATTAAAACAATTCAGATTTGAGCTGTTCCACACCAGAGATCCTGTTATTTGCAATCCGGGCTAAGCCACTTCTCAGAAAGAAAAAAAAAAAGGGGGAGAAACTTTCTCCTTTTTCTCTGGAAACTGATGCTTCCTTCAGCCCCACGTGGGTCTGATGAGCAGCTCATCTGCAGCTCAGTGTTTTTCCTCCTGGTGAAGGCTAAGGAGGAACAAACCAGCTACAGGACTGTTCACGTCAGGGAACTTCTTCCAGAGGATCAGGCAGTTTGAGAATAATCCCAGCCTTGTTAAGATACGATTTAGACACACACACACCCCCCCCCAATAACGGAAAATAAAATCAGTGTCTTCCCTCACCATTTTCCTTACATCACAGGATGTTAGCTGCACTCTTCAGGTGATGTTTCACCTGATGGAACAGAGCAGGAGTTTCAATAACACCTCCCACAGGGGCCGTTCCCCTCACTGAAGGAAGGGAAGCAATGCAGAGATGTGGGAACGAGAGAAGACACAAATACACGTACAAATAGAGAGCAAGCAAACCCCAGTACCTGCCAGCGTAGGAAGAGCAGAGACAAGGTTAGAGCTTCACCACATCAGTCACTTTTATCTTTTATGTGCACCCACCTTTGGCCTAGGACTGTCTTGGCCAAGCCCAAGCAGATGCTGGCAGCACCGAGTTCTGCCCGCATCAGCCTTGCCAACCACGAGCTTGTGCCCAATTTGTCCGTGCCAGCTGCGACTTTGCAAAGTCATGCAAACCCGGGGACCTGCCTGCCTTTTATCGTATCACAGAAGTGCCTGTGCCAGCGCACAGGGTTGAGATTCCAGCCACGATCAACGTGAGTCAACATCGGCAGCAGAGCGAGGCCGAAGAGCGCACATTTCTCAGCCCTCTCAGATTCAACAACCGCTCTCAGTTTACACAGCAATTATTCAAATTTCATTTGTCACACTGAAAAAAAAAAAAAAAGGGCAGCAAGAAAGCAACAAGCTGGGTGCTCAGTGCAGGCCAGCTTTCCCCATGAGCCTTCCCATCAGGATTTGAAGCTCAGCTGGCTCCAAAACCCAATTTCAGAGCAATTTCAATATGCTGTGTTACTGCATAATCAGTGCAGCATCATTAGGAGGAAGACACGAGTTTATTTTCTTTTTAAATCAGGATTTTTTTCGCCCTCCTAGATGAGTTTTGTTATCATGCTTAGCAGGGAACCAGAGATAAGCCCCGTGCCGGGTGAGAGCTCTGATGTTTTTATAAAGCATCTTTCATAAGGCAGCGAGGCAGACGTTAAACAGGAAGCATTTATTGACTTTAAACTCACTTCATAAAACATTTACACGGACAGGAGGAGAAACAGGAGCTCCCAACAACCCAGTTAAAACAAAGATGAGTCCGTGCATTGTTCTAGATCTCAAACACTCCAGGCTTTAGCGCTGCAACACTTCTGAAAATAGTAAAACAAACGGAGCCATCCCAGCCAGGGCTTCTTAATCCTCAGCCATTAAGGTCTCAGTTCTCTCATTGTCCTTCAGATAGTAGGTGGGGGGAAAAAATCACTTTAATACGGTGAAAATGGCCATGGAAATGTCACAAAAAGAGCAGGTGGAGGGGAAAGAGGAGCTGCTGTTGCAGCCCTTGCTGTGACTGAGCCATCCACTCACTGCAGGGTTTCAAAGGCTTTGGAGGAAAGATAAAGACTCCGTTCTCCGAGAAAACCAGGAAGGCAGCTGGAGCCAGTTTGGTACTAGAGCAGCACCTTGTTCAGCCAGCAGAAATTGGATTCTCAACGGGCATCCCCCAGCAGGACAAAGTTTCAGAGCCTTCAGCCTCCTCATACACCTGGTTCTGATTTCAGTCAACACCTTGCCTCAAAAAGATCCTTAAAACGTTCGTGGTATCCTTGAACCACGACCTTTGGGGATCATTTCATTACCAACTACAAACACAGAAGGCCTGTCTAGGTAATTGGTGTTTTTTAAAACTTTTTTCTTTATGAAGTTGACAAAGGAGACGTTCTTTACTGGCATCCAGCTGCGCAACCCACTCCCAGTCCAGCAGGGAAGTGTGGAAATCCCCAGACCCAACTAAAGCCATTTCCCATGAAATATGACATTCTAGGAAATACTTCAGATGCTCTTGGCCACCACACAGATTGCATCCCTACATCCTCCTGAGGTTGCTGGCAGACGCCACATCTCAGATCCCTCTTTGCTGCCTTCCTCGTGCTGACCCAATCAAGCTCGTTGCTTAATTGAATTGAAACAATTGAGATGTTTCATTAAATTGGAGCAGTGGGTCCTGAGCAGCCCTGCAGCTGAGGGGCTCAGACACTTCCCACTGTCATTTTTGGCGCCACAGGAGGCCGGGAACCATCAGCAAAGATGCTGAGAGAGCCTCTCACAGGTATTCCGTCTGAAACATCCTATTTGGGGTTGGTCTGCAGGCTCACACGTGCTATTAATCCACCCCTTGCCTGGATGGATGCAGCCCCAAGCCCTCACACCCCCAACACCAGCAGGCATTTTTCCAAACACATCCATTTCTCTCTAATCCAGTGCAGATTTCTGTGTTTTGTTCTATTCATTAGCTGCAAATGAAGGAAGAGCTCCTATAGTCACACAAAGATTTAGAAAAAAAAAACAAACCAACAACAATGCCTGACATCTGGAGGCTTTGGCCTTAATTCCGTTGATGGGAACAGCTGATGTAATTTTCTTTTTTGTTCTGGGAACGTCCACCCATCAGTTCCAACTGCACAGAACTTTTTAGGAAGAGCCACAGGAAGGGATGAGAAAACCCCAGGCACGAGAGGGACTCAGCCCCTTGCCAGGGCTTAAGGGGAGATGCCTGGAGGGATCTCCAAGCTGTTTTACCATAGAATTCCCACAGCAGATCCAATTCCCATCTCGTCTACACACCAGGTGTGTGGTTGGAGACTCCCAGACCCTCGCTGAAAAAAAATCCCCACAGCACTGGAGCTGCTGAGCCATCGTTCCCAATCCCTCCATTCCCACTCTAGTGCTGGTTGCAACCTTCCTTCCACCGAAAAAGCAGCTCCCTCCTTGGGAATTCCTCACTTTAATAAATAAAACAAGAACAAAGGAGATCCATGAACTCCCTTTAATTAATAAACAGGAGGATGTGGCTTGTTTTTCCGAAGAACCAACAGTCTGAGGTCTCATGAGAACACCTCCCTCCACTTTTACCCAGACAGGCCACAGATAGCCCAGACCAGAGGTTAAAAACTGTTTCTCACTCTTATCCCATAAAACAAAACACCCCTGTCCCAGTTTCCCCAAACCAGAGTCAAGGTACCTCATACCAGTCCAAGAGACAACACCAGAGGTGTCAAGTGATCACCAGGACATAAATAAAAATAGTCCCAGGCACAGCTTCCATGTGATGGGATTCCCCCCGTCCCTCTGTATTACACAGTTCTGTCCCCTTTCCAGACCAGGAGAAGCCTTTGGCTAAGCTGGAGCTCATCCCATCCCATCCCCACTCGTTTGGTAGCACAGACAAGGAGGTTTCCAACACCCACACTTGGTTTTGCCACGGAAAAATCCTTCCCTGGGTTTTCAATCCGGAAAGTCATTGAGAATCCAGCTTCACTTTCCCCCCTGCCTCCACTTTCCTGATGGGGCTCGGGATTAAAGATTCCCACTTTCCCAGAAATGTTATTTACAGCAGTAATTGGAGTGAATCATCTGGATATGGTGGAACCCAAATGCCTTTGGGCCACCTACTCCCATTAAATACAGCTAAGATTGGCCAGGGGGTTAAATAGGGGAAGATTTGGGGTTTGGCTTTTTGGGGTGGATGATAGAGGCGAATCAGGAGTGGAAGCTGAAGAAAAAAGCAGGGGATGCACAGGCCTTGTACCACCAAGGGATTCTTTTAAGGCAGAGGTTCAATTTTGGTCTGTTTTTAAGGAAAACCTTTGCAGCAGAGTGGAGTTCTACCCATGGTCACCCTCCAGTACCAGCAACTGTAAAGTTCAAGGCTGAAAGCCACCCTTTATCCCAGGCTTTTGCAGGAAAGGGAGCCCAGCTGGGCACATTGAATTAGCAGATTCCCAACCAAAACTTCCCTAAAGAGAGCTCCTCCATCACAACTGATTTATGGAAGGGAAAAGTGTCTTTTCTGCTCCCTTGGGGACCCCACCTGAGTTCCATCCTCCCAAAATGTGGGGACAGACACAGGAGATATTCATGGGGAGGGAACAAGGCCCTCAGCAGGGAGACAGTTCAATACTCTGGGTCAGTCCCACAGCTCACAGCTGCTCAGCAAATTAATTATGGCTTTGAAGATCAAACTGCGGGCAAGTTGAGGGCCAAATTTTCTCCCAGGCCATGCAGGGAGAGGGTTTGCAGCTCCTGGAAGGAAGTCAAGGGCACTTTGCTCCCTTATAGGTTTTCCCCAGCCAGACCAGAGGGCACAGGGATAAGTCAAGATCCCTGGGAAAGAGTTCAGGTGCCTCTTTTCAAGAATAAAGTCATAAGCAGCAAAAAAACTGAGCAAAAAAAAAGCATCCAAAACTGAGTTTGGGATGGGTGGTTTGCAGAATAAATCTGAGCTCTGGAGCAAGAGAGACACACAGGTGGGTGCAGGGATAACTGGATCCCTTCTACTTGATAAAACACACCTGAGCCTCTCCCAGAGAGCACCCCTCACCTCCTTTTAGATGGGAAAGCACCCACATCAGCAGCCTCAGGAGCTGGGGGTATTCTCCTAGACATGCCAGGGAATTATTTCCCAAGAGCTCATCTAAATCTGTACCCCAGACTGAACACATTGATTGGAAAAGGGACCAGATATTCAACCCCCTTCTACTTAAAAGTTCCCACCTGGTGGTTTCCCACATCTCTCATTCTTTCACTTCAGAGGAAACAGGGCCCACCAAGATGTGTGCAGGAGAAACAGCACACAGAGAAGAGAAGAGAAATCACTCCTAAACCAACAAATTTCCCCATTTCTCACCACCAGCACTCATTCAGAGGGGCTCTTCAGCCAGAGGCAACAGGCACAACATGCACAAGTGGGTGGATGGAGGAATAATCATCACACAGGGTCCATTCCCCTCCTTCCTTCATCTCCCTCCATCTCCTGGAAGCTGCTCCAAGCCCTCAGTGAGGTTTACACAGATTGTGGCCCCGTCCCTGGTGATGAGGAGCTCACAGCTCCCTTCACACCTGGTTTATTCCATCCCTTTCCAGCCCAGACTCTCATTAGGAATTACGTGGAATCCATACACTTGGCTTCTCCTGGGGAGGGAAATCTTCCTCCCTTAGCTCATCCATCACCCTGCCCACAAACTTCTGCTCCCACAGCAGGCACAAGGAGCTCTCTTGGCTGCTCCTCCCAAGAACGGCACAGAAATTTCTTCCCAGAAGCTCCTGGCAGCGGCTTCCTTTTCTCCCAAGGAGCGCAGCTGGAGATGCCACAGCTCCAGGGGGAAGGGACACAACCTTTCACCACCTTGGCTTCCCCCCTGCCCCAGCTGTGCTGGAGCCTCTCTGCCAGTGGTGTTTTATTAATTAAAAATACAAGTAGGTTGTGGGATGCCCAATGGGGCGGGGTGGTTTTTTTAACAGCAGCTTGATGCTGTGAGACCTTTCGAGAAACACACACGCCCTACCTCAGCCTCTGGGTTCCAGGGAAATAAATTTGTGTCTCACCTCTGTCCTTTTCATTGTTTCACACCATCCCACAGCTTTGCTCCTTCACCCTCCTCCCTTTACAGCGAGATCTCCACAGCCAGCACCCCTGAATGTTGCTTTTACTCAGAAAAGGCAACCAGGACTCCTCAAGAACAGATTTTAGAAAACCCTAAGTCCTTAAAATTCAAAATAAATTAATAAAACCCAAACAGAAGCCTCTAACCAAGCTGCTCAACAGTTTTCAGCTTCACTTGCATCACCTTCCTTGTGTCCCTTCACTTCAAACGGCCCCAAAGAGACAAAAATAATCAGCAAAAGACAAAATTAATCAGCAAAAGGACAAAAATCAGAACTTACCGTGCTGGACAGAGAGCCCATTTCCATTAGCCAGAACCTCCTTTGACTCAGTGTTCATCTTCCCAGGGCTCAGGGGATGGAGAGTGCAGCCCTCACCCTCTCCTCCTTTTCTTCTGGCTCCCAGAGGGGTCACCCCATTCATCACCACAAATCTTGGAAAAAACTGCTCCTCCCCACCCCAGAGAAGACAAGAGGGCAGAGAAGAAGAAGGTCAGGGCCTCTGATGAGGGTGGGGAGGAAAACAAGCTCTCCACCCACCCTCCCCTTTACCCTCAGCCATTTCCTATAAGCTCATTTTCACTTTGGGGTGGGGGAAGCTCCTCAGCTGCCTGGCTTGAAGCTCAGGGGTCCAACAGCCCGGGAATGACCAGCCTGGGGAGGTTAATATTAAATTCTTTAGTATTTAGGCAGTGCTCCCCCTCCAGGCAGGGAAAAGGATCCCTGAGGAGCAGCTGGAGATGTTCAGTTTGGTGCTCTGGGGGTGATGTTCAGCTGCTGCTTCCTGAAATCCTCCTGGGCTTTGAAAACAGCCCCGGGGCAGGGTGGGGCAGGGCACTGGAGTGGGAAGGAGTTGCACAGGTGGTGCTGGGCAGCCTGATGGGGAAAATGGGTTCACTTGGGCAGAAAAAGGGCTTTTTGCCAGAAATTATTGCCCTAGGGATTGGAGATGGTGAGAGAGGCCACAGGGAGTGATAAGTGAGGTGAATGACCTCCAAAAGGACTGGAAGTTGTGTCTGTGAGGTGTTTTGGGGACTCCCTGATAGGGAGAGCTGAAAACATATGTTTAGGTTTGCTTTTAGTTCTTATTTGCCTGGGTTTTTTTCAGTGTTATCCCCAAGGGATGCTCCTGTGGGCTGTAACGAGGACGTCTGATACAGGCCCACGCTGCTGATACTTTCCAAGAATGAATTCTTGCCCTGATATTCTTTATACTTTGTCTCCTGTTAAATAAAATGGGAGTTTTCAAGGAATCACATTAAAAATAACTGGTCATTATCATTACAGATGCCATATCTCAGGCAGAGGCTTTGATCTCATATTTGGGGGGGGGGGGGGGGAGAAAAACCACCAAAACCCC